>LPNX010338904.1:365635-414765 GCA_001517045.1 Pseudotsuga menziesii | reverse complement strand
ATCTGATCTTGTAGGAACCAATCCTACAGTCATATCAGAATGGCCCCCAGTCCTCCTCGACTGAGCTACCTGGTAACTGACCAGGCGCCTCCATTCTCCTCAAGAATGGCAGTTGCCCTTACATCCGACCTGCTCGTCGAAATGGCCAACACTCACATCTGACATGGAAGGAACCAAATCCTTTAGCCATGAACATAATGGTTCAGCCCTTACATCTGATCAAGTGGGAACACATCCCTCTATCACATCAGAATGGCTACTCAGTCCTACACTGAGTGTTCCTGGTAACTGACCAAGTGCCTCCATTTCTAGAATGGCAATTTGCCCTTACATCTGTCCTACTCGACAGAATGGCCAGCATTCATATCTGACATGCAGGGGAGCAACCCTATCATCATGACAGAATGGATCAGCCCTTACATCTGACCATGGAAGGAACCAATCCTCTCACCATGTCAGAATGGCTATGGGTTTCATCACTTTCTCTGGGAGGAAGCCTCGATCTGGAGAACACCAAGTCTCTCTTTGAAGTACTCGAACTTCAGCCTAGCCAATGGCTTCGTCAATACACCAGCTATCTGTTCCTCTGTCGCAACATACAGGAGCTTCACTGCTCCTCTCTGCACCATATCCCTTATATAGTGATACTTGATCTCGATATGCTTCGACTTGTCTTGGAACACTGGATTCTCTGACAACTTCACACAACTCTGGTTGTCACAATGTATACAAGTAGCATCCAACTGGAGATCAAATATATCAGACAGTAGCTTCTGCAGCCATACTGCCTGACAACTAGCTGAACAAGCTGCGACATACTTTGCTTCAGCTGTACTCAATGCCACACAAGATTGCTTCCTGCTAAACCAAGAGATCACACCTGATCCCATACTGAAGCAACATCCCGAAGTACTCTTCCTGTCGACGGCACTGCCTGCCCAATCTGAATCAACATAACCCTCCAGGTTAATCTTTTGATTCACATCATACTTGAGCCCGTAATCAACTGTACCCTTCAGGTACCTCAGAATATGCTTTGCAGCTGTCAAGTGAACACTTCTCGGATCTGTCAAGTACTGGCTCAAGGTGTTCACAGCAAAGCAAATATCTGGTCTCGTGTTCGTCAGGTACATCAATGACCCAATCATCTGACGATACATCGTAGCATCAACCGACTCTGACGAAGCATCACTTAATAGCTTCATGTTCGATGCCATAGGTGTGGTCATGCAGTCCATCATCCTGAACCTCTTCAGGATCTCTACTGAATACTTCCGTTGTCCAAGGAAGATTCCATCCACACTCTGCCACACCTCCATACCTAGAACAATAGTGCATCGACACATAACAGGAGTATCATTGGTCTTCCGTCTTCAACCTTAAAGCAAAGGTTGGAATCCACTTTACTCTTAGTAAAGCCTAGAGCCATCAGTAATCTGTCCATCCTGTCGTACCATGTCGATCCTCAGGATATTCTGTAGTCACTCCCTCTGAAGCGAAGCATCATACTCCCTCTATCTTCTGTGCTCTATGCACTGAAAACATTCCGTACCGGAGTGACAAGTAGCTTCCTATGCTACTAATATTCTATGTGACCATCTAGTGTATAGACTTGCATCTTCAACCTTGTAGCAAAGGTTAAGATCTTCATCAGTCTCATCATGTATGTGTTTCAACTCTTACTGGTTGCAAATGTCTCTTCGTAGTTTATGTCTTCTTTTCATGAGAGGCTTCATGCTATGAATCTTGCTTTGTATCCCACGATGTTTCCATCTACTGCATGATGGAACTATGAACTTCTCTTCAGGTCTCGATAATACGCCCTGACATCATTCTTCTTGAACTGGTCTTCCATTTCTTCTTAGTGGCTGGAAGGTTCTGCATCAATGATGTCACTGCACTCATCATATTATTCTTTGTCTTTGAACTGTCGTCACTTGTTCTTTGGAACAAGTCTTCATTCTTCTTTGCTTGTAGGCGATTATGTATGCGATCTTTCCTACAAGTCAAATGCATTTGTATGGTTAGAAACATTTCATAAGGAGTATTCATACCGGCAAATTATTATGCATAAATATATGATCATGCAACTACTTTAGCCAATACAACATTCATTCATATCTCACTGAAACTTTCTAGATGCCTTCCATCTCTACCAGGACAACATTGAGATTGTGCACTAATCCAATATGTCAGCAAAGAGGTTTCATTCTAGATAAGTAGCAATGGAGAGTTGTATAGCACCATGAGCTACTTACCCATCGCATGTATATTAGTAGTATACTGCCATTAATGCAAACATCCTATCATGCATAATACATCAACTGAATATAAACAAATGCATAACAAAACAATATCATGAAATGACAATTGAATACTTATCTTTATTTGTTTCGTGGGTATACTGCTTCTTGATCCTTCAGCTTCATCGTCTTCTTCATTCATGGTAGCATCGTTTCTTATCCAAATGATAAGGAGGATAAGAAGTTCTTCAAGAGTTGAGTTCTTCATATTCCTCATTGCTTGAGGGATCTTCTTTGGATGGCGAGATCTTGATCTTCAATTGCTCCCATCTTCTCTTATGATTCAAGCTTCTTCTTCTTCCCAAAGTCTGCTGAAAGTAATCACTTCCTTCTGGCACACTTCCTCGCATGAATGAACCCCATGATCCTGAGAGGCCATTCAAGGTGGCCATTACCACTTCTGCATTCTTCACTTCTGCTTCAAGTTGTTCTTGATTTGAGAGACTCTTATGACTGCATGGTCTCTGCATTCTAGATCTTCACATTCTTCAACTGGTTTCTTTAGGTCATATTCTGATTTTTGTTCTTCCCTTCAAATAGTTTGAAATTCTGGAAGACCTTCAACAACTTTGCTTGCAATAGATAGTGCTCTGTAATGCACATGTGCAAGCCTTCTATGCCAAAACTCATTTGGCTCTATTATTTCATGGATCAAGGCTTGTTCTGGATGGCCCTTCAATTTGTACAAGCCTCCTTCTTGTTCTCCAATCACTACCGCATCATCAATAGTCTTTCCTTTTGGTCACATGATGACTTGACCATTTATGAATGCAACCCGCATTCCTTTTGCATTAATGCTAGAATGGAGAGAAGGTTCTTATTGAGTCCTGGAACAAACAATACTTCTTTCATTGTTATAGATTTACCAGAGTCTAGCTTGTATGAAGATTCCCCACTACCTTTTATTGGATATTGGTAGTCATCTCCTAGTTTCACCTTGTGAGGTGATTCATGTTCTGACAGTCTTACAAAGGATTCCTTGAATCCCGTCATATGTTTGGAAGCCCCATTGTCTATAAGCCAATCATCACTTCCATGAGTAATGTTACCTGTGAGAGCTAATATCAGAACATATTCATCCTCGCTTGAAGAATCTTCACTTTCATATTTGGATCTCTTTCTGGATGGTTCATCATCCTCTGCAGCATGAGCATGATGTCTTCTTTTGGCCTTGACCAAGTCCTTCTTGTGAAAGGCTTCTAACCTCGTCTCCCTCTGAAACTGGAACCTCTATACTCATGTAGGTGTCCAATCCATTTTCTTTAAAGAGATCAAATACTTCTATGCTTGGAAGTTATGAACTTCACCAAGCTTATCATCAAGCTGATGTAATAGATTACTTTGAAATGAGAACCTCAAATGAAAATAGTAAAGGATTAGATCTTACCGATTTGAGGTGTCCGTCCTTGTCCCGGAGTTTGCTGATCTAGGGTTTGCCACAGAAACCCTAATTTTAAAATCTTGGAATCTTTCAGATCTGATTGGATAGACAGATATATCTCTTCAACTGGATCTGTCCAATGTACTCCTTTTCTGAAAACAGTGGAGGGAAGCTCCTGGAACAGGAAGCCCTAAATTTCCAATTTCTTCTGTAGAAATGCCTGTTACTGTTTCTGTGATATCTCTGAAATTACTGATCCTCTGTGTCTGAAAGTTTGCATTGAGGTAACCTCGCATGTTCCTGATCCAACACCACAGTTTTCATCAGAATTGGTTTCACCATTTGGGATTTATGATCCTTTTCCCAAGGTGACCTGTTACAGGACTGTTCAGAACAGCGAAGTTGTACGGAATGCCACGTGTCACGGGTTCATCTTCTGAGTTTGATATTCGCACCAATGAAATTACATTCCGTGCCCTTTCTGGAACATCTTCAGGAATTCCATTTGGACCTCTGTAGCCCAAGATATTGCAGATCTCCCCAGATGTCCTGTTTAGGGATGAATTCTGGAAGAGGTTGGAACCCTAACTTGGAGGGATCATATCTCCCAGAATATAGTGAATCTAAGGCTGATTTTTGGACACAGTGTTAATCCGGATTTTATTTTCGGCCCCTGCAATTTTCAGCTTCTGAGACTGCGCCAACCTCGAAATATAGAGACTATACCAAAACTTATTAGTTTTAGTATTTAGGGTTTTTCCTAGCTCGGGGTCAAACTAGGGTTTGACTTTCCCAGAGTTTCACCCAACCAAATTTCTTGATCCAGGTCTCTAAACTTCAGTTTTGATGAGGAGAACAATCCTATTTTGGTCTCACTCAAAAAATTCCTCTTCTATAGAAATCCCTAATTTGCGCATCAAAAACTGAAAATGCTCAAAATCGAATTCCACTTCGACAGAAAGATGCGCCCTAAGGAGGAGATTTGTTCCACCTTACTTTTGCTGAAAATCTGTGGAGGAAGATCCACAAACTAGGAAGCCCTAGTTCCTGTAGCTGCACAATGTCTTCTTCTCAGGTTAGCTCTGATACCATGTTAGTTTTTCATCAAATAAGCTAGCATTATGATCTTAGGATCTTTTCACTGAGAGAATAACAAGCACATCAATAAAACATAAGCACATCATAAGAGACAAGAGACACAGAGTTTTCCTCGGGGAAACCATAAAGGAGAAAACCCCGTAACTTCCTCTAAGATAGAATCAGCACCAAAACAGTAAGAGATCTCCCAAAATAGCAGTAGTCTTCTTCTTCTGTCTAGTCCCAGTATTTCCTTCTTCACAAGTGCGCCACACTTGAGTGAGTGAATGGTGTGTGTTATAAATAGAGAGTCTCACTCTCTATTTATATTCTTCCGTTCACTTGAAGTGCATTTTCACACGTAGGCTCGACCTAACAATTACTTACCCGAGCCTACACCTTAATTAGTGTATAATAACTCGAGTGCCCCAAAACTGTGGGGACTTACCTAATGACTTGACAAGACTTGTTTACATTATTAATCCTCCCGATCGAAACATCGGGGCATGACCATATGACTCAAATACATAATAGGAACATCCTGGAATAAACATCGGGTTACAATACATAGAAGAATACATTTCGAAGTTACATATACAACAACAGTTCCCAATTCCCTCCAGAAATTGTCTGCTCCATAGAGGAAACGAAAGGTGAGGTAATAATACCCATAAATGTCGTTTGGAGATCCTCTCCCGCAGGGGGTCGAACATGGTGTGCCAGCGCCCAAGGACCAGCAAACCTTTACCTATACGCCAGATGCCTTCCAGAACCCGTGAACAGTGATCAGCATCAAGAAACACAAACATAATCCATCCATTTGACAACAAGCTAATAGTCGGAATGTAGTCAAAGAGTGGCTTCCAGTGCTCCGAAGCCCAGTTAACCCAATAAGCTTTATTCATCCTACAGTATTCCAAACGGTCGTCCGCGCGTGTGTAAAGGGATGAGACACGTTCCATAAAAATATTGTGTCCCAAGACATATCGGTATCGACCCTCCTGAGCCTTAACACACTTGGAACGACGTTTCCGACGAAATCGAGCCTGAGAGTCAATCTCTGCCATGGATAATGACCCACAAGGTCCACCCCTCAATGTCTTTACCCAAAGCAATCAGCCCAGAACCAAGGTTAGCAAACCCCAGATACCAAGAAAATACCAACGCAAAGAAAAGGAGAAAAAACAAGGGACAAAGACCTGGTACCACAAAACCCCCACAAGAAAGGAGACCACGACCTATGACTAACCCAAGCAAGAGTCCAATCAGAGGGGTTCAGTGTCAACGGCAGCATGTACCCTAGTGATAGAGGAAAGAAAGAAGTAACCCTAGTAGGGTATAATGGTTAAGGGCCCGAATCAGCGGGGAAAATTACAAACCCAGGTAACCAGAGAAGTCAACCATGTACCTGCCCAAATCAGACATCATGGCTGGAGAATAAATCCCATGCAGGGGTGGCGAGAGGCGACGTCGACCAGAGCAGCCAAATAACGAATCCTTCCCACTTTTTTTATTCTTGGTTGGTACTAGTCCCCCAATGAAGGGGAGGGACTCCAAGAAAAGCTGTTGACTAGTGCCCACCACCCTGAGCAAAGAAACCCGTAACAGAGAGGAGCCTTAGACCAAAAAAACCACAATATCAGATGAATACAACGAGAACAAGAGTACTGCTCCGAGGAACCCAGAAGGTGTCACCGGGAGTGAAAGGGTTATTGTTATGGGATAGCGAGAGCAGCAGAGCAGCGACCCATTGTCGTCATTGATCTCAAACCTTAGCAGAGCTGTGAGGTCAAGCAAAAAAACCACTATATTGGAGGCATGCAGCGAGAATAGGAGCACTGCTCCAAAGAATCCAGCTTCAGTCACAGGGAATGAGAGGGTTTTCGCCATGGAGAAACGAGAGCAGCAGTGCAACGACCCATCGTCTCCTCCCAAAATGCTAGCATTCGTTGAATTGGACCTTCCCCCAAGGCACTAGTACTAAGCAAAAACCAGTCCTGTATCGCTGTTATTCATTGGGAACATCACTTCTCTATTTTCAAAGAGTCACTCTAGGAATAGTGAGATTGCACCTGAATCAACTCAAAACTTAACCAATAATAATTACTATAACTAGATAATTACTATAATAACTATTTTCAAAGTCAATTTAACGAACTAAATTATGATAATTTTTTCCATTTATTAAATAAATTGAAAATAACTCTCTAACATCCATATTATAAAAAGTTTCACTATTTTCTTAAAAAAAAACAAATTCAAAATCAATGTCAATAAATGTTATTAGCTATAGCCATTGTTCCCACGGATAACAATGATATATATATATATATATATATATATATATATATATATATAAAAGGTTTATCATACAAATAGTTATATATAAGAGTAACTAATACATAATTAGATATATATAATACAAAACAGAAAAACAAAAATCTGGAAATATCAAGATGGTTGGACACCCAAGAAAAGTAAGACCACAACAATTTAGTATGGCCGAGGTAAATGACCAAGAGAAGGCAGTCACCCACGTGGGTGAAACCTACGAGAGTTTGACCTCTTTGCTCTGTAATGAGGAACATGATTTCTTGACAAGAAACAATGGAGACAAGGTATGACTATTATACTTTATGATATCATTCTTTTGGTTCGAAAATTGCATTCATGGATTGAATTCAATGTAATCTATGGGTGAAAGAAAAAAAATGAGATCAAGGAGGCAAGATTGACTTTTTCGTGGTTTCGGATTCCAAAAACAAACATTTTGTCAAAAACAGAGGTGGTATTTTTTGTTTCCCACATATCGGACATCGTGAAAGAAACTTCAATTTTATCTAAAGTAAAACTTCTGGTTTTTCATACTCGAAAATCGGGAAAGTAGATAAATCATAAATCCAAAGCAATAGACACATTAGACAAAGTTTTGAAAACCATGTTGTGAAGAGTCCAAGAAAAATTAGGTAGATAAAATAGCTTAACTTAAAAATACAAGTGTTGATATTAAACTCCATAAGAAATTACAAAATAAAAGTTATATCATAACTAAAAAAACATTTAGATTATAAACCCTGGATAACTATGGGTTAGCTTCTATCCATTGGGGATTAGTTTTTTAGGTAATTAAATTTTTTAATTTTTAAAATTTTGCTTAGTGAGTTTTTGTACTTTGTCAAAAGTCTATAGTTGAGTATGTCAAAAGTCAAACCTAAATACGTTAGAGGTAAGTTATATGTATAATATTTATATGTATTTAAATGTAAACTATTTTTAATTGGTAATACAAATTTATTAAAATTGGGGCGGGGAAAGAAAAAGATAAAGAGGGAGATAGAGGGAGACAGATCGGGGGAGAGGGGGGAGAGAGAGGGAAAGAGAGGGGCAGTTGGGGATGTCATGGATGTATTTAGTCATAAATGTCTTCAAGTAAAATCTCAACCCACAAAAGTATTATTAAAACTTTGTAATTTCTAGTCTCCCAAAAAAAGTATTATTAATAGGAGTAGTCTAACGGGTCGACGATTTCGCCCAGCGTTAGACTACTCCGTCTACCCACGCCGTTAATGTTTCTGTCAGCGATCTTGTCCTCCCGAGTCCAGCACATCCATCCAGCCAAGGGTCCCACATAAATCTTCTTCTAGACTACTCCCATAATGAGTGGCAATGACTTGCAAACCTAGGTTTTATTTCAAATTTTTCATACTTCTAAATAATTTGAATGATACTTTTTTCATATCTTCTGAGCTCTGATTTAATCGTTTAAAGAGGACGTCCATGCAAAAGTCCAATTTTAGATTTGGTGGGTTTATTTTTTTTATTATTATCTTTTTATCTGATATTTTTTGTTTGCAGTTTATTGAAAATCAGGCTCTTCCTGGCATCTTGCATCTTCTCACAGCCCAACAGACAAACAAATCCATTGTAAGAGGAGCATGTTGGAGCATGTTGGATTCAAATCTGAGATATATGTATTATATGGCTCTGATTCAAGATCTAAGGCATTTGCATTAGAACTGGAACAATGTCTACAGTTTGATATGGAGTGTGATTTATATCTGAATGTATCTTGTATACCCATGTTAGAACTGGAACAATGTCTACAGTTTGATATGGAGTGCGATTTAGATCTGAATGTATCTTGTATATCTGTGTTAGAATTGGAACAATGTCTACAGTTGGATTTGGAGCGCGATTTTGATCTAGGTGTGTCTTGAATGCCTGTGTTACATCTGGAGCAATGTATACAGTTTTATTTTGAATACAATTTGAATTTGATGTGTCTTGTACAACTGCATTTTGGATTTGACAACGTTTTTGGATCTGAGCCAATGTTTGCACTTTCTGTTGATTCAATGTCTTTGTGTTACTGATCCTTTTAGGTGTTGAATCTAGATGCATTGTTTTGCGATTTCGAAACTAAATACATGTTCAATCTGCCATGTAGATCTAAGAAACGATTGTTGGTTTGTACTATGAGTTTTTTTCTTACATGATTATATGAGTTCTTATTATAGAAGACTCTGCGTTTCTAATTGTATTGCTCTTAGCAATAATTTTCACCCTTCTCAATAAATGTTGCAGACCTTCAACCAGCTACTGAATGCGTGAACAACAACGGGCTACTTCGTCAACAACTCAAACCCCAACCAGTCTTTCTGCGCGTGAACTAGAATCGGTAAAGTACGTGAAATACAAAGCAAGTTCCAGTGAATGTGATGCCATATCGTGCAGTATTTGCTTATCAAAGTTGAAAGATGAAGAAGAAGTTCAAATACTGGCAGGGTGTAATCATTCATTTCACTAAACATGTATCGATCGATGGCTTTCTTTGAAGAGCACCTGTCCTTTATGGCTTGCGCAGGTCGTCGTAATGCCCAGAATGATTTCAATTGCACCGTGTGTAATGCCCAATTATATATACATGATACCTGTAGCAATTATCACTATAAATCCAAAACCATTTCCACTTGAACTTGTTGTTTGGTCCCTGCAGTAATATTGGAGATTGTCCAACATGCTCCTCTTACAATGGATTTGTTTGTCTGTCGGGCTGTGAGAAGATGCAAGATGCTAGGAAGAGCTTGATTTTCAATAACCTACAAACAGAAAATATAAGATAAAAAGATAAACAAAAAATAAACCCACCAGATCTGAAATTGGACTTTTGCAAGGACATCCTCTTTAAACAATTAAATCAGAGCTCAGAAGATATGAAAAATGTATCATTCAAATTATTTAGAAGTATGAAAAATGTGAAGTAAAACCTGGGTTTGCAAGTCATCGCCACTCATTATGGGAGTAGTCTAGAAGAAGATTTATGTGGGACCCTGGGCTAGATGGATGTGCTGGACTCGAAAGGACGAGATCGTCGACGAAAATGTTAACGGCATGGGTAGACAGAGTAGTCTAACGCCGGGCGAAATCGTCGACTCGTTAGACTACTCCTTATTAATATGTTTACCCTCTCTAGGTTCCTTTGTACCTCTCAGTACAAATACTCACAAATACCCATCTTAATAAAAATATGTAAACTTTAAAAATATCAATCAATATTTAATATACTTTTTATAACTTAAAAATAACTTAATTAAAATAAACTTATTTATAAAAAATTATAAAAATTATATAACATAAACCAAAAAACAATTATATTTTGAAGAACATAAATATTATGAAAGAAAAGTATGATTGTCATAAAATTAATATTAATATCTTAAATAAAATATTAAATTTCTTAAGGTGTACTCTTTTTTTATGTATAAAAAATTTAAATTAATAAAATTTACATCTCTAAAATATTAAATCTCTAATTATTTTTAAATAATTTAAACAATAAATATTTAATAACTTATACTTTTTAATTATAATTTAAAATATTTTATTTTTAATAATTAAAAATAATTAAAAAATAAATATTTAATAACTTATAATTTTAATTATAATTTAAATGATATAATATAATATTTTATAATTGCATTATTAAAAAGATACGATGAGTTCAAGCAACTAATATATATATGAAACATAGTTTATTCTTGGGCAGCTTAATTAGTTGTAGTTTTTTATGCAACTTTTTTTAGGTTTTTTTAATCTGTTTTTTATATAATATCTTAAAATTTTTAGATTAATTTTTAAAGAAATATATAATAAAATATTTGAAGATGATATATTCATTTATAATAAAAAATAATTTAGATACTTTTAGCATTCAAATTAAAAAAATATATATAAATTTCTATTAAAAATTAAAAAAAAAAATTCAAAACTTCCAACAAATACACTATTCTTTAAGTCCTCTTCACATGCCCTTTGACTTTGAATTCTTCTATACCTTTGAATTCTTCTAAAAAGGGGCAGCGAGCCAGAAAATTAAAAGATATAAAATGGTTTTACAATATTATGCAGTATACTGCCAGGTAGCCTTCCTCCATGTATTTAATTGTCTTCAACTTGACAGCAATGGCGGTCGCTGTTGTTTCATTGACATCACATGCTTATGGTAGCTTTGGATAGTCTGTTCCATAGGGTTTAGGCGGTTGCCTAAACCCTACTGCCAGGTAGCCTTCCTCCATGTATTTAATTGTCTTCAACTTGACAGCAATGGCGGTCGCTGCTGTTTCATTGACATCACATGCTTATGGTAGCTTTGGATAGTCTGTTCCATAGGGTTTAGGCGGTTGCCAATATGCGTTCGGCAACAGAGTGTTTTGTACCTGCTGCTGGGCATACGTAAGGTAAGTTGTTTAAAAATAGTGACAGGCGGGCCAGGCCATTAAACACTTTGCTGCCTGATGCATATTGGTTGCCATTTGTTTTAAGTATTTGCCTTCTCTGTCTACAGCTGGATTTTCTACTCTTGTAATCTGCTCAGGCTCAGGCTGGATTGACGTAATGACAATTGCTATCCATGATGTAGACTTCACCATCGCCTTTGTTAAGACGGAATCTGACAGCCATCATCCAATAAATCATGACCAATTTGCTTGCATTTCCACATCAACTTCACAGGGGAAAACTCCTTCAATACGCTTCAAAGGGAAAGCCATTTGAAATGAGTTACAGCATAATTAAGAAAACACTCCACAGCTTTTAAAATAGATTATTTTATTCCACTAAAATAGGAAGCACAAGCACAAAAAAATTAAGCAACCACAATGTACAACACCACACGAATATCTTAAAACCAACTAACAAGGTCATCAGAATACTCAAGAAAATGATGTGTTCGCATCTTAAATCAATGGAAGCCACAGAGTCACATGCTATCTTCAACAATTTCTCCATTATCTATATGGAGGGTTCCATGCAGATTAATGCAATCACTATCTATTATACAAAAGGCAATGAAAGAATCAGAGTCGGTATCAACGGACTCGTCCATCTATTTTTCAATAACAATCAGTTTGATCCCCTGGAATGGCATCTCCAACCATCGAATTCCAGCATAAGAGTGCATTTGACACTTTTGACTTACATGTTACAGAGTCATATTCTTTTCTTTCTTTTTCCATTTTAGGTGATATTACACTCAAAAGATCACCCAATCTTATATTTTTATAAATTTTATATTGAAACAATATAATTATTTCCATCTTCATTTCGATTGATGCTTTTATTTCAAATTTGGAGTAAGCATTTCATGGTTTGGTGTTGAGGATGATGGGAGTGGAACCCATGTCATTTGTGTGGGGGACTTTGGCAGAGGATGAGCTACTTTGATTGCTCTGGGTCTTAGTTATTAAAGACCGACCTTGGGAACCTGATAGTAGAGGGTGAGTAGTTTTTAATTTTAATTTTTCGAGACTTTATTGCATGGAAGAGGTACATTTTACAGCCCAGTAGGGGAATGAGAGATGTGTAACTTTTTCCATGCTCATCCTAGAGTTAATAAGTGTCTTTTATAACAAGTAATAAAGTATTATTAAAAATAACTTGTGGACTTAAATTAAATTTAAATTATTTAGAATTGCATATATATAAAACAACATAAATTAAATAAACTAAAACTATAAAAAATAGACAGTGTTCCACGGGGACGCATTTCCACGTTTCCTGCGTCCTGGGGACTTGGGGACTCCTGGGCAAAACTTTCCCTCCCCAACCATGCCCCCTGTGAATTTTTGTTTAATATTTTCCCATTATTTTCACATTTTACAATTCCTACTTGATACTACTTAGAAAATAAACTGATATATTTAGTATTTACATTGCACAATCATTAATGTACAATCAAATGAATTATTATTTTTGATATTTTATTTTATTTTTATAATTTTAGAGACGTCCCCATGTCCCCCCGAATATCCCTAAATTTGGGGTGGTCTCCACGCGTCCCAAATGTGCGTTTCCCCGCCCCCGCGTCCCCCCGTCCCGGAAACTTGGGGGAACATTGAAAATAGATTACACATTTTCGCTCTAAAAAAAAAGTTTGCACCTTGATAAATTTGATCTCTCTGGATGCTTGGTAGATCCTCTTTTAGATGGATCTATGCTGCTTAACATACATAAGGAAAAAAGAATTGAGGGAAATTGCTCCCATAATACTAGGTGGTAAGGTACTCTTCTCTTTCCATGGAAAGAAAAGGTGGAAAGAGATCTATTCAAAGCTTAAAAGTATCATGTCATACATCTTTACATTGTTTCCTCTAAATCCTAGCAACACCATCTTTACATTGCTTCCCCTGAATCCTAGCAACACCAGGTTGTCTAGCATACCAACCAAGTGTGACTTTGAAGAAACACAAAACACTCCTTCTACAATAACAATGTGAACAAAGGTTGAGGGCATTCTGGGAACTATGTTGACTCATAGACTCAATGAGGTTTTATATTTTGGAAGGTTCTAGGTGTTCGACTCGGGAAAATTACTCTGTAACTACATAAAGAAAGCCACCCCGGGGTGCAAACATAACACTTGCTATCAGTGCTTTGAGCAGGTTGAAATTCACATCACGAACTACAAAACTTGTCGCTCCTCCCTTATTAAGGTTAAGGCCAAGGAATTGCAGAAGAAAGGCGTGGAAGAAAGAGGGCCATGAATAAATGAGGACATGGATGACCCCTATGTCTTTTCATTTACATACCCAAATGACATAATGAGCATGAATAAATGAGGACATGGATGAACCCTATGTCTTTGCATTTACATACCCAAATGACATAATGAGCATGAATAAATCAGGACATGGATGAACCCTATGTCTTTTCATTTACATACCCAAATGACATAATGAGCAGGCAATTTTTTTTGAGGAAACACTGAATACCTTGTGGGTTTGTTAATGATGTGGAAGACAAAGGAAAACATGCAAACTCGAGAGAAAATATCAATCTTTGCTCATGGCTCCCAACAAACTTGGACAACCAGCACTGGCGAATGGTTATGGAGCTAGTGTGAATTATATCATGCAACAAGGCCATAATCCAACACAAAGACCGGCAAAAGCTCTTGGCAAAGGAAAGATGCCTGTATTTTTCTTACCCTATGTTCCCTATAGGTAAATTCTATCAAGAAACAAATGCCGTGACATATTCTGGCCAAAGTGGGCATTAACAGGCTTGCTTGAGATAAAAGGCGTGTCATCCCCAGTGAATTTATGTACCACTCTTAATAACCACCAACTATTAATCAGTAAATCTGCTCCATGAATAAACAATAGTTATATGTTAGAATTAGCACATCCACATATTTTTTTAATTAAACGGGTTTAACTCTGAGTTATCCATTCCTAGCTACATGTTATCAGGAGTATCCTTTCTGCTATCCATTTATCAACTATCAGTTATCTTTTATCTCACATTCTTCTAGTTATCTACCATGAACTGTTAGTTATTCATTCATCAGCTCATAGCTACCAGTTATCCATTCATCAACTACCAGTTATTTTATATATATATATTTATAATTGTTTATTTCAAATTTTGAACTACCGCCATAAAATCAATCTCAAGAATACTTTTGTCTCATCCTCGTCAGTAAATGAAAAAGCATAGGCCGTAGTCAACCCCAAATCTCAAATAAAAATACTTATAGACATAATTAGCTTTATCTTCTTATAATGACTAGAATATAAATAAATTGTTATAAGTTGAACTAGCTTTACCTTCCTATCATGACCAGAATGATAGAATCTACACTACAAGTTTAAAATGGTATATGAATAAATTGTTAAAGGTTGATCTCTCTCTACCTTCATATAATGACCAGAATGGTAGAATAACACTACTAGTTATAAATTACTTTTTATGCAAATATAATGACTAGAATGGTAGTAAATATCATTCGAGATGGAAACAAAATCCATTCTACATATTTACAAAGCATTTCAAAAGTACCTGCAAGGATTTTCTGTCAACGAGCAGACTCAAAATATGTGCAAAAAGAGCCTCCAGTCTGATCCTAATATTGTTCATACATCCCAGTGAAAACTGTATCTCTTTTCAAGCAGCGTGTACGTAGGTTTGCCTTTTAAGAGCTATCACTTATTTGAGTTTTATCTACATAAGCCTCCAAATCACTTTCAGTTTCGCAATCCTTTCCGAGAGGACTGAGGATGAGATAGAGACCAGCTGCAGCAGGGGCACCTATTGCAACAGAAACGCACAAACCCACTCCAACAGCTGGACGCTCCGATCTCTTATAGCCCCAATTGAGACCACAGAGCGCATACTGAGCAAAGCAATTCAGTTGCAGAAGTAGCACAACGACCATCATGTGTGCCCACTCATGAGGTTTGTAAGTCCCATTTTTGCAGTAGACCTTTCTAAGATTGACAATGTCTTCAGGTTTCCATCTATAGAGAAGTGAAAGATGATAAAAACGCTGTGGATGTTGATAAAGGCACATCATGGTAAAGAGAGCATTTATAATTTGATTATTGACCTCAAACCAGGCATCCCTCTGACACTTTTTTGGCAGGGCCCTATTAAGAAAACCTACCAAAACCAAAAAAAGAATAGCCCCAGATACTGCCACAGCAATCCCCCATATCAACAGTGCCAAATTCTTGGGATTTCGCAGCCATTCTTTCACTGCCTCCTTCAAAAACACCCACCTAATTTCCCCAACAAAAGGCACTTTAACGCCATCCTTGATGCCATGGAAAGGCTCCACCGGCGCTGGAGTTGGCGTAAATCGCGATATCCCATCTCTTTCATTGGCTAGCCTTTGAAATGCTGCAGAATGCGAAATAAAAAGAATCGGCGAATCTAGATTCGAAAAGCCTGGTTCTCTGGGAGGCTTAATGAAATGTTTAAAAAATGATCTCTTAGGCTTCTTCGGTGCCGGCACTTTATTCTTTACACACCCTAACGGTCCAGTGATTTCTAACAGTCCTTTTTGAGAAGACATACCAGAAAATGACCCAGTTCTCTGTTTGTTTGAACTGGGGGATATTTCGGAGAAGGATCTGTCATCCTCTGCCTGGATCTGATCACTTCCTCCATATTGGGCACTCTCCATGATCAACTTATTGAAAGAAAATTTGCCAGGACTGTAATTTTCTGTTTAATACGAGGCTCATGCTCTTACAGAATCCCCTATTTCTGTACTTAGAAGCCCAACAAGGCAATATTATGCAGACATGCCTGCCATTAATTTTGGAATTCTATAAACTAAGACTACCAGATAAGAATGTATCGCACATAGTTGTTATCTTATTCTGGTGCTCTGCATGCCAAAAGCCTATAAAAACTTCGTGATCCAATACGAAATGTCAAGAATGCCTCACTATTATGAAAGTCTAACATTTTGCAGGAAACAAAAGCCCTATCTAAACACGGGAAACCCACTAAAAAATTATCATGTAGAGATGGCTGCTATTCAGTTCTACTGCTCAAAACCCTGTCCAAAACTCTGTCTAAACTTAGGGACCCGAAAAGAATACTAGGCAGGTCATTCAATTCTGGGCACACAACAATTTACAGAGGTTGCAAGCATATGAAAAACCAGCAATCATCTCACCTGTGTAGAGGAACCCATCTCTGAAGAAAGCCTTTGATTGTTAATCCTTCCAAATCTCTTGTTTATTAGTGCCACCTACCATTTTCCCCTTTGGTTTTTCTTCTGGGAAGCTGACTACTCCACTGATGGCTGCAATGACCTGCTTGTTCTTTGGTGTGGGGTTGTATCCTGCCTACGTAAATATCCCTGGATTTGTCTTGCAGGCAGGCCACAACTCTTATATATTAAAACGGCATTTGAAAAAACAGCATCCGTTAGAGAAGACAGTGCTGGTGATATGAAGAAGACAAATAAACCTCTATGTGAGTCAATCAAACTCTGTTAGTCTCAATGAGGTTGAAAAGTTTGAACATGTTTGAAACGACATTTGAGAAAAGCTTCCGTTAGAGGAGGATGCAGGTGATTATGAAGAAGACAAATGGACCTCTATGTGAGTCTATCAAACCGTGTTAGTGTGAACGAGGTTGAAAAGTTTGAACATTTTAAAACGACATTTGAAAAAAGCTTCCGTTGGAGGAGAATGCTGGTGATATGAAGAAGACAAATAAACCTATGGTTGAAAAGTTTGAACATGTTTAATTGGCTTTGCATATTAATTTTTTAAATATTATTTTAAAAATAATATTTAATTTGTATTTCAGGGAAAAACTCAATCTATTCTATTATGATCAGGGATAGATGCTTTGTAAGGGACACCTCACAATAAACATCCTAAGAAGTAAACATAGACTAAAATAGAATAAAATGAGTAAAAATAGACTAAAATGAGTAGTAAACATCCCTAGAACCTTATTAGGATTCTCATCTAGAGAACCATCTAACCTACAAAGACTAAGCACCCTATTGACAACCACCTTCTACTTAAAGAAAATTAAATAAAACTTGGACCCCTCATACCCCTCTTGGATCCATAAGAGACAAGAACAAATCATGGCAATCTTGGCTATATAATCCTCACCCCACCTCACCATCATCTCCAACTTCACAACCTCCTCTTGAAGAGAGATGTTATGAACGTCCTCTTCAAGAAACATGCAATCCTCATCCAATCTCTACCTACACACCCACGACTCCTTTTGCTTACTAGCCAACGTCCCATTCCATCCTCTCATGAACTTAACAACGTGACAAATACTAACCTCCCACCAAAGTATCCACCCCTAAGTTCCCAACGGGCAAGGAGAGAAGTTCGAAAACCTACTAAGAAAAGGCACAAAAATATGCCAACTATAAATGAGACACATTCAATTTGAACACTAATGATGATGGTGCATCAGTTGATTGACCTAGAGAAATCAAATTCTGAATTGAAAGATGATCTAAACAAACCACATCCATTACAACACCCATTAGATGAAGCTTTCCTATAAAGGATATCTCCTTTTGAGGACCATAAAACAATCCAACCTTGCTTGAACTTTATCCTCACCCCGTCTATAGTTGGTCCAAGTGAATCAACCCTTATAGTTGAGCCCCTTATGTCTCCAAATGGGATAATTGATATGAAGAGCATCTTTGCACTAACACCAAGTATGCTTCTCTAAACAACTGAGCATAGAACCTTTACCTCCACAATAATATTCATCACACTCCACCATGTTAAAATCCTCGCCAACAATCCACTCAACTTCTAGGAGAGAGAAGGCTATCCATTTCCAAAGGAAAGCTTGTTCAAAATTGAGGTTGGAGTGTACATTGCCTTAAACCGATCACCCAATCTTAAATCAAAAGAGTAACCCAAACACACCTATCCCTTGGGTCTAATCTAGAAGAAACCATGAATCTATGCAAAGACAAAGTAAGGGCTATGGCCACCCCTCCACTCGTGTCATGCCCCCATTTTTGGTGACATATGGATCATCCTATTAGCCTTTTAGTCTCTATGGTTTTTGGAGAAAAGTTCATTAAATGCTTGGGATTAAATTTTTAAACAAGACAATTAATTAAAAGTAGTAATTTTCATTTCCTAATGTTTGAAGATGCACTTCGGATAAATTAGTTTACATTAATAAGTTTTTATTTTAATCAAATAATGGAGACAATGGGCCATGAGGGCACAATAGGGGATAATATTTGAACAAAAGAAAGTTTACAAAATAAGGAAGAAAGGAGAAAGTACCTAAAGCTGGAAAGCATAAAAAAAAGAAACATGATAAAGCAGTGAGAGCTGGCATAAAGAAGGAAGGTAGAAAAGTAGTACAAAGTAGGAAAACATGCTAAAGGCAGAAAATCAGGATAAAGCAAGCCAAAAGCAGAATAAAGTAGGAATAAAGCAGAATAAAGTAGAAAGTAGGCTAAAGCAAAATAAGAGATGAAAGAAAAGCAAAAAGGAAAGCATGAAAGCAAGACAACCTTATCCATCCATGAGGGTGCACTAGCCTATCTTACTTGCTCAGCAAGTCATCTCCAATCTATGAAAGAAATGAGCGCACCACTTTATCATCTTTTGACAGTTTGTGAATTGAATTGAGAGCATTGTGCTTCTTTGACTTGGGAGATGTGCCCCTGCAATTGAGACGATGTTTTCATTCAAACATTTTCATCGAGTGTATTGCAGGTCCTGAAGCTTTTCCAATCAAGCTCGAAGGCTAAGAAGAAGGAAGACCAAACCTCTAGTTCGAAACTCTTAGTTTTCCCTCCTTCTCTTCTATTCTCTCTAATACTCTGAAGAAGACAAGTTCTGATATTGGTATTGGTGTCTTTCATCCATTGATGATTTTTTTTTCAAGTTAATCTATCAGATCCATAGTTTCTCCAGTTGTTGTAGAAGTCTGAATTCAAATATTCAAGTTTCTATGTGAAGATGACCTCCTTTTCTCACTATATTGTTATATTATGTTCAAGGATGCTTCATTAATACCTTCGCGAGACTTATTTAAGCCACTTTAAGCCTTATTTGACGTAATAATGTATTTTTGCAAGTTTCATGAAAATTTGAGACAGTTTGATCAAGTTTCCATTGAGTCATTTACACCTTGCCTAGTTTTCAATGTAAAATTGACTAGTTTTGCAATATGTGATGCTAGAAGAAATTTATCATCCCAATTTCGAATCTATAAGTTGTTGCATGTCCTTAACACACCCTTGAAGTCACTCCAAGTATTAAAACCATAACTCGAGACCCTTATCCATTGTTTGTAAAATCTCGAATATCAACTAGTTGAGTTGTCCTAGAAACTAGTCTTTCTTATTTGACTTTTAAATCAACTCCAATCCTCCCCAAACCTATAGATTTGAACCTTAGTGATATTATGGATCTAGTTTGCATATATTGGGGTGCATAGGATCCTGGAAGTAGACTTTAGCCTCGCTGGTGTTCGAAACCTCAATGTCCCTCTACATTGTGCATAGGATTCTTGAGATCAAGCATTCTAGTGACCATCTTTCCTTGAATTCTAAATTGATGTGTCTCTGATATATTTTTGCAGTCCTGTAAATTTCTTTATTTGATCCATTCTTTGAGTTTGTGTGAGTTTCCAAAGGTCCGATTGTGTTTTGGAATTGCTCAAATCAAAACTACTTACAATTTAGCAATTAGTTCCCAATTTTATAAATAGAACCAAGTGTTTGAGTTAATATCCCTAAATATATGATTTGGGGATATTACAACTCCCCTAACAATTCTCTAAATCCCAAAAATTTCCATTCAAACAATTATTCATCTAGTTCTAAAGTTCAAATCTAGTTGACTTGACCTCCTGAAGGAAGACCACATCCAATCAGAAATGCTTTAAAAACATATCTAAAAAACTTATTGTGATTGTGAATTGTCATCTCTCACACTTTCCATGACAATAGAGAGAGATTCATTTTAATTGGAGATGAAGACATAAGCCAATGTGCCAATTAGACATCTTAAAACCCTTGATTATCTAATAATCTTGTGAGTGAATTGCCACACTTATAGGATTCCATTCATTGATGAGAAATCATATCACTAATTGGTTTGTCCATGTGAGCATGGGAAAAAAAACCCTTGTGCTTTTGAGACTTGACTTGCAAACCATGATCAATCTCCATACCATGGACCCCTAACCAAATGCAACCCCTCACTCTTAGGAATTGAGGTCTTAGCTAAGCGAGGCTTACCCACCACTATGAATGAATTGGGAATTTGAGGACCCATATGACCACTATATTTCCAAGCATCATCAGACCCGGCAATAGAAGAACCGCATGTACATGTGCTTAAACCATCGGAGCCAAAACCACCAGCCCCACCACCAAAGCCACCAAGTGCAATGCCACCTTCTCTTGAACCTACACCACAACTCAAGGAAACACCTTTGCCAACACCTACAACCCCAAAAGAGAGACAAGCACCAACAACCTGGTTCAACTCCACAAAAGAGCTTCCTATCCTATGCCTTGAGAAGAAGGGGTCACACCAACATTAGTACCTACATTGTCCTTTGGATAAGGTCTACGAAGATGGTAGTCACAAATCAAATGATCTTTTTCCTAGCAGGAAAGGAAAACATTCAACAAGCTAAGATATCAAACCTTTTGATGTCTCACTCCATCATTAGTGTAAAATGAAATAAAGGGGGAAAGCTTATGCTTCAAGTCGACCTCCACATTTAAATGCATATTCACTTGAAAGGAATTATGTCAACCATCATGGGTGATAACTTTACCAAAAAATGGGTAAACGTATCATAAAATGGGTGTTATATATGTTAGAAGGGCTAGGAATTGTAACCAAAGTGGATAATTAGCCTTCCCATGATCTTCTAGGTTAATATTCTTCCTCCATGACTACACATAAGCAAAGGAAACAAAAAGCAGACACATTTTGAATACAAACCCCAATAGGAGTTCAAGGATATACCCATGGTCTCCCAATTCAACAAGCACTAGAAATTGAACCCATCTTCATCCTACATGCAACGTAGAAAGAACATAATTATTCCACGAGTCTCCAAATATGTGCACCCTTAAAATAATTCTTATTGTCATTAAGGAATAAGTTGAAGTAGTCGAGATCTAGAGAGTGCAGGTCATCATTCTGGACTAACATATGAGAGTGGATCTTGGTCTCCTTGGGCATGGTTTTCACATGCAGATGAACTAGGGTCTCATTAGAGGTTGGATTTCCTTCTCCCATCACTAACTCTTCACTTACAACAACCAAAGTTCTAACTCCATTTGATAGTACAAGTCATAAATCCTCAACATGCATAGCAGCAACCTCGAGACATAAAAGGTCATCCATTTACATAATGTTAGATCCATAGTTTGAAATTTACACTCGAGTTAATCACAAACTCACCCCTCAGGGATATTTCATTGAATTCTACAGATGGAGTGAAAGAACCCTTCTTTATACCCGAGAATTTGACATTCAAGAAGCACACCACCACTTGGACACCACTCTCACTCTCAAACAAATTCATAAGAATGTTCCCTTGAATGGATTCTACATCAATACAAATTATCAAACCTAGGTACTTGAGAATGCCCATGATCACCAAAGGGATTCCCTACAAACTCCACATATCCATTTGCATATGAAAACCCTTGCATGTTACCATATTAATGGACAAAAAATCAACCCCTATTGATTGGTATAATAATGGCATGTATGAACCTTGAGCACTTCCTACAACCCCCCCACAAAACAGATCCATACTAGTATGGATTACATATGTATGGTGTTGTTGTAGGTCTCCTTCATCTCCCTATCACTTCCATCCTCCATCATTGTCCTCTTTCATCACACTCCCATTCACTGTTATTTTATTGATAGCCCCTACAAAACTTGGATGCTAAATGACTACAAAATCCCCTTTCCAAACCTATCATGGTTGTATTGTCCTTTGGCACTACCATACAACACTATTATGGACCTATGCAATGCCCTGCAAAATACCTTACATCATCCATACCTCCCTTCATACCCCCACAAACCTTCCCATCGTTATTCACCCTTTGATTTTGTTTTGAATATGGATTACTCTTTGCACCAAGAGTAGTGAGGTGCTCTACAACCCAGTACAAGGGAAATTTTGTCATGTCACGTTACGTAACAGAACATTCCCAAAAAATTAAAAGTAAGAAAAAAATCAAAATAATTTATTTTGACTCAACCAAATATAAAAAATAAATAATTAAAAGAAAACACGTTGGCTCATAAGTTACCTAAAATAAAAAGTAAACAAAAAAATTCATGTCAACTTTAAATAAAACAAAACTTGCACACCTCAAGATTTTGAATCCCTCTTGGTGCTTGATTGATTTAGGTTTACGATGGATCTATGGTGGTTTAATATATATCCATCAATAAGATAACAATTAGTCATTCATCATCACAAAAGGTGTTGAATTATTGATTTTGTTTGAATAAGACTTACTCTTTTAATATATATCCATCATTAAAACAATAATTAGTTACTCATAATCACAAAAGGTACTAAATCATAGTGATAAGCTATTATGAAAACTTCTTTGAACTAAAACAAAAAAATTGTGTTTTTAAGATCAACAAATTTAAAAATAATAAAGGTTATTGATGTGGATTGTGTTGGAGTTAGGAATGTTTTAATCTTTTGAGTGGATAATACATTCAATTTCATGTGATCCAAGTGAAGCTCGTGAGAGATAGAAAAGAGTGATCCAATGGAATGAATAAATAGATTTGAAATGTATTTAATTGTTAAATCAAAATAAATATAAAAATATGAAAGGGCCTTGAGTCAAGTAATAAGTAAATAGAGAAGATATGGAGTCAAAGTAATAAACTATTATAACTTAGTATATTGAAAAACAAATGGGGTGGTTGTTGGTTGTGGAGCTTGATCTTCCAGATTCAGAGATGTTATTGTTCAGTTGTGTTTGTACCCCAGTTTGATTGTACACTTATCCCAGCTGGGGGATGTGGGGGCAGCACCCCTGAAAGAAATTCTTAGGATGTTTGTTGGCCAACAGTTTGCGGACCCATGGTATTGGGTGACCCGCAATATTTTCCCATGGTAATTCCCCTATAAAAGAAAAACATTGTAATACGACTATGTATTTGTATTGTAGCATTGCAAACAATCTCTGTGATTGTGTAAGAGAGATTGTGAGAGTGTGAAAAGGAAGTGCAGTGGGGTTGTTGTTGGTTGTTTCCCTTCATTTTTATAGATGATATAATAAAAAGGAACTGGAAATTTTTGTGTGGACGTAGCACATCTTGGGTGAACCACGTTATATTAGTGTCTCTCTTGTAATGTGTTTAAGATTTGCATCATGTTTAATTATTTAATTGCATGATTGTTCTTGCTTTGTGATCCTGTTTTTCTAACAATGGCAAGGGTGGGAGGGATCATGACTTCTCTCATGGTTAAAATAGAGAAAAGCTTCGAATGGGACCTAGGAGTAACATCAAATAATCAAGAAGAAACTATATCATTGTTCCAAGCTATAAGGATCATTGATACAAGGAAAGTTCAACATATGATAGTCTTAAAAGATTCTCCACTCATCATTCGACATATGAACAATGACACAAGCCTGATGGATGGAAACCTAGCTTACTTGATTTCAAGAATTAGAGAGGATTCCAAAATATTCATATCACTTAAGTATTTCCAGGTACTCAAAACTCAAAATCAACAAGTAGATGTCATAGCTATTATGTAAGTTTTAAATCTACGAAGTGAAACAGTGCATACATATTCTTAAGCAAATCAAAGATCAAATAATGGTACACACATAGTACACAAATATTTACTCTAGAAACCCTCACAAAAAAAACTAGCAACACTTAGAGTCGCACATCTATCTTTATCATTGTGTTTCTAAACCATTCACACTACAATATTTAGGTATTCTACAACATCCAGAACCCTATTCTGTTACTTGGAATAGATTTAGACATCAATCCCTTAATTATGATTAATTAAATTTTTTATTATAAAATAACAACAACAAAAAAATTTGGGGACTTCCCCAAAGTCTACTTGGCAGAGTAGGGGGGAGGTATCCCCATCCCACTTATGATCCCCCCTAATCTAGCGCCAAGCGCATACGATGGAGCACTAGAAATACAAGGCTTGTAAGGTGACACAACCCACATCAAAAGAATATAACACATACCCAATATTCTCCCACTTGTTTTTTTTGCAAAGAAATGGGCCACATATTGATAAGGTCACAAGTTCAAGGAAACAATGACCATAGATTCCCTACACCAAGAGAACTTCTCAGTACTAACATACTTCGTTAATGATTTTGCAACATTCCTCAAGGTGTTAGCATTTTCCAACAACACCTTATTCTCTTCAACCATATCTCTCACAAAGTGGTACTACACATCAATATGTTTTCTTTTAACATGATAAGTAGTGTTCTTTTCCAAAAATATTGCACTATGACTGTCGCAATATAAACTTACAACTTTCTACACAAACCCAATACTTGAACACAATATTTGTAACCATACAACTTCTTTACTTGCATGGGTGGCTCCCATGCATTTGGATTATATAAGTGAGAGTGAAACTACAACTTGTTTCTTGCTCATCCAACTAATATATCTTCCAAATAGGTTAAACACATAACCACTTGCAGATATTTTGTGATCAAGATCTCCATCCCAATTTGCATCAACAAATATTTGTACATCTATTAGTATGTCTAGTTGAGGTCTTCCTCAGTAGCAGATTGCATAATCTATGGCTCCACACAAATACTTAAGGACCCTCTTTATAATTGTCAAGTGCTCCTTCCCTAGTTTTAACATATATCTGCTCAAAACTCCCAATTGCATGGGAAATGTCTAATCTTGTACATACTAGTGAATGCATCAAACTACCAACAACACTAGAATATGGAACTTATGACATGTCTTCTTCCTCTTCCTGTGTCTTAGGACACTAACCTACATATAGCTTTCCACCTACAAGAAAAGGGACCTTGACCGATTTACTTCCTTGCATGCTAAATATTTGTAGTATCATTTAAACATATTTTCTTTGATTCAACCAGTGTTTCATGTTTGTACAATCTCTTTTAATCTCCATTCCCAATATGAAGTTAGAAACACAAAGATCCTTCATGTGAAATTCATAGGGTAACTGTGATTTCTCCTCCTTTAGGACATTCATGTTGTTTCCATTCGTGACATGCCATCAACAAACAATACTATACCAATGAAATGATTATTGAAGGCTACTTGGAATATACATAGTAATCAACCTTGCTTCTCACAAGCCCTAATCCAAGGATAAAAGTGACAGACTTTTGGTACCACATCCTTGGAGATTTCTTTAGACCATAATGGGACTTACTTAGCTTGTAGACCAACTCTTTCCTTCATTTTATTGTAAAACCTTTTGGTTATTTCAAGTAGATTTCTTCTTCAAGATCCCCATGTAGGAATCGTTATCTTCACATCCATATACTATACCTCAAGACTAAAAGAAATAATAGTATAAATAAGGAATTTAATAGAAGTTAATATATCAATTGGAGAAAAAATTTCACCAAAATAAATTCTCTCTACCTGGGAAGATCCCTTTGCTACTAAGGGGTATTTGTACTTCTCCACTTTACCTTTTGCATTCAACTTCTTCTTAAACAACCATTTTCTATCAAATGTTTTTCTTCTAGCTGGTAACTCAACTATATCCAAGCTTCATATTTATCCAAGGAATCCATTTCTTCAACCACATCCTTCTTCCAAAGATCACTATCCTCTTAATCAACTGATTCCTTCACATATATAGGATCATCATCAGTAATAGATAAATCAAAACAATACAAAAAATAAAGAGGTAAATACCTATATGGTTTCCTTCTTTCTTGAGATGTTCTCCTCAAAATTGGGGTATGAGGTTCTTCTTCTTTTGATTCAACTTCTTCTGTTGAGTCAGATTTTTCATCCTCCAACTCAAATTCTACTTTTTCTAGTTCCTTTTCCATCAGAGTGACTTCCTATTTGGGAACATATTTAGACTCTCTAAAAGAAACATCTCAACTGCAAAAAATCTTCTTAGTAATTGGGTTCCAAATTTCAAATCCTTTTGCACAATATTTATAGTCAATAAAGATGCATTTTATCCAATTGCATTCCTATCCCTCCGTGCCCATGGCTCTGTGAACGACAATAATCAATGTTTATCTTTGGGATCATCAGAAACAATAAACATAGCTATCTTTTTGTCCGATCTTCCAAGATCCATTAAATTTCCAAGTCTCTCACAAAACCTTTCTTTCCAACCTCCAAACAACCAACAAAAGAAGCCCCCTATTCTCTACTCTTTACTTTTCTTTATTCCCTTCTTTTCTTGCACCCTAAGTCATCCTCTCCATCAATTAAATTTTACTCAACCCAATATTGGAACATGATTCAAGATAAATAATTAACAATAAACAAAGTAACGATAATAAAATAAATTCACTCCATCAACCGGTAATACATATCTTTGACAATAAATATTACATATCTTTGACAATAAATATTACATATCTTTGACAATAAATATTAGTAAACAAAACAAACATGGTGAAATCAATCCACTCCTTCAATTGAATTACATAGGGTAGTAAATATCTTTGGCCATAAATTATAATGAAGCTTTACAAATAATTTGTAAGGCACAATAACATTGATCAATTCATCAATCAAATTCAACCTAAAATAGTGGAACTTAAATATTAAGAAAATCCCATAATACCCTCTAGTCATGATATAGAAACCCTACTTTAAATTTTAACAATTGCATTCCGACAATTATATCCCTTTAAATGGATATTATACTTTATTATATTAACCATATGTCTACTTTCATATATACCTATATGATATCTAGGTAGATATATCTAACCACAATGAATCTATACCTACCCATGATCAACAATTTATTAAATATTAATATATATTAATTCTTCCCATAATCAATTTACATCATAGAATGATATAGAATTACAACAAACCAAACGAATATTAATTCTAAGCACTACTTAAATACTTTTAACTAATCGCCAATAAATTAGTTATTAATCTATTCAGACAACTACTTCGTCATATTAGCATACTCACCTAAATTTTGTATATGTGATCAATGTATAAATACCATATGTGGGTACTAAAAGTTAACAACATTTTTTTTTGTAACTAGGGAAATCGATAATTGGAGCTGGGATGGTACTTGCGTGACACGGGGTCCATGGATCCATTCCCACTACCACTATACACCTAGGTGCCCCACACCCGCCCGCAAGGCATGAGACACATGTAAACCTAGGTGGGATTTGATCTCGTGACCTCCATTACAACAAGTGACTTCATATCAATCGACGCCAATGAGCCACAACCGTTCGAGCAATAATTAACAACAATTGTTGTTAATGCATAATGTGTATGCATATGTGTGTGTGTTCCTCAATCAAACATACAAAAGAATAATCATAAGGAATCATTCATCTTTTTCTACTAATATGATTTTCAACAAACACCACTCATAATCTTTAAGCACCAATCACAATTATTCAACACTAACTAATCATCACAAGATAAGCAAACAAAGACAACACTCATTATTCACATGGTAGAAATTTAGAAATAAATAAAAATACACTGCTACTTCCCAAGTAGAATCCACAAGTAACATAGAATCACCTAGCCTCCCTAACCTACTTACGCTCCCATCCTATCCTTTCATTGTTGGAGTAAATTGCTGCGTTGACTACATGAGGTCTTCACTCAGTGAAACTATACCATAGTGCCTTCATTCATGGGATATCAAAGAATACCCCTAATTTCACTAGATATTGATAAACACCTACCAAAATCCTTTTGTTGAGCCCCCTCCCAATACATATTTCCAATTTAAAAACCCTCATTTTTATGAGATATTACCTATTTGTATTAGACACCCCTTTTTATACCCCCCAATAACTATAAACCCCCATAGCCTACGCCTCGCCCTCCCTAATACCTACAATATTTTGAACTTAATTTTCACCGTTAAAAAACCCCCATTTATGAATGAATGCGATAAGGTATTGGTTAACAAGGTGATTCCCCTCTAGTTGCCTATACCAACCTAACCACAAATAGACCCCTCAGATAGAAGCATCAACTATATCGACCTAACTTACCTAGAAATCAGTTGACAATCATTAGCACACATTTAGGGGAGTGTGTCCACCACTACCCTCCTACCACTCCAGGTTTCAGATGATACACAATGGACAATACCTCTACCCCTCCTAATAGAACTAGGTTTAACAACCTTACATCAAGTCCCAACCACATTGAGAAACTACTGGTCAAAGAGCCACATCATCAAATAACTACTCTGGGCAAGTCTTTCCCCTATCAAAACCACACTTACTTAGAAATTATATTAGTGTTTAAAATCATAATTTTCATTATAAGCACAACATTTAGTACATATCTATCTACACAATGTCTACTGCATCTAGGTTAACCTTGGAATAGGAATTCAACTATCCCATAGTTGATCCATTTGTATGTAATCTCAATAACCAATATGTGTTACATGTATGAATATATCTAACCATTTAAAGGGATAAGATATTTCACAAACTGATATTAAAGAACCATGTATATTCTTTTGCACCAAATTACATTTGTTCTATATTCAGTGTAAACATTAAACTAATATCTAGATACCACATTCCATATCTAATATTCTTAATCAAATGAATCACTCAAAACGATAAAGTCCTGTCTGAACACATATAGGCAGATTTAAGCGCTCCTTTAATAGAAATCTTAATTACTCTAGCTAATGTCAACAAATAAGAAGTAAATGAAATCCTTAGGTAAGTCACATTAATGTTTTAATTGTCGATTTTAAAAAATATGGGTCATTACATACACCCACTCTTCAAGAAACTTCGTCTCGAAGTAGCTATTGAAATACCATGTGTAAGCTATAATAATTACAAAAACATTTAGATTAATCCTTCCGTGAAATCTCAATATTGTAATAGAATGCTTAAAAGTTGTAATCAAGTGTCATCATCCTATCATCATACTTCTTACCCTTGTATTGTACATCATTATTCATTAAATATAGCATTATATATAGTTATGGTCTAAGCTTCCTATATATATTATTCTAAAGAATATTATAGATACTAAATTATACATCATTACCCACTACAACAACCCCACAAGATACCGATATGAACCCAATACACTCACATGACATGACATCACACATGGTACTTCCTTCACAAGATGTTGATATGAACATAGACATATCTCCTTTACCTCATAATATTATCCTGCTCATTACGTCTCATTTTTTTTAAGTAACAAAAATGGCATTACTTAATTGACGATCAATTTTTTCAAGCCTATAATAGGGGTTTAAACACCCTTACTTTTTATACTTTTATAGAGATTTATTAATTATTATAAGTTATGAAATCCAACGGGCGCTTTATATAAATATTTAAAATTAAAATTAAAATTTAGAGAAAATGAGAAAGTTTATGGCTAATTATGTTTCAAATGCCTTGTTTGGGTGGGGACCCTAGTGTTGATTTAGTAAAGTATGAATCTCACACAACTTTTAGATAGTATACCATGTGAGAGGTAGAGCTACATTAGGGATGGGAGTTGTATGGTCAAATTTCTGATTGTTAATCAAAATAGATAATAGGGTCATATAAAAGAACATTTACTAAGTTTTGAGTAAAAAAAAGAGGCGAGAAAATCTCAAATCGTAGAACATGTAGGTCCCAATATAGATGATTATGCAATTATGGCATGGTAAAAAAATCGTAATGTTGAGAAAGGGATAATTATCATAATTTAAAGTATTAATTAAATTTTAAACAATTGTCAATATATGAATCTAGATGTGAAGCATAAGTAATAAGTAAGCATGTGATAATTTTGAGGTCCAACCCTAGCATTTCTTAGTAAAAGGACACAACATTATTGTGAGAGAAACAACAATAATATTTTTGAGTCACCTAGAGGTTAACTTCGTGAGTAAGTGGAAGTGCTATAATTTCTCGTTGTGTTTGTGTTGAGAGATGGACTTGTTTTGGGTTTTACTCATATTCCTGGTGTATTATATGTTGTTGTTAGGTATGCAATACATTCTTTGCATGTATGGAGTGTTAAATTATTGTAACCTCATAAGATATTCTAGATGTATTGTATTTCTCTTTCGGGAGATGAGTTTGGTCTTGTTAATTTCATTGAAAGAAGCAACGTAAACCTCCAAATGTCAGTCGGGTCAATAGTACCCAAGTGCCAATATAATAAATGTTATTTGTGGTGTCAAGTTGTCGAGTGGGCCCAATAATTTAGAGAAGTTGACCCTGCTAGGTTAGAGGTCAAGTCAACTGAAGAATATAAATAGGGAGGAGCTCCCATTCATTTGTACTCACTCGCTCAAGTTGTCTTAGCAAGAGAGAGAAGGATTAGTGCGCTAGAAAGAAGAGAGCAGTAGTTGTCTAGGTTTTACACTGCACTGCTTGAGTTCTATACTAAGGAGGTTTTGTGGGGTTTTCTCCCTTGTGGTTTCCCCAAGGAAAATCTTGGTGTTCTTGTGTTCTTATGTTTCTGTTCATGTTGTTCTTTTAGTGATCTTCTAGTGACTAATTTGTTTTAAGATATCATCTAAGCGATTTAAGAAAATTCAACATGGTATATGAGCTACCCTGAAAGGAAGCACTACACAACTAGGGTTTGTTGTTCTGAACAAATCCCTCGATAGATCAACCAGAAAAGACGGCTCTCCCAAATCGCCCTTGAAGAGCGCATCTTTTTGTGGAGATAGAACTGAATTCCAAGAATGTTCAATTTTGGACCTGTTGCTATTGCTAGGACAAACTAGGGTTTCAGTTTTCTTGAGGTTTCATCATCAATCTCAGAAAAAGGAAGATACAGTCTACCTCGCCTTAGGAAGGCGCATCTTTTCCACTTTTCAACTCCACCTGTGATCCCAGCTGCAAAATTAGCGTTTTTGCTTCAAACCCTAGGACATCCGGAAGGAGGTCAGTCAGAAGCTTCTTTCTGCAAGTAAGTATCTTTCCACCTTTTTCCATTTGAGGTTCTTAGTCTTCTAAAGATGACAAATAATACCAAGCTAGATGAAAATCTTGAAGGAGCTGAAAACTTCAGAGAATGGAAGTATAGTATCATGCTCATCCTCCAAGAGAATGATCTAGACAAGTTTGTGTAAGAGGAAGTGAAAGAACCAGAAGGAGATGAAGCCGAATCCAAGCACAAGAAGGATATGATCATAGTTGATTCCATCAAAGATAACCTGATTCCTCAAGTATCATCAATTGAGACTCCAAAAGAAATGTTTGATTCCTTATCAGGTCTATTTGAAGGAAGAAACATTAATAGGAAAATGACCTTGAGGAATCAACTCAAAAGTGTAAGAGCTCAAAAGTCAGAGACTATGCATTCTTACTTTACGAGAGTAGCTCAAATAAAGGATCAACTAGAAGCCATTGATGACATGGTTGGAGAAGCCTAGATTGCAATGACAACTTTGAATGGCCTTCCAAGAGATTGGGACGCCTTTATCTGAGGAATTTTCTTAAGAAGGAAACTAAGCAAATTCTAGAAGTTATGGGGAGAATGTGTCCAAGAAGAAGAAAGGATAGCATCTAGAGAAGAAAAGCTAAATGACAAAGAGGATCAAGCCTTGACTATCCACACCAAAGGTAAAAGGAAGAGTCATGGCAATCCTCCTAAGACTCAAGGGTTTAAAAGACCCAAGAGAGACTTCTCAAATTTTGAGTGCTTCACTTGCCACAAGTTAGGACACATTGCCATTAACTGTCTCATGAAAGAAGAAAGAATCAAGAAGATGAGAAGGTTTCAGGCCCATGATGCTGAAGACAATGTTTGAGAAGTAGAAGAGGAAGCAAAGAAGGATGAAGAGTCCAGTGAAGAATATGTTTTGATCTCTGCTCTAACAGGATCAATCTCACCAGGAAATGATACCTGGCTGATTGATAGTGATGTCTCCAAGCACATGACTAGTTTCAAGGATTCACTCTCATGCCTTGAACAAAATGAATCCCCACACAAAGTGATGCTTGGAGAGGATTCCCAATATCCCATTAGAGGAATAGGAGAAGCATCCTATAAATTGGATTCTAGAAAGCCTATGAAAAATGAAGGATGTCCTATATGTCCCATGGCTAAAGAAGAATCCCCTTTCCATTTCAGCCTTAGACAAGAAAGGCTTCAGAGTTGCCTTTGTGGATGGAAAATTCCTCATGTGGCCCAAAGGCAAGACTATCGATGATGCAGTGGAGATTGGAGTTGAAGAAGGAGGACTCTACAAATTGAAGGGACATACAGATTCTGCATTAGCAACCAATACCATTAACCCATGTGAGCTATGGAACATAAGGCTACTCATGTTCACTACAAAGCCCTTCCAATTGTAAGCAAGGCAGTAACTGGTTTACCAGAAATTCAGATAGAACATGAAGGAGTGTGCAAAGGATGTGCACAAAGGAAGAATACTAAGAATCCCTTTCCAAAAAGTGTTAGTAAGGCAAAAGGGACCTTAGATATCATTCCCTCAGATATATGCGGGCCGATGCAAATCACTTCATTAAGTGGGTACTCTTACTCTGCCTCTTTTATTGATAACTACTCCAGAAATACTTGGATATAATTCTTAAAAAAGAAGGATGAAGTGTTTGAAAGATTCAAGGAGTTTAAGGCCCTAATAGAAAACCTTTTTGAGAAGAAAATAAAGATTTCAAGGTCAGATAACGGAGGAGAGTTTACTTCAAATGAATTCAATGATTTCTGTAAATATGTCAGGATTAAGAGGGAGCTCACCATTCCCTACAATCCACAACAAAATGGTGTGGAGGAAACAAAGAACATATCTATCATGGAAGCTGTGAAAGCTATTATACATGATCAAGATCTCCCAATGTATATGTGGAAAGAAGCAACAAGAACATCAGTTTATGTACATAACACAATTTCTCACAGTGCCCTTGGGAAAAAAACTCCAGAAGAAATGTTTTCCGGAGAAAAACCAGAGGTTAGTCATCTAAAGATATTTTGTTTGTCCTGTGTACATTCATATTGCCAAGGATAAAAGATCAAAGTTAGATCCTTCAGGAAGGAAGGGATTGTTCGTAGGATATATTGAATAATCAAAATCTTATCGGATATATATCCCAAGATACCGTCAAATTGAACTTAGCAGAGATGTTACATTTGACGAAGATACAACCTTTAGAAAATCAAGGAAAGACAAGATGAAGAGGAGCACAAAACTCCTAAAACTGTTGAAAGTCCCAAAGAAGTCAGAAATGAAGAAGAAGTCCAGATACCTGAAGAGCATGATATGGCAGAGCCTCAACTACCTGAAGATTTACCAAATTAATTGATTTCTCAAAAGAGAAAACCTTCCTGGGCTCGTGAAGTGATTGAAGAAGCAAAAAGACATGGTGTTCATGAAGGATCCATCCAAGAGAGAAAGAAGCCGAAGTCATATCGTGGTTATATGGCCTTGATGTGTGATCTAGTTGATAAAGAACCAACTTGTTTTGAAGAGGAAATAAAATAGAAAGAGTGGGCTGATGCAATGGTCGAGGAATACCAATCCATTATAAAGAATGATGTGTGGGATGTAGTACCAAGACCAAAGGACAAGTTGGTGGTATCCTCAAAGTGGATATTAAAAAACTAAGCACTTAGTAGATGGAAGCATAGAAAAATACAAGGCAAGATTTGTAGCCCGAGGATTCTCTCAGAAAGAGGCATTTGATTATGAAGATACCTTTGCTCCAGTAGCTATATACACCTCAATAAGAATTGTCCTTGCCTTGGCATCCAACATGAAGTGGAAGATAAATCAAATGGACGTGAAGACGACATTTTAAATGGCTTGTTTGAAGAAGAAGTATATATCGAACAACCGTAAGGATTCAAGATTCATGATCAGAAGACTCATGTATGCCGACTAAAGAAAGCATTGTATGGATTAAAGTAAGCACCTAGAGGATGGTATGGAAATATCTATGGATTTCTAATGAGCTTAGGCTTTACTAAAAGTAAATAAGACTCCAACCTCTACTATAAGGTTGATGATGATGGAATTTTTATTTTTTTGCTATATATAGATGATAAATTCTTGATAGGAGAAGATAAACCAATTATCGAATGTAAGAAGAAGCTTTCCGAAGAATTCAAAATGAAAGACCTTGGAATGATGCATTACCTTCTAGGTCTTGATTTATGGTAGTATCCAGATGAGATTTTTCTAAACCAAGGAAAATATATTGTTGAAATCTTTAAAATATTTGGAATGTTAGATTGTAAAGCTATGACTACTCTGATGACCACAAGTTTGAAGCTACTAAATGATGATACTTTAGAAGTTGTTGAAGCCACTCTACATAGAAAGATTATTGGTTCACCGATGTACCTAACCAATACAAGACTAGGTATATGTTTTACAGTAAACACCTTAAGTTGGTGCATGGTGAATCCTAAACACATTCACCTTATTGGTGCAAAACATGTGATGAGGTATCTAAAGGGAACTTTATATTATGGGCTCATATATACATCCAGATTATGGGCTCATACATATTTAGATTTAGATTGGGGCGAAAGTGCCAAAGATAGGAAGAGTACATCAAGATGTTGTTTTAGTCTCGGATCAGGCATGATCTCTTGGTTCAGTAGAAAGCGAACCAGTATTGCACTTAGTACGACATAGACAAAATACATTGCAGCATGTTCAGCATGTAGCGAAGTAATATGGCTTAGAAATATGTTGGAAGGACTAATTGATGCAGAGATAGATGTCACTGATATCATTTGTGATAATCAGAGTTGTATCAATATGACGGAGAATCCTGATTTTGATGATAAGTCAAAACACATTGAGATAAGATATCATTTCATCTGAGATATGGTTTATAAGGGAGTTGTAAAGCTCAATTATGTCCCCACAGAGGAACAATTAGCATATGTATTGACTAAGCCTCTAGCTCTTGTAAAGTTTGAATACTTTCGAGAAAAGCTTGTTGTAGTCCAAAAGGACCTCTCTAAAAAATGGGAGTGACAGTAGTTGGATGATGGATGCACTGGTGAGTAGCTTAGTATAGAGGAGGGTGTGTCTGGCTAGGCTTGTTTGGCCCGAAAGGGTTAGTAAGACAGACAAGGCCTATCGATTCTAGGGGGATTAGTATGTCTGGCTAGGCTTGTTTGGCCCAAAAGGGTTAGTAATCCAGACAGGGCTTGTTTGGTCCCCAAGGAGATCCATATGTCTAACTAGGCTTGTTTGGCTTGAAAGAGTTAGTAAGTTAGACAAAATGCCCAGGTGGACATACCAAAGAACTCACCGTGATGTTGCTTCGAGACGTTGAAGGGAAATGTGTATCCTCAATATTGTTATGATGTTGATTGTCGATGATTGTGTCAGGCACCTAATATGCAAGTGAATTACAACTAACATACAGAGTGTACAATATTTATTGTCAACCCGAGGAAGTCTTGTATTTCAAGGATAACATGCACAGTATATGCTTAAACACAAAATTACTGTAATTGAACAACACTATCCTCTGTTCGGCTATGCTCATCCCAAGAATCTAATTAATCTAGTTACCTTTTAAGGAATGCAATCACAATTACCTCTGCTGTGTCTTGATCTAAGAATGGAAAGATAAAAGTCAAATCTAAATTACAATTGCAGATAAAGGGAAATCCTGTTCACACCACTTAATGATTAACTCAACTATCTAATCTGATTGTCCTAGGAATCCAAAGACATAAATTGAATATTGATCTAGGAATTCAAAGTACAGAAATTGAGTTCAGCTGTTCTAGGAAATTGAAGTACAGGAATGAAATTCTGTAATCATAAAAATAAGAGACAAGCTGCAAAGATTCATGGAACGACAACTAAAAGATCTAAGGATGAACAAAGCTATTATAGTTACCACATGAATTGCATAAGAAATAATTACCTACTCAGTTGACTGTCACAATATGCCACTACAAGTATCCAAGGGATGCAATCACGACACACTGTAAATCCAAACTTGTTACAACTTCCTATGAAGAAATAAAATTAACATAACATCACACAACAAAATAATTGAAAATGCCTAATTTAACTCAGTGATCCCTGTGGAAGGCGGGCCCAGCCTTCACACAGAGATGCTGGTTGAACACACGTAAAAAACCTTTAGATCAGAAGTAACTCCTTGTATTAAAAGACAGAGTGATTACATACTTCCTCCTCACAGCTAATATAATGAATTGATTATATGTTTAGCAATCCCTGGCTCGAAATGGTTCTCCCTATTTATATAATGTAAATCATAACATCCTATCCTATTATGAGGCAGCCATGGAGATCTCTGATCTTCAGGCGCCCTAAATGACAACAACTGTTACAAACGTGGTAGGATGAAAAAAATGAAACATAGGAAAACTGTTAATCTCCCCAAGAGTGACGATATCTTCAGATCATGGCTATACACAAGCAGCAACACATTGCTGACCTCCAAGTCTGACGCATTCTGTTACAACTACCTTGGCACAGCTTTGTCCGGGATATCGCAGTGGAACCACATTCCTTTGGTAATGATAGGATGGATGGGGATCAGCTTGAGTGATGAATGCCCATCCTTTTAATAGCATGTTCAACCCAATCTTCCTGCAGTCCATATATCTCAAAATACCTTTATAAACCATCATATGTTAGTGTATTGAGAGATATGAAGCCTTAATTATCACAATCATAAGTATTAATAAAATAAAACAATGACTAATCATACCTTGGTTGTTTGAAGAGTAGAGTGGGGGTAAAACGTTTATTTGGCATGCTCAATGGGGTAGGATAGATCAAGAAGAGGTAAGTAAGGGTGGTCAAAAGAGGCCATTTCTAGGCCCAACAAATTGCTGAGATGTTTAGATGATTATTGCAGTATTGTCATACCGATGATTGCTGATATGTTGTTGTTCAATATTGTTGTGATGTATGTTTGCTTCAGTATTGATGATTTATTAAGTTTGTATCAGTGATGGTACACTGATGATTGTCGATATATGTTACTTCAGTATTCTTATACTAATGATGGTTTCGATGTTCCAACATCTCTATGCTGGTAATGTAGATGATGATCTAGCATTAGTTGTAGTTGAGCTTTTAGCACTAATAGGCTAATGATGTTGTTGATGTTATTAGTATCCTTACAGAGATGTTGCAGATAATGAAGTTAAAAATGATGTCTTAGTATTCACATACTGATCATATAGAGTCTCACCAAACAATTGTATAGTTGTAGCAGCAGATGTTTCTATGGTCGAATACCTTCCTAGTTAAGAGGGAGTGTTAAATTATTGTAACTTCGGAAGATATTCTAGATGTATTGTATTCCTCCTTCAGGAGATGAGTTTGGTCTTGTCAGTGTCATTGAAAGAAGCAATGTAAACCTCCGAATGTAAGTCGGGTCAATAGTACCCAAGTGCCAATATATTAAGTGTTATTAGTGGTGTCAAGTTTCCATGGGTCCAGTCAGTTAGAGAAGTCGGCCCTGCTAGGTTAGAGGCCAAGTCAACTGAAGAATATAAATAGGGAGGCACTCCCCTTCATTTGTACTCACTCACTCAAGCTTCCTTAGCAAGAGAGAGAAGGATTAGTGTGCTAGAAAGAAGAGAGCAACATTTGTATGGGTTTTACCCTGCACTGGTTGAGTTCTATATTGAGGAAGTTTTGCAGGATTTTATCCCTTGTGGTTTCCCTGAGGAAAATATTTGTGTTATTGTGTTCTTATGTTTCTGTGCATGTTGTTATTTCAGTGATCTTCTAGTGACTAATTGTTTTAAGATATCATCTAAGCAATTTAAGACAATTCAACATGGGGGGGGGAGAGGAGGTGTGCTTGTCAACAACATGATTAACGATCCCTCTCAGATCCTAACAGTTGTCTGACATGAGTGTAGTGATCCAAAATTTTGGGTTGTTTTTGGCTATTTTAGGGATTTTTCTAAAAATAAGTAATTTAATCCTGGTTAAGGTATTGGGGTCTATTTTCTAATCCTAGTTAACACATTAGGGTATTGGATGTTACAGAATACCTATATTTTTTTGTGATTTATCCATAATGATAATGAGAAAATAGGAGGTGTGGCTCCAAGGTTTGTTGGTTTTCCCGGTTAAGGGTTTCCAAGGTAAATATCTATGTATTATGTGTGAATGTTTTGGTGTAATATTTGTTTTGCTTAAACAATATGTATGCGCTTCTTCTCTGCATAGGTTTACAACATACATGTGGTATCAAAGATTGATTATTGGCATCAGGGGGATGCCTTTATTGTTGAGGGTTTGACACAGTTGATAGATATTGGGTTTATGATAACCCTGGGTTCAATGGGAGCTTGCAGTGTTGATTGGTGCATTGAAAGAGAATGGTTATTAGTTCAAGAATTGAGATAGAGAAATTTAATGACCATAACTTTGAGCTATGGAAGCTCAAAATGGAGGATCTTCTTGTAGACTGGGAACAATGAATTGCTATGTATCTCGGTACAAAACCCACTTGTATGTCACAAGATGATTGGAATAAATTATAAAGAAGGGAAAGTAGTACACTTAGACTGTGCTTATCAGACTGTGTTGTTGAATGTATCTGGTGAAGATAGTGTGGTAAATATTTGGGGGAAACTAGGGAGTTGTATCAATCAAAATCCCTTGTGAACAAGTTGTTTCAACAAAATAAACCATTTCATCTCAGAATGGATGAAAATGAAACAGTGACAGAGCATATGAATGCCTACAATACTCTGGTAATTCAAATAACCTTTGTTGGCATGAAAATGGCTGAAGAATATAAATATAGTACATTATTGTGTTCTTTGCAATATTCTTGGGACAACCTGACTGTTGCAATAGGTAGTGCTAGTCAAGCGACCTTAAAATTTGATGAAATAGTATCATCCCTCATATCAAAAGAGATGAGGTGGAAAAGCATGGATAATCATAATATGGATGCCTTATTTGTGAGAGGTAATTCCTAGGAGAGAAGCAAAAGTAAAGGATATGGAGGGATATCTAAATCTAAGGGTAGATATAAATCCCCAGGAAAAGGAATAAGGAAGTGCTAGAAATGTGGTAAAGCTGGTAACTATAAAAAGGATTATAGATCTAATAATGTTGAGAAAGAAAAGGGATATGAGGATACCCCTTCCATAGAGGTGAAGACCTCCTCAGAAGAAGGAGGGGATGTGTACCTAGCTTCCATGGGTAATCATTCAGAACATGATATATAAATTATTGACTTAGGTGTGTCATGCCATATGGCCCCTCATAGGGAATGGATCCGTGAATACGAAAAGTACAATGGAGGAGATTTGTACTTGGGATATGATTCACCATCCAGTATCGTTGGACGTGGTAGATTCAATATGAAACTCAAGGGTGGAAGGATTAAAACTCTACCTAGAGTACTACACATTCCAAATCTAGCGAGAAAATTGATATATGTTGGAATATGGATGTTGCAAGTGTAAAGACCATGTGTGGATATGGTGGTTGCAAAATGGTTCAAGGATCAATGGTATTGATGAGGGGATTTAAGTATGGAACTTTGTACAAGTTATTGGGAAGAGCCATAATCGATGAATGTAACAATTTTGTTGTGCCTAAGGAAGGAAGTAAAGATGACATAACCTTGACTGCATCAGGAGGAAAGATGATACTATGGCATCAAATATTGGGGCATACTGGATGGAGAAAAGGGCCTTCAAGAATTACAAGGTAAAGGTATGGTTGAAGGTATGAATGATTGCACTATGGATTTTGATTTCAGTGAATATCACATATATGGAAAACAAAATTGAGTAAGAATTGCATCTGGTGCTACAAGAGAAAAGGGAATTCTAGAGTTAATACATAGTGATGTGTTTGGACCTATGCCTATTCCATCGTTAGGTAGATCTATGTATTATGTTTAATTTATAGATGATTTCTCAAGGAACACATGGATTTATTTCCTTCGAAGTAAATATGAATTATTTGCTAAGTTTAAAGAATTTAAGGCTCTTGTAGAGAACTAGACAAAAAATAAAATAAAGGTGTTGAGGTTAGATAATAGTGGCGAGTTCTCCGGGAATGAATTTGAGGATTTCTACAAAAAGTGTAGTATAGCAAGGAATAAGACTACTCCATACACATCTCAACAAAACAGAGTTGCTAAAATGATGAATAGGACAATCATGGAAAATATAAGAATAATGCTAAGCGGTGTTGGGATAGGACAAGAATTCTGGGCATATGTAGTGGAGACAACATGTTACTTAGTAAATCGACCACCCACATCAGGATTGGTTAACAAAAATCCATAAGAGGTATGGATTGGTAAGAAACTCTCTATTAAGCATCCAAAAGGTTTTGGCTGTGATGCTTATGTACATGTTCCAAAGGAGAAAAGGAGCAAGTTGGATAACAAAGCTGAAAAATGTATCCTTATTGGTTATAAAGACAACATGAAAGGTTATAAGCTTTGGAGTACTGCAACTAAGAAGACTGTTTATTGTCGAGATGTTGAGTTTAAATAGGTCAAATACTTACCCAGATAGGAAGTGACTCCAATTAAAAGGAACAAAAGATGATAGAGTTTGAGTTAGAAGGTGAAGAATCCAACTCAATAGAAGAAGCTAAATAAGAAGAAGAAGAAGAACCTCATACCCCAGTTTTGAGTAGATCATTTTGAGAAAGAAGGAAACCAAAAAGGTATTCCCCTATTGATTTTAGCTCTCATTTTTCTTTGTCTATTACTGATGATGATCCTAGAAATGTGAATGAAGCTGTTGATTCAGAGAATAATGATCTCTAGAAGAAGGTCATGGTTGAAGAAATGGATTCCTTGGACAAAAGCAAAGCTTGGGATCTAGTTGAGTTACCAAATGGAAGAAAAGTTGCTGGAAGAAAATGTCTATTTAAAAAGAATTTGAATGTAGAAGATAAACTGAAGAAGTACAAATTCTGCTTGGTCGCAAAGGGATATTCTCAGGTATAGGGAATTGATTTTGGTGAAATATTTTCTCTAGTTGCAAAATTAACTTCTATTAGATTTCTTCTTTATATTGCTGCTACGTTTGATATTGAAGTAGAGCAGATGAATGTGAAGTCAACCTTCTTATATGGAGACCTTGAAGAATAAATCTACATGAAACAACCATAAGAGTTCACATTAAAGGGAAGGAAAGAGTTGGTATGCAAACTAAAAAAGTCCCTTTTATGTTCTAAAGAAATCCAGGGAAGTGGTACCAAAATTTTGGCACATACATACTTAGATTGGGGTTTCTAAGAAGCAAGGATGATCACTATATATACTCCAAATAGGTTGGTGACCACTTCATTAACATTGTATTGTATGTTAATGAAATGTTGTTGATTGGAAACAATAAAGATGTTATAAAGGAGGCGAAGTCTTATTTGTCCTCCAAATTTGGCATGAAGGATATCAGTGTTGCAAACTTCATTCTGGTAATGTAGATAAGAATATATCGTGCAAACAAGAAGATCTCGATACGTTAAGATGGTACTACAGAGATTTAACATGTAGGAAAGTAAGTCGATTAAGATCCCTATTCTTGTAGGTGTAAAGTTATTTGTAGATCAATGTCCCAAGACACAGAAAGAAGAATAAGATATGTCACGAGTTCCATATGCCAGTGTAGTTGGTAGTTTGATGTATGCAATAGTCTGTACCAGACCAGATATTGCTCATGTAGTGGGAGTTTTGAGTAGATATATGTCAAATCCATGGAAAAAACATTGTACATTTGTAAAGAGGGTATTTAGATATTGGTGTGGCACCACAAATTATGCAATATTCTACTAAGGAAGACCTATACCAGATTGAGGAATATGTGTACATGGATTTGTTGATGCAGACTAGGGTGAAGATCTTGATCACATAAGATCTACAAGTGGGTATGTATTTAACCTATTTGGAGGAGCTATCGGTTGGATGAGCAAGAGACGGGCTATAGTTGCACTCTCAATTATAGAAGTTGAATACATGGAAGCCACACATGCCAAGAAAGAAGCAATATGGTTGCAGAGAATGTGTTCAAGTGTTGGGTTTGTACATAAATGTATAAGTTTATATTACAATATCCAAAGTGTGATCTTCCTGGAAAAGAACCCTTCTTATCATGCTAAGACAAAACATATTGATGTGAAATATCACTTTGTGAGAGATATGGTTGAAGACAAGAAGGTGTTGCAGGAGAAGGTTGACACCTTGAAGAATGTTGCAGACTTGTTAACAAAGTATGCTAGTACAAATAAGTTCTCGTGGTGTAGAGAATCTATGGTGATTGATGCCCTGGACCTGTGACTATATGAGTATATACTCATTGCTATGAAAATAAAACAAAAAGTGGGAGGATGTTAGGTATGTGATATATTATTTGCATATATCGGGGGGGGGGGGGGGGGGGAGGTGTGCCCGTCGACACCTTCAAGGATGTGACGATTAGGCCATTTTTGACATTAGCACAGTGAGCCAAAATTTTTGGGTTGTTTTTGGCTAAATTTGGGGATTTTCTTAAAATATGTACTTTAATCTTGATTAAGCAATTGGGGTCTATTTTCTAATCCGGGTTAAGGGGTTAGGGTATTGGATAATGTGGAATACCTATATTTTATTGTGATTTATTCATGATGATAATGAGAAAATAGGAGGTGTGGCTCCAAGGTTTGTTGGTTTTCCTGGTTAAGGGTTTCCAGGGTAAATCTCTGTGTATTACGTGTGAATGTTGTGGTGTAATCTCTGTTTTTCTTAAAGAATCTGCATGCTTTGCTTCTTTGCATAGCTTTAAAACTTACAGTTGTGTGAGTGACAATATCTATGAGCTTGTACTACAATACTATTCTCAATAAATAGAATGGGGAGAAGATGAATTTATAATTGTCGCATTATGGGGATGTTTAATCATGTGTTGTGGAAATCTAGTTAGCTTAGGGGAGTAGTTTATGTTCCTAGGTATTATTTGCACTTGAGTGCATATGTGTAAGAGCCTTTACCCAATAAGGGTGCAATTTCGAGTTTTCCAACTACAGGAAGATCATACTACAATTTGTGTGGCTTTTTGTGGGCATAGATTCATATCATTATAATGATTGCTAGTGTCTAGTTTTATGTTATGGTGGTTGTTCAACATAGAACTTAGGAGGGGTTTTATTATGAAACTAGAACCTAAGTTTTGAAGGATAAGTAAAATATCATCATGTTATGTCTTATTGTATCATGATGTATGATGAGGTGTTTAGTCTAGTTCTACAAATCAATGTAATGGTTGGGCCAACTTATATTCAATTATGTGACGAATCATTGAATAAGTGTACATTTGTGTTCAATTGTCCACCACCTTATTTATATATGACCTGGAGGTTAATTAAAAATTTGTGAGAAGACATGAGTATTCAACTAACAATTACAATGTTCACCTATGGGAAATTGCATTTATTATTAAGTTAAGGATAACTTATTGTTGTTAGAAGAAATTACTAGAGTATGTGTATAAGTCTTAAGAGCATGTGTATCTTTGTAAAAGTGTTGAGTAATAGAGTCAGATGAGAATTTGTGTCTAATGTATATCCATATGTGTTATAGGAAGTATGCACAAACGATTTTAATAAGTTTAGGGAAGGCATGTTTTTTGCTTTGTAGTGATAGATTAAGATACAATTTACAATACAAGAGGCTTGTAGGATCATACAATTTTATGAAGAATGTATATAGACATGATAGGTTGAAATTCATAGCGAGCATGAGAGGATTGTATTCTAGAAGGGAGTGAACTTGTATCAAAATTAAGATTGTAAAAAAAATGGTATATCACAAGACTCGTGGGTCAAAGTTATTCTTGAAAGTGTTGTGTAATAGTATGTAATTCATTAGTAATAAAATGTTGAAAATATGTTAACTAAGTTTGTGAATTAATGCAACAGTCATAACAATACCCTGGTACCAAAATAAAAGTTGTATTCAAAGAATTGGGTATTTCTATGAAACACTGTGGGATAGTACGATCAAATTCAACAATGGTATAACTTTGTGGTAGACAAATACATTGAAGAACTTTGAGGAGGTCAGAGCAGCCTCCTATACAGAATTTGTCAAATAGAATATTAAAACACCTCCTATGTGATAAAATGAGTAAAGTTTAGGGGATATTATATCTAATCAAGTGAAATTATAGTGGGTCATTATAGCCAAGATCTTATAGCAAGAGGATACAAATCCAATACATCAACATTTTTCCTAATATTTGTGAATGACCATAACTTCGAGACAAAGTTTCTTGAAGGGTGGGTGTAAGCATTGCTCCATATTTTAATAGTCAATAGTTAAAACAATAATGTGACTTACCTCAACATTTTATTTACTTCATAGATGTTGTAGTTAGCTAGACTAATTATTATTTCTATTATAATAGCATTTAAATGCGTGTGTGTGTAATACGACATGACTTTATCACTTTGAATTGTTAATGATAGTAAACATGTGATCCATTGGTTATGCATATTGGATGTGGAATGTGGTACTTGTATATAAACTTAATTTATACACTGAATAAAGAACAATTGTAACGTGGTGCAAAGATTATACATGGTTATTTAAATATTGTTTCATGAAATACCTTATCACTTGAAATTGTTAGATATATTTATATATGGGATACATATGTGGTTATTGATCTAACATACAGATGTATCGACTATGGGATAGTCGAATTCCTTTATGAGGGTAATTTGGATGTAGTAGACAATAGGGAGATAGTTATGAACTATATGTTATGCATATAAGGAAATTTATGTTTTTTAAACACTAATATGATTTGTGATCAAGTGTGGTTTTGACAGGATGCACGACTTTCCCATCGTCGATATTCGATAATGTGTCTCTTTGAACAATAGTTACTCAATATGGTTGGGAATCAATGTTAAGGTGTTGAACCTAGTTCTATTAGGAGGGGTGGAGGTATTTCCCGTCATCTTCCTAGCTTCCAGTTTGGAAGTAGGGTCTGGATCTGGATCTGAATCACTCTGAATCTCAATCTCATAAACTAATAAAACTGGATCTACAATACTAGTGGAAGCAACAAAAGAAGTAGATGAAATGATTTTACCTTCCCTTGCAAGTGGCTGCTGAGAGTGCACTGGTTCTAAAAATGGCATGAAGTGCGAGAACTCATATGCCTTGGAGGCATGATTTGCAACACCCTTTGCTATGATGTTTCCAGTAGAGATATCTGTGATCTCCACTGAGTCAGGACCAAAGATCACTCGCTTTGGAGAGCCAATATGAGTCATCTGGTATACATATAACATGTTTGAAGCAAGGGAGGGAACATAGAGCACATCTTTGAACCTTCCATGTTCAAGCTTGATAGAGCCCTTCCCTTTGGTTTGAACTCTATTGTTATTGCCTAACTGAATACTAGGACCATCAAAAGACTGTAAGGAGGAGAATGATTCTCTGGATGCAACCACATGATTGGAAGCTCCAGAATCAATGAGGAAGGCATGTGCTGTTGAGCAGCTGGCCTTCAATGCATGAACTCTTTTGAAGCAATCTTCTATGTCTTTTGTGTCTTCTGTGTGTTCAGCCTTCCTTGCTCTAGAAGGTATAGTAATGTTATGTTTCTTCAGAAGAAGAGTCATTTCATCAATTTGTCTTCTCATGCAGGAGTTATCTGGATGAAAGCCCCTTCCACAGTAGGAACAAAGGGTCTTCCCTTTTCCATTCTTCTTTCTTCTCTTCAAACCTAAAGGCTCATTTGACTGCTCTTTCTTCATAGGATACTCATCTCTTTGCTTTCCTTTATCATTCACTACCTTACCTCCTCTTGCAACCAGTGCTTGATCTTTGGAAGATCGAATGATCCCCATTTGGGTCAACTTGTCATGCTCATGAGTGAGAGATTCAATGAAGCTGTTAAGAGTGGGCATCTTCCAGTTTGGAGTAGTGAGATTCATTGAATGAAAGGTTGACACAAAGACTGAATAGTTTGCACAAAGTTTGAGAGGATGGCAAGAATAAGTTGATCATCATCCTTTTCAACCTTGCACAGCTTCAATTCGAACACCAAGCTCTTGAATTTTGTAAAGAAGTCATTTAGTGTTTTGAAATTGGATGGATGAAGGGAGATCAACTCATTCTTGAGCTAATAGACCCTCAGATCATCCTACTTATCAAACAATGAAGCAAGCTTAACCCATACCTCCTTGGGAGTCTTCAATCCTTTGATGTGTAAAAGAATATCACGAGAAATTGAGAGGCACAAGCATCCATATGCTACATCAATCCTATTGAAATATTTTTATTTGTCATGATTAAGAACCGACTTTGCCTCTATATTCATTGTGACCCTGAAAAGATGTTTGGAGCGAAGTTGCATCTCCATGTCCTCCTTCCATTGGTGGTAATTGAAAGGAGTGAGAGGCTCTATTGGAGAGGCCATTTTGAAGAAGATTTAGCTGCTGTAGCGAATGCAGTGAGGAGAAAGAGATGCTTGTAGTGAATGTAGTGAGAAGAACTGATAACCTATAAATCACACAATCAAACAGACAAAATAAGGTCGACTATCTGTACATTTCAGGTTTTCATCACACCCAGCATAATTGATCAAGCAAGCTTGATCAACAATTCCTTAACTTGGGGTATTAAGTGGTAAACCTTGTTCTTCTGGTACAGAGTAGGAATGGAGCAAATTTCTCAAAAAAATGATACAGCTGGAGATCTGAGGAGGAGAGGTGCCTTGTCTGCCGAGGCTCTGATACCATATTAAATTGAGCACATAGATCTGTGGAAAAACACACAACTCATAATATAGATCACACAATTTACTTAGGAATTGAAGAATGAAACAATGCAAAAATGGCTTGCAACTGTGAATGCTTTCATTAATCAAAAAGTAATTAGATAATAATTACAATGAAGTACAATGGCTAAATAGTCACAAGCAATTCGAATCCACATGAGGAAATTCGATGATTAGACTCTACTTGACTGTAGGTAACTAAGACCTTATCTAAATCATTATCGGAGGACTCAATAGTTAATTGACATTGTCTAAATCATTATCGGAGTTCATCGGAGTTCTAAAACACAACTAAAGTGTCTAATTCAGTGTTAACTAAGGCTAACTGACTGTGGTAGGTGAGGAATGCGGCCCTCCTGCATGCAGCCATGCAAAACTAGCGCTAACTGAATGTAGAGGACTATAAATGAATGTAACTGACTCCTAACTGATCTTGACTAGTCACCAACTCAACTCAACTGACCTTGGTTGGTATCAACACTCCCAATGGCTCCTAAATTGTAGAAATTGATCTAGGAGGCTCCTAAACTGATGCATGTAAGTGTAATAAGTGGCAGTAGGCCTCAATTAGTGTTCCCCACACTTTAGTAATTGAAACATGTGCCCCAATTAAGCCAAGTGGACCCAATGGTGCTAGTGACTAAAAATAGGCTGGATGGACTCCTAATTTAGGCATGACTCCTGATTTAGACATATGACCAAATTGGACAAAGGAGGATTAATAATCCTAACAATTTTATTGTGTTTGCTTTGTTTACTATTAATTGTTTCTCTATTTCTCTAGAACCACGTGCCAGCCTTGGGTTGTGTAAAATTGATTTGATGGAGTGGATTGATTTTAGCCTATTTGTTTTTCTTATTATTTAATGTCAAATATAAGCAAAACAAACAGGCTAAAATGAATCCACTCCGTGTGTATGTAAGTTGATGGAGTGAATTTAATTTATTGTGTTTGCTTTGTTTATTATTAATTATTTTGCTTGAAGTATGTCACAAACTTGGGCAAGAGTAAAATTGATTTGATGGAGAGCATGACTCAAGGTGCAAGAAAAGAAGGGAATAAAGAAAAATAAAAGGGAGATAATAGGGGGTTGCTTCCATTAGTTTTTTGGAGGTTGGGAAGAGAGGTCTTGTGGGAGACCTAGTTATTTCAGGGAGGTTGGAAGCTCAGATAAAAATATATCTATGTTTACTATTTCAGATGATCCCAAAGATAACCATTGTGTATTGTTGTTAAAGGATCCATGGGCATGAAAGTATCAGAAGCTTGGATCCCTAGGGCAGGGAGTCTCTTAGGCCCCTAGTTGGTTGGGAGGTTAAACCAGGGTTCTGTTCTTTGAAAGTGGAAGAAGGGTATTCTACTTCAACTTCAAAGTGAACATTTACCATTTTTTTTTAACAGAAACTATAAACATAAATATATAAAAGGGGGCTGCGCACATCCATGCGTTACAGAGATGGTAGCTTCAGCAGAAAATGTACATCAATAAGGCTGTCAAAGAGGACCAGCCATGGGATTGTCCAAAATACCCTGCAAACTGACTGTTCAAAGCTTCTAAAACTGCTATAGGGTAGACC
>LPNX010338904.1:312025-365347 GCA_001517045.1 Pseudotsuga menziesii | reverse complement strand
CTGGCTGACTGAACCCTGCGCCAGAGGACAATACTGCCAAGACGAGCCAGTCTTTCACCAACGAACGCGATATTGGGAGAACCTTCCAGGGGAGGCCCTAAAGCCACCCTTCGCTAACACCCAGGACCACCTGCCCCAGTATTCTTTGAATTTCAAATATGCCAGAGGTTACAGAGGAGGAGTTCCGGAGCGACATTCTGGAGTCGAATATGGAGGAAGGACCGAGATAAACAAAGCTCCAAACGTGCGAGAGGTAAATGCGAAAACTCCAGAGCCTTGCAAGCATTAAGACGGACATGACCGAGTGTATGGAGGTTCGAGGAGGGATACACGCGGCACAGGGAGGAGTATGGGCTTTTAAAAGCATGCAGCCGGCGAAGGACAAATGCAGCGGGGAGGCGTAAATGCAAGGGATGAGGAGGCTCGAAGAGTGGGAAGGGTGAAGAGGGATGGGTGAACCCATACCCAAAACACAAAGCCTTCTCCACCTTAGGCTTAGGCATAAAACCATAGATTTAGGCAAAAAACAAAGCCTTCTCCACCTTATCAAAAGGACAATCCAAATTTCAATATATAATGTGAGCCAAATGCATATTGCCTGATTCATTAAGGAATATATTGGTGGGAGGGAGGGTCCGCATCCAGTTTATAAACTCCTTGTGAAAGGGTTGCCCCGATGTTAGCCATAGCGTCAGCAGCTTTATTGTTAGTTCTAAGGATGTGAAAGGGCTGGAAGGAGTGATGCCAAAGGGATTTGACTTTATTATATAGGCGTCGACATCTGACAGCTCCCGAGGGGTAACCATTAATCAATTTGGAGATGACATGCTTAGAGTCTCCAAAAATTAAGACCTTGCGGTAATTTTTGGCCTGAAGAAAACGCAGACCTTGAAGCAGAGCCAACCATTCTGCTTCGTTATTGGTCCTGATCCCTAACCCCCATGCAAAGGAATGTTCAATTTTTCCGCCGGGATCAAGAATGACACCCCCCGCGCCTGCCACCCCTAAAGTGAACATTTACCATTATTAGAGGTATTCTTCTCCATAATTTATAGGTTTAAAAGAGTTATTTTCCATTTAAAATTCTATTTATTAAATAGTTTCCAAGTTCTAATTTATTTATTGGTTGAATGTTTTATGTCTATGCATGGAAAAAAAAAATCCTTTTGAAATTTATATTTGGTTTATTAGTGTGAATTATATTATTGAAGCTGAATTGTGAAATGGTAACCTAGAATTTGACAAATTAGTTCCAAAACTAAAATTGTAAATTGTAAAACTAAAAAATCTAATTGTAACTATTTAGTTAATAATTAACAACTTGAAAGGATTAGACCTTAAAGGGTTGTTATAGATCTCGAGTTTAAATTTCAGATTCATTTCTAATTAAACAATTATTTTAGGATAAATTTTTTTTTATGAGGTTTCAATTTCTTACTAGCCATAGACAAAATAAAAAGATTTTCAATTATTGTTCTCTTCATAATGTAATAAATTAATAGTTGATTAACAAGAATTCACAATTCTAGCCAGTAAAACTTAACGAGTAAACCTTTTAACCAGTAAATTTTTTTGAATTTAACAACATAATTAAATAGAAATTCAAACAAGAAAATACCAAAAATAATACCTCCAATTATATGTGAAGGTAAACACTTTGAATTCTATCACTTGCAAAAAATGGAACCATAATTTATCCTACGAACTAGTTAAGGGCATGTCCGTCTCCATATCCTTATAAATCCATTTGTCTTCCTAACCATCCATGCCCATAACTCCTTGAACAATAGTCCTTAAACGATATCCTCAAAATCTCTCAAAAATAAAAAGTAACGTAGTTATCATGTTACCAGAGCTTCCCAACTCCATAAACTCACAAGGTTTCCACAAGACCTCGTCTTAGCCTCACCATCAAATCAATTTTTGATCAACCCAAGCCTAGCACATGCTTCAAGAGAAATAATTAATAATAAACAAAATAAACACAGTAAAATATTTTCACTCCATCCAACGATTTACACACTAATAAATATATTTGACAATAAATAATACTAAACAAAACAACAGGCTAAAATAAATTCACTCCACAACGGACTTACAAACAGTAATAAATATCTTTGAAAATAAATACTAATAAACAAAACAACATGCTAAAATCAATCCACTCCATCAAATGACTTACACTTGGTAATAAATATATTTGACAATAAATAATAATAAAGACTTACAAATAATTTGGCAGGCATAATAACATTAATTAATCTATCAATCAAACTCAAGTTAAAATAGTGTAAATTAAATAATAATTGTTACGTCCTAAATGTTGGCACATTATCCTCTATATAGTGGTGCATTACTCTTTATATTATGGTGTATTACATATTATTGATGTTGGCTTGGGTCTATTAGTGGAATTATTATTATTATTATATATTGATGTCAACTAGGGTCCATTAGTTGTTATTGTACCCTTGAGTCTCCTATATATAGGATGGGGACTTATTTGTTTTAGTCATCATATTACGTATTGTCTTGTCTTGTGTATTCAACACATTATGTACGTAGGTTTCCTTATTGAAAAATTCTTGATATTCATTTTCATTCTTCTTTAGTAAGATGTGGATTACTCTTTTCAAGTATTTTTGTGCTCTTTCTATGCTATTTTAGGAATTTGTTGCGTAAAATTTGGTACCAAAGCTTGGACGCTTCTAAAACGAATCATCTTGGAACTTTCATTATAGAAGTTTTTCTATAAAGTTTCATACAACGAGTCTAAGAACCCATCTAGAAAATAGGCCAATATATATGTTGTACAATTTTTTAGATATTGAGTCATTATGTTTTGGATATATTTGTAGTGGAATATAAGGTTTCTAACTAGTCCAAAAACTAGTCTAAAACACATGTGCTAGAAAAAATGGTCATATCTGGAGCATGCGAGATCCAAATAGAGTGATACCTATTGCATTAGAAAAAAATAGATTGAATTATCTGTAGTATATTTTTCATACTTAGATGTGAAAATATTTGACACGTGTCAGATCGTACAATTTTACTCTTATGAAAGGACAAAAAAGAAGAAGTGTTGGGAGATTTGTAATAACCTTTTTCTGACAGATTGTAATTAGGTTAGAACTGTTGCATTAGGAATATGAAATAGCATGCTACACCATGCCAAAGTTTTAGACCCATAGGAGCTAAAATTTCAAATTTAACTCAGTTCAAAGTCAACTAGTTAACAATCTTCAAATCAGGGTTTGAAAAAGATATGCCATTTTAAATTTGAATACCTTTGAGTAGAAGTATATACTTGAGGTGAATCATAGGGTGATATATCTATTTATATTTTTCAAAATTTCACTAAAAGGAAATGGAAAAAATCACAGTCCAATCAAGACACGAGAGGATTCATCCCTCACCTTTGATGATAGTGAAGATTTGTCTTTTCGGGTGTCCAAGTTGGAAGATATGATTAAAGGCATAGTGAGTAAGGTTGATTTATTTAATTTGGAGACTAAGATGGAGGAAAGGATGGGACATATTGATAATAATATAGAAAGTATTGCTAAACTCTTACAAAATCCAAAGGAAAATCTCCCTAAAGGTGATGATATGTCCCTGACTACTCATGAAGATAAAGTTAGTGTCCATGTTGAGAAACCTTCCATAAATAATAATTATCCAAGATGATTTGATGCTAATAATGAAAGTAATAAGGGATGGTCCCCAAGGGGTATCCAACTCCCCAATATTGACATGAGGAAGTTTTATGGAAAGGACCCCATAACATGGATATTCTAGATGGAACAATTCTTTGATATACACCAATTGCTAAATGTCCAAAAGGTACCTATTTCATATTTATATTTAAAACCTAAGAATTTTGTGTGGTTCCAATGATTTTGTGAACACAAAAAGAACTCCATTATATCTTGGTCCACTTTTACAGAAAAGATGATATCATATCATTATGATGTTAAGATAAATTCCTTATTTACCCAATTGATAAATCTAAGGAAAAAGGGTCCAGTAAGTGAGCACATTCAATAGTTTCAAAAGTTGATTCTTAAAGTGGACGGAACACCAGATGATAAATTGTTTGATCTATTTATTAGAACCTTGAAGGATAATATCCAGCATGAGGTGTGCCTCTTCGAACCCACATCTTTAGAGAAGGATTTCATGTTGGGAAGGAAGGTTTAAAGTAAAAATATGGCAATGACTACTAGAAGGACCACCTCCAGCACATATAGAGAGAATATCGTTCCTTGTTCTAACCAACCTCAAAGGTTGAAACCTCAAAAACTGGATGAAAGAAGAGAAAAAGCTCTATGTTGTCATTGTGACAAAAAGTAGTTTAAGGGACATAAGTGTGGTGAGAAGAAATTATTGTACATTAATTATGAAGAGGAAGAAGTAAAAGAACAAGAACCATCTCCAGTTGAAGAAATAGAAGATATTACTTCCAAAGAAATTACTCCCACCATATATTTTCATGCACTAGATGGAATTCCCACCCCTCAAACTCTAAAGATTGAAGGATATGTAAAAAATAAAAATGTAACAATGTTGATTGATTCTGGTAGTACTCATAAATTCATTCATTGTAAATTAGCCAAAGTTCTCAATTGCTTTGTATACCCAACAAAACATTTTCAAGTAATGATTGCACATGGAGGAACTATCAATTTCGTTGTGAAATTCCATAATATCATTCTTAATATGGGGGAATATGAATTGAATAGTCCAATGATAGTTATCCCAATGGGTGGTGTTGATTCTGCCTTAGGGGATCAATGGTTACGATCATTGGGAACACTGAATTTTAATTTTCAAGATCTTTTTATGAAATTTTCATGTGAAGGAAAAAATGATTTAAGGGGTGTCACAGGGAATCCGAGCACGGTGATAAACTCTAATGGTATGACCAATTTTTTGAAAAAAGGACATCAAGGTGTAATTGCATAATTATGCTCATGTTCAAACATCTAAGCCTCCTATTCCCTTGGATATCCAAAGGGTCATTGATAAACATTCCAAGGTATTTGAATATATTCTGAAAGGTCTTCCACCTAATCAATATTTTGATCATGCTATTCACTTAATTCTAACACCAGTCCTTACAGATACCCATATGGTCAGAAGAGTGAAATTGAGTGCATGGTTAAAAAATGTTAGAGGTTAGCATAATTAGGCCTAGCCAAAGTTCTTACTCTGCACCAGTGGTAATGGTACACAAAAATTAGGGCTCATGGCATATGTGTCCAGATTATAGAGATCTCAACAAGACCATTAAAGAAAAATTTCCCATTCATTTCATTGGTGAATTGTTAGATTAACTACATGGACTAGTTTATTTCACAAAGTTGGATCTCCATTTAGGATATCATCATAAAAAATAAAAATAAAAAAATAAAAAAATAAAAAAACCCATTTAGAACTCATGGAGGCCATTATCAATTTAAGGAATGCACCTTCCACATTTCAAGGTTTGATGAATTCTATTTTCAATCCCTTCCTTAGAAAAATTGTGTGAGTATGTTTTGATGATATACTAATATATAGAAAGTCTTGGGAAGAATATGTTCAACATGTTAACAAGGTGCTACAACTTTTAAAGGATTAACAACACTGTGCAAAACCTCCCAAATTCTTCTTTGGGGTATAAGAGGTAGAGTATTTGGGTCATATTGTATTTCATGAAGGTGTTACAGTAGACACTAATAAAATTAAAGCCATGATGGACTAGTTGATTCCCAAAGCCTTGAAGAATATTAGAGGATTCTTGGGTTTGACGGGGTACTACCTCAATTTTGTTCATAACTATGGAAGAATATCAACACCTATAACAACATTATTGAAGAAGGAAGCATTTTCTTGCGCTCTGAAGGAAAATCCAACTTTTGAACAACTTAAAGAGGCAATGTGCAAAGCTCCTATTTTGACCACACTAGAAATCACAATACCTTCATTATGGAATGTGGTGCATCAATAAATGAAATTAGTGTTGTTCTAATGCAAGAAGGACACCCCCTTGCTTTCAAAATTCAACCAATCAAGGGAAATAACTTACATAAACCCATTTATGAAAAGGAAATGATGGAAACACTACTTGAACTTAAGCAATTGAGTCCTTACTTAATAGGCGGGCACTTCAAGGTTAAAACACATCATGATAGTTTTAAATACTTGTTGGAACAAAGACTTTATTTAGAAGAGCAACAAAAATGGTTAACCAAGATGTTTGGATATGACTTTGAAATCATTTATAAAAAAGGGAACCAGAATGCGATGGCAGATGCACTCTCCAAAAAATATGAGGACGTTGAGGCATTACTTTGTGCAATTTATATTATACAACCTGATTGGGTAATAGTAGAAAGGGAATAATGGAAGAATGACCCATCTGTGTGGACGCCAATTCAAAATATACAAAAGGATCCTAGTGTATCAAACACTTTTGTATGAAAAAATGATTCACTATGGTATAAGGATTGCTTATATATATATGTACAAGAAATCTCAACTCAAACAAAAAGATCCTTTGGAATTATACACCTCTTCTATAGGTGGGCACTCAAAATTCCTAAAAATGTACCTCAAGATCAAGAAGGATTTTTATGGGAAGGCCTTACATCTGTTGTTTAAATATTTGTGGCATAATGTTTGGTTTCCCAACAAAATAAGGTTGAAATAGTTAAGTTCCCTAGTGTTTTACAACCCTTAGAAACACCTTGTCAACACTGGGAGAAAGTCTTAATGGATTTTATCACAGGTCTACCCAAGTTAGAAGGGAAGAATCTTATTATGGTGGTTGTTGATAGACTCATGAAGTATACACACTTTTGTGCATCCTCTCACCCTTTTAATGCAAGTACATTGTTGCAACCTTCATGGAAATAGTTTAGAATTTACATGGAAACCCAACAATTATTGTAAGCGATAGAGATATAATTTTCACAAAGAAATTTTGGACTGAATTATTTTCTTGTTTGGGTACCCATGGGTGGACTGAATTATTTTCTTGTTTGGGTACCCATGGGCAAACTGAAATAGTGAACAAATTTTTGGAAGGCTATCTTCATTGCTTTGCATTTGAAAAAGAACATAGTGGGTGAAATGGTTATCTTTGGCAGAATGATGGTACAATACCTCCTCCCATATGTCATCAAATGTGTCTCCATTTATGGAACTTTATGGGTACCATCCTCCATTTATCACATATCCTTTAAAAGGAAAATTGAAATTTCAAGCTACAGAATATCACCTTGCACACCAACAAGAAGTTCTCTAGTTACTGAAGGAAAATATGGCTATGTCAAAAAATAGGATGAAACAACAAGTAGATCAACACCATAGTGAAAGGAGTTTTGAAGAAGGGGATTTGGTATTTATGAGGTTGGAACCTTGCAAACAAATGTACTCAAACAACTAAATAAGGACAATAAATTACAACCCAATTACTATGGTACTTATAAAGTGTTGCAGAAGATTGGTAGTATGGATTACAAATTGGAGCTCCTTACATCTTCAAGGGTACACCCAGTTTTCCATATTTCTTACTTAAAAAAGGTAATCAGAGATAATATCCCAATTCAAACTATATTTTAAAATATAGATGAATGTGAGAATTGCTTCACAGTGAGAGCTATGACCTAAGGAAATCTTCACAATCTAAGTTATTCATAAAATATGCAAGAAAACAGTAAAAGAGAGAAAAATAACACACCTAGATGGTGCCAATAGTTGATGTTTCTATTAGTTTAAAACTTGCATATATGTATGGTACATACTTATAATACATTGGGAGAAACTCGTTATCCTCTTGAGTCCATTTGGATGCATCCATGTATCAGGCTATGATTTTACCCCAAACCCCCCCTAGGTGGACCAATCAGCTCCCAAACCATTCTAAATAGTCACGAATTCTAGTGTGAACATGAATGAAGCATGATGGATCATAAATGAGGCCAGGATAGGAATGGGTGAGCACATGTGTGAGTGGGAGGGGCTCTAGAAGGAAATAAATTCCCAAAGAATGCCAAAACTCACCACTAGCGCTCATGGTCAAACAAGATCCCTGATTTAATGGATGGGGAGTGCTCCAAGGATTAATGCCATCAATGAGGGATCCTACGTTGTTAGGATGATCAAACTAGGGCACCTTAACTGTCAGAATGATCAAAGTGGAGCGCCTCAACTGTGAGTAAATGAGCCAAAATCACCCAATAGACCAAGATTGATTAGTATAACCTAAGTTAGACCATATGACATAAGTACAAGACAAATGAAAATGTATCCTAGGTGTATGAACATGGTACTAAGGTGGATTATTGCTCTAACAATGAAGAATTAAAAGTCATATTGGAACCAAAACAAATAATTGAAACAAGGACCAAACAACTACACAACCGGGATATCACTAAGTACCTCATGAAGTGGAAGATTCGACATGGGAAGATGAGTCCTTCATATGGAAGCATCCAAAACTAACTAAGTGTTGAGGTCACCACTATTATGAAGGGGAGGAAATGTTGCTCCCTAAATGTTGGCACATTACCCCTTATATTGTGGTGCAATACATATTATTGATGTCGACTTGGGTCAATTAGTGGGATTGTTATTAGTATTATTATACTATTGATTTTGTCTAGGTTCCATTAGTTTTTATTATACCCCTTAGTTTCCTATATGTAGGAAGGAGACCTTTTAATTTTAGTCATCATATTGTGTCTTGTCTTGTCTTGTGTATTCAACACTTTGTGTAAGGAGGTTCCCCCCTCGAAGAGGATTTATATTAATATTCATTCTTCTTTAATAAGGAGTGGATTACTTTTTTCTGGTTTTTTGGTTCTCTTTCTATGCTATGTCATAGAGTTTGTTACATAACAATAATAAAATCCCACAATAGCCATATTCACACTATGTCCAATCCATTTTAAATTCTAACAATTGAATCTCGACAATTATATCCCTTTGAATGGATATAATTATATTAACCATATTAACCATATGCTTATTTTCATATATACCTATATGATATCTAGGTGGATATATCTAACCACATTAAATCTATACCTACCTATGATCAACAATTTATTAAACATTTATATAGTAATTCTTCCCACAACCAATTTACATCACACAACAATATAGAATTGCAACAAACCAAGAAAATCACAATTCTAATAACTCCTTAAATGATTTTAACTAATCCCAATAGAGTAGTTATCAACCTATTTATACAACTACTTCGTCATACTAACATAATCACCTAAGGTGTGTATATGTGGCCATTGTATACATACCATATGTGGGTACTAATGGTTAACAATTTTTTTTAATGCATAATGTGTATACATTTGTTCATTAAGGAAAAAGTTACTATATTCCATATTGAAATATCAAAGAATATAACTGATACAATGATCTCCAAATACAAATTCCAAACAATACCAACTAGTCAAAATAAGCCATACAATTATCTTCTCTGATCAAAATACATAGAGGCTGCCTAAACAACAAAGACAAACCAAAGACCCACCAAGGGACAAAAAGATCAAAGAGTAGAATAAATCCCCCAAAAAACATATTACAACACTTCAAAATATAAAAAGCACTTCTTCAACACCCGAATGAATCCCATACATATGTGTGTGTTCCCAATCATACGTACAAAACAATAATCACAATGCATCATATATATTTTCCTACTAATAATAATTTCAACAAATCATCAACCACAATATTTAACCACTAATCACAATTATTCAACACTAACTAATCGTCACATCAAGATTAACGAACCAATAAAACACATTCTTCACATGGTAGGAATTTAGTAATAAGTAAAAAGACACCACTACTTCCCAAGTAGAATCATGACTAACTTAGAATCACCCAACCTCCCCAACCTACTTTCGTTCCCATCTTATCCTTCATCTTCTTGGATATGTTGTGGCATTGGCTATATTTACCAAAGAACACATAGAAACCTCAAGTGGAAGTGTCAAACTCTATCGACTGAACTTCCCTAGCAGGAAACTAACAATCATCACCACACATCTATGTGAGAGTGTCCACCACAACCCTCCCACGACTCCAGGCTTTGGAGGATACACAGTGGGCAATACTTTCACCCCTCCTAATAGACCTAGGGTCAACACCCTAAAATTAAGTCCCAACCACATTGAGAAACTATTGTTCAAAGAGCCATGCTATTGAATAACCACTCCGGGAAAGTTGCGCACTCTGTCAAAACCATACTTTCTCACAAATCATATTACTTTTTAGAACCATTATTTTCATCGTAAGTACAACATAAAATACAAAACTATATCCATGATGTCTACTGCATCCAGATTTTCCTTGATCCAGGGATTCAACTATCCCATAGTTTATCCATTTGTTTGTCAAATCGATAACCACATATATAAATATATCTAACTATTTAAAGCGATAAGTTCATTCATGAAATGATATTTAGACAACCATGCATGTTCTTTTGCATCATGTTACATTATTCCATATTCGATGTAAAAATTAGACTACTATCCAAGTACCACATCATACCATGTGTAACAACCTCCGATGCCAAATTCATGCAGGTTCCTAGTTAATTAGAATATAATATACATGGGTTTAAATTTTAGATTAATTTCTAATTCAACAATTATTTTAGGCTAATATCTTTTTTATAAGGTTTCAATTTCTAACTAGTCATAGACATAAAATTTTCAATTATTGTGCTCTTCATAATTTAATAATTTAACAGTTCACTAACAAGAGTTTACATTTCTAGCTAGTAAATCTTAGTGAGAAAGTATTCTAACCAATAAATCTATTCAAATTTAAATCAATTTAACAAGAATTTAAACAAAAGATACCAAGAAGAATAACTCCATCAATGTACGAAGGTGAACACTTTCAATTATGTCACTTGCCCAAAATGGAACCAAGTTTATTCTCCCAACCAACTATGTGCCTCGTCCACTCCTAGATCCAGGAAGCTATTTGGATTCCTGGTCCTCTGTGCCCATGGACCATGGTTCCTTGAACAACAGTTCCTAAATGGTATCCTCAGGATCTCTCAAAACAATAACATAGTTATAATCTTACCAGAGCTACCCAACTCCATGAAGTTACCAGATCTCCCGCAAGACCTCACCTCCCAACCCCTTAACAACCAACCCTAGAAAAAACCCCCTCATCACCTCCCCTTTCCTTTTTCTTATCCTATTCTTTCTTGCACCCCAAGTCATCCTCTCCATCAAATAAATTTTTACTCAAACCAAGATTGACACATGCTTCAATAGAAATAATTAGTAATAAACAAAGTAAACATAATAACATAAAATCCATCAACCAACTTAACTTACACATGGTAATAAATAACTTTGACAATAAATAATAATAAACAAAACAAGAGACTAAAGTATCTTCACTCCTAACTTACACACAATAATAAATAACTTTGACAATAAATAATAATAAGCAAAACAACATGCTAAAATCAATCAATTCCATCAATAGATTTTCTCTCAGTAATAAATATCTTTGAGAATAAATAATAATAACAATAAAGACTCACAAATAATTTGTCAAGTACAATAACATTAATAAATTCATCAATCAAATTCAACTTAAAATAGTGGAAATTAAATAATAATAAAATCACACAATACCCCTAGTCACACTATATAAAATATATTTTAAATTCTAACAATTGCATCTCGATAATTATATCCCTTTGAATGGATATTATACTTAGTATATTATATTAACCATATGTTTATTTTCATATATACATATATGATGTCTAGGTGGAGATATTTGGCCATAATAATCTATACCTACCTATGATCAACAATCTATTAAAAATTTATATATCAATTCTTCCCACAATCAATTTACATCACACAATAATATAGAATTACAACAAACCAAACAAATCCTAATTGTAAGCACTACTTAAATACTTTTAAATAATCCCCAATAGAGTAGTTATTAACCTATTTAGACAACTACTTCGTCATACTAGCATACTTACCTAAAGTATGTACACACGGGGCTCACTAGCAAGGCAATATTATATCACTTCAATTCATATTGGGGTTTTGAATACTCCTAAAATCCTCAAAAATATATTTCCTCGTATTAAGGGGTCAAGGGGTTTTTTTAATTTGACATAGTGATATAAATATTGGGGGTTATTTTATTTGGGTGGGACGAGGAATACCATTCAAATCGTGAGAGATATATATATATGGAGGCCTCCTATAGAGACATGTTGAATGTCTCCATGGTTGAATGCAAACATGTCCCTACACTACAAGAAAATGACATTTTAGCCTCACATAAAATTGTTATATATTAAAATATTTAATTTAAAATAATATTTTTATAATATTATAATTATGTTGATAATTTTTTTATATATATTGAAAATTATATGTACATTTGTATATGAAAATATTTTATATTACAATATTTAATTTCAAATAATTTTTCTATAATATTATCATTATGCTTATGGTTTTTTTTATTTAAATAGTTTTCAAATGAAAATATTCATATCATTATGTTAATTATATTATATATTATTGATTGAAATCTAACTCCATAAATCTATCTTAAAAAATACCAAATAATTTTATTATATCATTATATCATTGGATCATATATATAAAAAAATTGAGAATTTTTGTCTTAGTTTCATACATAAACCTCTTCCCAATTAAATAATTACAAATATTCCAAAAGAGTATATTTCTCGACCCAAGAAAAATCAATAACCTCTTGGATAACCAATTTTAAATTTATATGGGATTGTCATTTAATTTATTTTAAGAATTTAAATAGGAAATGAAGAGAATCTGCTATAATTTTAGACTAATTGTGATCTTGTATAGATATAGAAGTGGGATTCATTTGTTGTGAAAGAATCAATGTTCATTAAACTTGAAATACTTTAAGCATAAGAAGATATGTGCACATAATTTATCCAAACAATAAGAGTGTTATTTTACCATATTTTACTATGCATGTATTAAAAATCGCATAGAAATAGCTTTAAAAAATGAATAGAAATTTTTTATTAAGATTATTAAAAATATTTTATGGAGTTTAATTTATTAATATTATAGAAAACATGAGCTCTTTATGGCTATGATTATAGTTACATGATATAAAATTCGCAGATTAGCAGGTTTTGGTGTGAAACATGTGTAATTCTCATCTTTTCAAAGAATTGCACTGACTATTGGACAATCAATATTTTACATTCTTTATTGCATTGATCTATTTACTGGGTTTCCTTTTACGTGTTTTTCCTTCCCCATTACTATTTCGTTGGGTCTTCCACTATCCAGCACTACAAATGAACCAGTCCCCCTTGCAATCCTACTGGTATCGTTACTAGAATTATACCATATTTTATTTATCATCTTGTTTGCTTATACTAAGATACGTTAGGAATCTTGTTGTTACAACTTTACAATATGATATAAAGGGGGTGTTAAAATTGGGTTGATAAAATGGATACCTACTATATATGGTGAAGCTAGGGGTTCTTAATTGGAAAGGTATATTGTGAGGGGGGTTCAACAATACAATTTTAGGAAGTTCTTTCCAATATTTAGTGAAATTAGGGATATTCGTTAATATCCTATGAGCGGATGTGCTATTTAACAAGTTCACTAAGTGAACCCCCCATGAGTATGTATACGTGGCCAGGGTATGCATACCATACGTGGGTACTAATAGTTAAGAACAAATGTTCTTAATGTATAATGTGTATACATGTGTGTGTGTGTGTGTGTTCCTCAATCAAACATACAAAATAATAATCACGATGCATTATTCATCTTTTCCTATTAATAAGATTTTCAACAAATCATCACTCATAACTTTAACCACCAATCATAATTATTTAACACTAATTAATCATTACATCAATATTAAATAACAAAAACAACATGCATTCTTCACATTGTAGGAATTTAGCAATAAATAAAAAGGCAGTACTACTTCTCAAGTAGAATCCACGATTAACATAGAATCACCCAACCTCTCTAACCTACTTCCGCTCCCATCCTATCATTCATTTACTAGAATATGTTGTGGTGTCGACTATACCAACCTAACCACACATATAAATCTCAAGCGGAAGCGTCAACTATATTGACCTAACTTCCCTGGTAGGAAACTAACAATCATCATCACACATATAGGGGAATGTTTCCACCACAAACCTTCCACAAATTCAAGTTTCCGAGGATACATGGTGGGAAATACCTCCACCCCTTCTAATAGAACTAGGGTCAACATCATGATATCAAGTCCCAACCACATTGCGCATATGTTGTTAAAAGAACCACATCATTCAATAACCACTATGGGCAAGTCATGCATCCTCTAAAAACCTCACTTTCTCACAAATCATATCAGTGTTTAAACACAAGTACAACATATAGTACACAACTATCTCCATGATGTCTACTGCATCCAGTTTCTCTCGGACCAGGGATTCAACTATCCCATAGTTTATCCATTTGTATGTCATCTCATTAACCACATATGTAAATATATCTAACTATCTCAAGAAATAAGATATTTCATGAAACGATATTTAAACAACCATGTATGTTCGTTTGCACCATGTTACATTTGTTCCATATTTGGTGTATAAATTAAATTGCTATCCAAGTACCACATTCCACACCTAATATGCATAACCAAACAAAATCATAGTACCTCCTCATTAACAATGAAAAATGATAAAAGTTAAACCCTAAACACATGCATACACATCTAAACGTTCTCATAACATGAATCTTAATTAGTTTATCTAATGCTAATATATAGAAGTAGATGAAATGTTGATGTGAGCCACATTAATGTTTTGATTGTCGATGATTAAAATAAGGGGCATTACATACACCCACCCTTTAAGAAACTTCATCCCAAATTTATGGTCATTCACAATTATTACGAAAAATCTTGATGTATTATCTTTGTGTCCTCATGCTATTAGATCTTGGCTAAAATGACCCCACTGGACTTTCAGTTGATTAGAATATCAATGTCTGCCAAACTTTACTTATTCTATCACATAAGAGGTGTTCTTATATTATATTTGACATTTTGTAAAGGACGTTGGTCTGACCTCCTCAATGTTACTTAATGTATTTGTCTACTAAAAAGTTATACCATTGTTGAATTTGATTGTACTATTCTACATTGTGTTTCATAGGAAGACATAAGTCTTTAAATACAACTTTTATTTTGGTTTCAAGGTATTGTTATTACTCTTTCATTGATTATAAGGTTTAGTTAACCTCCTTTCCACTCACAACCTTATTTCCTATTAATGAATAATATATTAATACATAACATTTTAAAGAAAATCTCTGACCCATGAGCCTCACAATATACCATTTCATTTATGAATTTTATAATTTTCTATTTTATTTTTACAAGGTCACTCCCTTCTAGAATACAATACCCTTATGCCTGCCAAAAATTTCAACCTACCAAGTCCATATACATTCATTTCTAATTCTAATTTAGTCAAAATTACTCTTCCTAAGTTTCATAGGAAATTTCAATTGTTTAAAGCACTATCTATTTGTTCGACCACTAGCCAGAATCTTGTCTCATCATTTCAAATATTTTCTAAGTTTTAAACTATTATACTTGAATTTTGGTTTTCACTTTAATTTGAGTGGTGGTACACATATGACACCGTAAAGGGATTGGAATACAACAGTTTCCTTTGGCTTAGGAGCACTATCTAAGATATCACTAGAATCAACGTCTAAAAATACAACTACTTCATGGTTTCACTATGACTAGTTATACTTATCTCATTTAGTCATTACATTATATATATATATATATATATATATATATATATACATATGAATATCAAGATTCATGTACACACTAGGCGACAAATATAATTATCTTAATCAATAACATTAATAATTATCTTTCCTTCATAATTGAACACAAATGTGGACATAATCAACAACTCAAAACATACTTGAACACAAGTTGGCTCAACCATCACATTAACTGATAAAACTACACTAAAACACCTCATCTCTCTTTATATCATAGCCCTTCCTCGTGGTATCTTATCTTCAATTACAAGAATGCAAAATTAAACACAAGCATTTTCTATACCAAAACATATATGTGTACATACATGTATATGTATATGTATATACATGTATGCATATATATACATATATGTATGTTCATATATATGTTATTTGTACTAACAAAGGCAATTTTTTTTTTGAAGGTCATTTGCACACTTTACCATATTCGTCTTAGTACTCACTCTTATGTCCAATTAACATTACGATATCTGTATAATAATTTGCAGTATATTTTCTGAATTGCTTTGCTCGTAATAAGCATATTATCTAAGGCACGAATCAAGGAGGATAGGATGGTCATACAAATATGCCACTTAGCCTTAGGTACTATGTCATCCTTGCCCATTGTTGGCCAATAGGCGTCATAAAAATTTGCCACTTACCCTTAGCTATAAACTTAGGTATAAAAAGGTTTGATAATAAGGATTGGGTTGCAAATTATGACTAGTCACAATACACTAAGGAAAATGATTAAGATGTGCAAGTAAGAGACTACTATTTATGCTATACTTGAATCATTTGGTAGAATTAATGTATTTCTACCTTTATAGGAAATCAAAATGATCGATTATTGTGATGATACATCCATCATGACTTGGAATCACATTAGTCATCTTTCGATGAAAAAATCTTATATAAATTTTTAGCGAACCATCATCACATCCATCATGACTTGGATGTGAACCATCATCACATCCATCATGATTTTTTCATCGAAAAATATTTCGATGAAAAAATCTTATATAAATTTTTAGCGAACCATCATTTATACAAATTGTATGTGTGAACGAATCTTGCAACTTTTGTGAGAATGAACCTTTTAAGTGGAAAATAAATTTGAGTCAAACTTGTAAACTATTAACGATAATACAAAAAAATTTAATATAGATTGGGTTTTTATGATCATACTATTTTGTTGATATATTTGTAACTTCAGAAGATATTTTGATGTATATTATCATTGTATGTTGTTGTATCCTCATCGAAGATGTGTTTTTTTTCTTTTGGGATGTCATTATTATGTATGGACCTTGAGGTACAACCTCTGTTGTAAGTCGGGGAAATAGTCCCCAATTTAACATCATGTAATGTATTTTTAGAGTCTCTCTAGGAGAAGTCATCCCTGTTAGGGTAAGAGGTCAGCCCCAATCATGTAATAGGCCAGTCACTTGAAAGGTATAAATAGGGAGGTGCCCTCCCTCATTTATACACACCTCACACAGACTCAAGTTCCCATGAGAGAGACAAGGAGGAGAGATAGATAGCTGCTGAAGACTTCTTATTACTAGGTTTGTTCATCTTATGATGCAATCTTTGTGACTATACTATTCTAAGGAATTTTGTAGGGTTTTGTCCTTTATGGTTTCCTCGGTGAAAATCTTTGTGTCTTGTGTATCTGTTCTATCTTATGCATTTTGTTGTACTTGTTATTCTTTCATATAAAGGTCCTAACTAATATAATAAGATCTAGAAAAATTAACATGGTATCAAAGCCTATCTGAAAGAAGGCACTATGAAGCAACAAAAACTAGGGATTCCTAGTTCAAGGTCTTCTCTCCACAGATCATCAAGAAAAGAGGGCTAGGATAACTCGCCTCTGTAGGGTGCATATTTTGGTGGAAGCAGTTTCATATTTGAAGAAGTTTCAATTTTGACCCCGTCATTAGTGCCGAAAGAAACTAGGCCATCAAGTCTCAGAGGCTTGCCACCTTAGACTTTAGAAAAGGACCCTGCTGAGAAAGTCACCTCAAGGAGGCACATATTTTTGTCCAAACAAAATTTCCAAACTCCAAGTTTGGAAAATAAGGGTTTCTTTCACAAACCCTAGGCCAGCCAGCTCTGAAACAGGCTAGACACCTCAAATCGGTAATATCTAAATAGTTATTATTTCCATTTGAGGTTCTCCTTTGAAAACATGACTCACCATACTCAACTTGAGGAAAAGATTGGAGGGGTTGATAACTTCCAAGCATGGAAGTACATAATCTCCCTGATCCTTGAAGAAAGTGATTTGCATCAGTACATCAGTGGATAAGTTCTAGAACCAGAGGGAGATGAGGCTAAGGATACTCATAAGAAGAACTTGGTTAAAGCGAAGAGAATCATTGTAGATTCAATCAAGGATCACCTCATCCCCCATGTGTTATCATTTAAGACACCAAAGGAAGTATTTTATGCTTTGACAAAGATCTTCGAAGCAAAGAACATCAACCAGAAGATGACTTTGAGGAACCGGTTGAAGAATGTGAAGATAAAGAACTCATAGAATATAAAGTCCTACTTCACAAAAGGTTTCTCAAATCAAGGAACAACTTGAAGCAGTTGAAGAGAATGTTGAAGAAGGAGAAATTGTGATGACTACCTTGAATTGTCTCCCTAGATCATACTATTCATTCATTCAAGGAATCTATGCAAGAAATAAGTTGATCTCTTTTAGTCGACTCTTAGAAGAATGCACACAAGAAGAAGCTCGAATCATAACAATAGAAGAGAAGATGGGAGCAATTGAAGATAAAGATCTCATAGTTCACACCAGGAAGAAATACAAGAAGAAGGAGAAGAAGGAGAACCATCATCACAAGAAGAAGAAGGACGAGAAACAAATGAAGATCAATATATACTTCCAATGTTCAATGCTATAGTTGTGATGAAAAGGGACACTTTGCAAGAGACTGTCGCATCAGGAAAAAGAGACACTGATGCCATGTTTCGAAGGCAATGAACCAACAGACAAAAGATTTAGAAGAGAGAAGGATGATTCAAATGAAGAGTATGTGCTAATATCATCAGTTACTAGAACTATCTCACATGGAAGCAATGATTGGATTGTGGATAGTGGGGCATCTAAACACATGATGGGATACAAAGAATCATTCGTCAATATGTCTGAGCATGAGTCACCTCACAAGGTGAAATTTGGGGATAATTATCAATACCCCATAAAAGGGAGTGGAGAAGTTTCATACAAGCTAAACTCTGGGAAATCGTTAAAGATGAAGGATGTGCTATATGTTCCAGGATTGAAGAATAATATTCTCTCCATCTCTTCACTAGATGCAAAGGGAATGAGAGTTGCATTTGTCGATGGCCAAGTTCTAATGTGGCCTAAAGGAAAGATAATAGATGATGCAAAAATTATTGGAGAAGAAGAAGGAGTCTTGTACAAGCTAAAGGAATAACCTGAACAAGCATTGGTTCATGAGTTAATAGAACCAAGTGAAATATGGAACCAAAGGATTTCACATGTGCACTACAGGGAACTACTGATGGCAAGCAAAGCAGTATTTGGATTTCAAGAGATCTAGGCAAATATTGAAGGAATTTGCAAAGGATGTGCAAAAGGAAAGAATGCAAAGAAGACATTTCCTAGTAGTGAAAGAAAGGCTAAAGGAACACTGGAGATAGTACACTCAGATGTATGCAGACCCATGTCTTCTAGCTCATTAAGCGGGTAAGTGTACTATATTTCCTTTATAGATGATTTCTCACGTAAGACTTGGATATATCTCTTGAAAGGGAAAAATGAAGTATTCAGTAAGTTCAAGGAATATAAATCCTTGGTTGAGAACCAAACTGAAAGGAAGATCGAGACTCTATAGTTAGATAATGATGGAGAATTCACCTCGAAAGAATTAAAGTAACTATGTAGATATTCTGGGATTAAGATGGAGTTGAGCACTCCATACAATCCTCAACAGAATGGGGTTGTGGAACGAAATAACCAAACTAGAATGGAAGCAATGAAAGAAATGCTACATGACTAAGATCTTCCTATGCACCTTTGTGTGGAAGAAAAAATGACAACTATGTATGTACCAAACCATAGTCCTCATCGACTACTTGACAACAAAACTCTAGAAGAGGATTTCTTAGGAGAGAAACCAGAAGTTAGCCATATTTGAATATTTGGCTGCTCGGTGTACATACATATCCCAAAGGAGAAGAGGACCAAGATTGATCCTTCTGGGAGGAAGGGTATATTTGTAGGATATAATGATACATAAAAGGCCTACCGAATATAATTTCCAGGATTAAATAAGATCGACATCAGTAGAGATGTAACCTTTGATGAAGACTCAACATACTTCAGATCCAGGAGGCTAGCTATTCAAGAGATTGAGGAACTTGAAGAATCAAGAGTCCGAGGTATGGAAATTGGAGAAGCAATTCCTTAAGACCATGAAGATGATGACATGGGAGAACCACAAGAGCTGGTAGATACACTTCTTGAGAATGACTCCCAGAAGAGGAAACCAACATGGGCATGAGAGCCCATACAAGAAGAAGAAAGGTATGGTGCTCTAGATTCGAATGCATAGAGAAAGGAAAAGGACAAAGCCTTACAATAGCTATGTGGCCCTTCTGTGTGACATCATTGACAAGGAACCTTCCACCTATCAAGAGGATATAGAAAAGAAATAATGGAAGGATTCCATGATTGAGGAGTATTAGTAAATCTTGAAGAATGATGTCTGGTGTATAGTTCCGAGACTGGAAAAGAAGTTTGTCGTGACTTCGAAGTGGATCTACAAGATCAAGCATGCTGTCGATGGCAGCAACGATAAATGCAAGGCAATATTCGTAGCATGAGGCTTATCACGGAAAGAAGGCATAGAATATGAGGATACATTTGCACCCGCAACGAGGTACACTTTAATTAGATCCATACTTGGATTGGCTGCAGTTATGAATTGGAACATACAATAGATGGATGCCAAGACAACATTCATGAATGGTGTAATCAAGGAGGAAGTGTATGTGGAACAACCACTGGGATTCAAGACACATGACAGGAAGAATCATGTGTGTGAATTGAATAAGTCCTTGTATGGATTGAAACATGCACCTAGGACATGGCATGCTAGGATGGATAGATTCCTGATGAGCCTAGGCTTTACCAAGAGTAAAGCGTAATCCAACCTTTACTTCAAGGTTGAAGGAGGAATACCAATGATGCTCCTTAGTATATGTCAATGACTTGTTCCTAATGGGAGAGGATGAAATCATTAAATATGAAAGGAGGAGTCTTGATACAAAGATCAAGATGAAATACCTAGGTATGATGCACTATTTCTTAGGAATGGAGGTGTGGAAGAGTGCAAATGGGATTTTCCTTGGTCATGGAAATTATGCACTGGATATTTTGAAGAGATTCAGAATGCTAGACTGCAAAGCGATAGCCAAACCTATGGTATCAAACTTGAAGCTTCTATGCGATGCTTCATATGATTCAATTGATGCCATGATGTAGTGTCAGATGATTGGATAATTGATGTTTCTGACGAATATGAGACCAGACATATGCTTTGCTATGAACACCCTGAGCTAGTTCCTGGCGGATCCGAGACATGTTCACCTAATAGTTTCAACGCATGTATTGAGGTACCTAAAGGTTATAGTGGATTACGATATCAAGTATGATGTGAATTAGAAGATTAAACTAGATGCTTATGTTGATTTGGTTTGGGTAGGTAGCACCACTGATAGGAATAGCACTTCGTTTTGGGTAGGTAGCACCACTGATAGGAATGGCATGATATCCTAGTTTAGCAGGAAGAAGTCCTGCATGGTGCTGAGTACAAATGAGGAAGAGTATGTTTCCGCTTGCTTGGCTAGTTACAAGGTAGTGTGGATGTAGAAGCTATAGTATAATTTATTTGCTATCCAGTTAGATGTGACTTGTAGCTTCTACGGCAATAAGAGTTGTGTGAAGTTATCGAAGAACCCTATGCTCCATGACAAGTCAAAGCACATAGAGATCAAGTTCCACTATATAAGGGATATGGTGCAGAGAGGAGTAGTGAAGCTCCAGTATGTCGAAACAGATGGGAATATAGCCGATGTGTTGACCAAGCCTCTAGCCAGAGTGAAGTTCAAGTACATCAGAGAAAGACTTGGTGTGATCCAAAATGAGCCCCCTCGAAAGAGGGAGCAATGAGTTCTAGCATAGATGGAGAGACAGGTTGTTTGAGTGTAAAATTTATAACGGAGATCGTATGTTTCTTAGACATGATCAGTCCTGTAGGTTGTCCTTGGATGTAGAAATTCCTGGTGAATCTCGTAGGTTATCCTTGGAAGTAATCAATTCTGATATGTTTCTATGCTAGAAATAACAAGAGACCAGAAGACACAGATGCATGATATCTCACATGGGAAATGAGACAGGTTTTCCAAGAAGAAAAGACCCTAGTGAAGCAGGATGCTCAGATGTAATCAATCCTGTAGGTTGTCCTTGGATGTAATCAGTCCTACCGAAGCTCATAGGTTATTCTTGGATGTAATAAGTCCCGAGACAGGTTATTCGAGTGTAAATATGAGCCCTTGCGTGGTACATAGGTTACTCGAATGTAATAAGTCCCGTGGGTTGTTCGAGTGTAAATATGATCCCTAACATGGTACGTAGGTTACTTGGATGTAATAAACCCCAAAGGTTGTCTAAATGCAAAAGATCCTAGACACAGGTTGTTCAGATGTAGTAAATCCTTGAGGTTGAGCTAGAACGTAAAACTCCTGGTGTAGCAGGTGTTCGGTCATAATCAGTCCTTATATGTGTGTGTGTGTGTTCCCATGTTGAAGATAATAAGGTCACAAGGCACTTGAGGTGCACCTAGGAAGTTTTCCTATGCTGGTAGAATGCAGTTTGATTGTGGAGAGACGTAATGCACTTGGTATGCCCCTAGGGGATTCTCACATAGTGGAAGTTGCAGGTTTTCTTGATGACGTGAAAGGTCTTGGCATACTCCTATGGTGATAGAATGCAAGTGGTATACATCTGGGATGTGCTCTGTATTCTCTATGTGTTTTGTTTTGTTTTGTGCAAGACAAAAGTGATGATCTAGATACGATGAGAAAAAGGTAGGAGATGTAGGTTATTGCCATGGAAATGTAAATAAGGCCCTAGGCTGTACCTATGCGATGTCTTGCTTGTAGATGTGATGAAGACCTAGATGATGACTAGGCCTACACCCACCATGAAAAAGGGATGGCTATGTAGAAACTTTCGATGATAGATAGTATCATTCGATGATCGATAACAAGATGATGAATCTGTGATGATGACTAGACCAGAAATGTTGATGACTGTGGAAGAGAGAGAATACCTTCCTAGTTAAGAGGGAGTGTTGATGTATTTGTAACTTTGGAAGATATTATGATTTGTATTATCATTGTATGTTGTTGTACCCCCATCATAGATGTGTTTTTCTCATTTCTAGATGTCATTATTATGTATGTAACTTGAGGTACAAACTCTGTTGTAAGTCGGGAAAATAGTCCTTAGTGTAACATCATGTAATGTATTCTTGGAGTCTCTCTAGGAGAAGTCGGCCCTGTTATGGTAAGAGGTTGGCCCCAATCATGTAATATGTCAGTGACATGAAAGGTATAAATAGGGAGGCACCCTCCCTTATTTATACACACCTCACACTCACTCAAGTTCACATGAGAGAGAGATAGAAAGAGACAAAGATGAGAGATGGATAATTGCTAAAGACTTATTATTAGTGGTTTCGTTCATCTTCTGATAATATTTGTGATTGTACTATTTTGAGGAAATTTTTGGGGTTTTCTCCTTTATGGTTTCCCTGGTGAAAATATTCGTGTCTTGTGTATCTATTCTATCTTATGCATCTTTCTGTACTTGTTAATATTTCATATAAAGATTCTAACTAAACCAATACGATCTATAAAAACTAACATATTTAACACAAAAATATTTACATAAAGTACACATTGGAATTCATAACTTATAGTAATTATAAATCTCTATAAAAAATAAGGATGTTTAAACCCCCACTATAGGATTGATGAAAACGATCATCAATTAAGTAATAAAGTTTCTATTACTTAAAAAAATGGGACATAATGATAAGGATATTATTATGAGGTAAAGGGGATATGTGTGTGTTCATATCAACATGTTGTGAAGGAAGTACAATGTGTGATGCCATGTGAGTGTATTGGGTTTATATTGGTATCTTGTGAGGTTCATGACACTTGAATATAACTTTTAAGCATTCTAATTAAGTATTGAGATTTAATAAAAGGATTCATTTAAATGATTCTTTAATGATCATAACATGTACATGGTGTTTTGACAGTAACTTTAGGATGAATTTTCCTAAAGGGTGGGTGCATGTAAATCCTCATATTTTAATAATCGACAACTAAAACATTAACGTAACTTACCTGAGGATTTAATTTACTTATTCTATGTTGACATTAGCTAGAGTAATAATATTTCTATTAAGAGAGCACTTAAATGTTCCTACACGTGTTTAGAACAAGAAATTTATCATTTTGAGTTGTTAATAAGGATGAACATGTGATTAATTTCATTATGCATATTGGATGTGGAACGTGGTACCTAGATATCAGTATAATTTAGACATTGAATGTAGAACAAATGTAATATAGTGCAAAATAACATATGTGGTTATGCAAATATCAGTTTGTGAAATAGCTTATCACTTCAATGGTTAGATATATTAATACATGTGACACATATGTGGTTATTGATATGACATACAAATGGATCAACTATGAGATAGTTGAACTCATGGTGTGAGATTTGTTAGGGTTATTAATGTCATGTCGCCAACTCTTACTCGACAGAGAGGACGCGACTAACATCTAACAACCCAGACAAACTAAGCCCCATGAACATAATATAATAATGCATTTTATAAAAACACAGATGCATAATGAAATGCACATGATATATACATCGGAAGAAAATAATTCATTCAACATGTTCATGATAATTCATAAGGAAGTACAGTTGCAAAACTTAAATACACAAGAATACTTATATTTGAAAGAAGCTCGACCTGCAACCAGCTATGTCGCTGCAATGTTCCACCAAACCATAGGCCAGTGTGCTCTTTAATCTCTCAGCAACACTGCCACCCCTGAGTTGGGCATGATCTTCCCCAAGGACTAAGGAACACTAGCAAAATTCACCCATAGCTAAGGATACAATTTAAAATTCTGTGAAGCCAACATAGTTGGGTTTATCAGACTTACACAGGCAGTTGTTTACACTTATCCAAATTCACATGAGACACAACCAAGCCAACAGATGGGTTTATCAGGCTACCAACCAAGCCATCTTTCCTGTTGGGTTTATCAGGCTGTCAAGGAGGTGGAAAGTCTGACTGCTAAGCTAGTGAGCTCAACCCCAGAGCTATGAACACCCACACTAGATCTAGCCTAATTTATAAAAAATTACACACCCAACACAAGGAAGAATTCCCTTCTTTGATACATAGTCCCTCATGCCATCCCTTCCCTTTTAGTGCCATTCAGGGCATGCAAAGAAGAAAACCAGCCTTCGAGATTGGTCTGTGAGGTTCTTTCACACACTAGGTTTATCAAGAAAGTCTAGACTCTATTTCCATTCCTTCAATCAATTCAAATGCCAAACATGGATGCTCACATAGGGATATCAGTCCTGGGATTGATCAAAATGTAGTAGATGCCAGGGATTACACACACACACACACATAAATTTACAAATTTCTGAACATTGCCGGTGCCAGACCGATTGCTGCAAAAATGTCAAAATGAAAACGTTGCCGGTCTTTCAAATCAAAGACACAAAATCAGATCCAGGGTAATCGTATTCAGGAAAACAACTAGCAGACAGGGGAAAATGTGTGAGAGAGAAAAAAATTGCCGAACAGGGGAAAAATCATAACACAAAAACCAAAACGTGAAGGATTCAGATTGTCGGATAGGGGAAATTCCAGAAAGGTTCATACTCATAATCGTTTTTGCTTTCTTGCTGCTGCGTGAATGCCGAATTGGTTTTCCCAAAACGTTTTTCCATTGCAAAATCATGAGGGAAGGTGAAATGCTGCCGCATGAGGGAAAGGTGGCCATTTTTGGTGTTTTCTTGCCCAAGAAATTCAAAAAACGTTTTTCTAGAATTGGTGCTCTGCCCAATTCAAATTTCTGCCCACCCTTCCAATCCCCCACTCCCTCATCGTTAGGAAAGATCATGTCCCCATCTCATTTAGTTGCGTTGACATAGCCGACTGTGGGTTTTAATTAAAATTGCAATTTTAGCATAATGTTCAACTGTTAATGTTAAGCTAGCATAAAAAAATACCATCAGCCACACCTTAATTGCTGAAACATAAATACCAAATCGATGGTGGGTCTTTTTCCTAGCTCCACACCATGATTATTTACATCATTTTATTTAAATGCAAACGGGGTCAAAATCGGGGTGTTACAATTAATTAATCCTCCCTTTGACCACCTTAGTCTAATTGTATTTTCCTAGCTTAGGAGATTATTGTCACTATACTAATGCATGGGGGACTCACCTGGGGGCCACTTAACACTCAATGTGGCAATCTACATGAGTTTAGGAGATCCAGGGACCGATCCCTATAATTTAGGAACCCACACTGAGTGCCACCAATAGTCTTTAGCAGTTGACCCTAGTAGGTATTCAGTTATGTTCAGTTATGCTCTGATTCCCATCAGTTAGTTCACTCTCAGTCGCCCTAGTTCCAGTTTATATGATTTGAGGAAAGCAGGGAACCTTTGCTCACCTAACTCAGTCAATTACCTAGTTGTGAACTAATTCAATAATCTGGAGTTGCATTAGTGATCTCTAATGGTGATTTTCCCACACCGAGTTAGCTCCAAATTCAGTCCAGGTTGATAGATTTGAGTCCTATCTAAGGCATTTGAATTCTCCTATTTGTAACACCATTATATTACATACAATTTACTAATTAGTGGATGTAATGCTATTTCTTCCCAATTATTGGAATCATGTGTGTTTAATCTGCCATGAATTATTGATCAATGTTTACTGAATTGTCTCTCTATTATGCAACCTTCATTCTCCATTGAATTCATTCAGGACTGAGGATCCTATGCTTCATTAATTTTAACATGGTTAACCTAGACACAATAGACACCATGAAGATAACTATGCACTATATGTTGTACTGTTATTGGTTTTTGCAAACTAGTATGTGCCAAAAGGAACCTAGTAAGGTTTATGTAAGCCTTAGTAGTAGTTCGAACATGGAAAATTTAACAAAGAACAAATATAAATAAAAAATATTTTAAGCATACATATAACTAAAATTAACAATAATTAAATAAATATAAACTAACATTGAATGCATTCTTTGACACACATATTAAAGGAATCAAAGAAACAAATTTATTTTTTATTAAAAAATAATGTGATGTTCATGAACCAAGGGTTGCCTTAGAGTAGTAATGACAGGGGCCACTGCAACTTTCTGAATAAGAGTGCACCTAGTCTCCTTATAGATCAATGTTGTTTAGCCACGTGCCACGAGGTGCAGATCTCCAATGAAGGTGAAATGGGAATACTCAAGGGAGTTTCAGATCTCAAGGGGAGATTTTGACAGAGTAACTGTATGGAAGATGAGTGGAGAAGTTTTGTTCTAATGGGGGACCTCCATGGTCAATTTATATGTGCTGTAGGTAGTATGGAGGGATAAGGATTAATTGGAGATTTTACATTTTCCCATTTTTGCTTTTTTATTTTTTATTTTTTAAAGTTTCATTTTCTTCACCATGATTTTCAGGATTCTTATCCATGCTTTTGGGTAAGTTCCAAGTTTCCTTTTTGTGAAAAAGGAAATATCCAAATTGTCATTTTAGGCAATATGACTCATAATTCTTGGATTTAAAGAGACAATGAATATTTAAAATTGAATTTTATGGTTGACTTAGGAATTTTGGATCAATGAAGGTCTATATGGTGGAAATGGAAAGTGGTTAATAACATATAGGTTTGATGAGGCTAGGTCACATGTAAGGTCGACAAATTTTGGTGTTAACAAATTGAACCTTGATGTGTGAGGGAAGGAGCTCATCGTATGGCCGATATACATCATATGATACTTCTTTTATAGGAGATAAATGTGGTTGTGGCATATAGAACAAAAACTATGTCGAATATATCTCATCCTTCAATAGGAAAACATGGACCTTGACCTGCAAATACAACACTCAATATGGATACAGATGAGGCGGGCATACCCATGCTCTTATAAATGTCTCAAGATATACAAATAATAATGAGGCCCAAAGGGAACCTACATGAATAACTATTGTGTACACAAATGGTGTCCAAGTGGGACTCAAATTTGGACTGTAATCATGGTCCAACCATGGCTGATCTAAAGAACTGGTACTATAACAATGTCATGAACCATGAATGCATGATCACTAGAATTGATGCGCTGTTGGATTAGGAGGGGTCTAACAACTGTAATGAATCAAACAACTAAGAGTATAAATATCAGAGGTATAATATTTGACATGTTGAACTGGATGCACTAGGAAGCATGGAAGGCTTCCACACACTGTCACCAAAACAAACCAGATATCACAAGGAACATGATACTGGAAAAGTTCCAAAGAGACTCACCAAGGTTCTAGAGTCAAAGGAGATTTGGGGTTTTCAACCAAATAATGAAGGGACCAATACCCTATACGAATATCAACGGTGTGATTATGTAGCTGGTGTCGAGCACATGAGAAACAACAATCTTAAAGGAAAATAAGGACTCTACTCAGATAGTTCATAGGAACTCATCAACGATGGTGATGAGGTCAAGGTATAGGGACCTCTGGGTCTATCCTATGTAATAGATGTGTTGGTGTTGATAGAGGGAGATTTGAAACTACCAAGGCATTAATGGTTCCTTGATAGAAGAACAAAGTATACAACCATAGAGTGAATGGAATAGGAAATAGGCCCGAGACACTATAGGTGGATACAAGGGCATTGGATTAATGGGACTCAAAATTCCTTTTTTCAAATAATGATAATAGGGTTGACCTAGAAGCATATGAAATTGACCTCGATAGAGGGGGACATAGCTGGGGTAACCTTAGAAGGAACACTATTGATCATGGAAAAATGACTCTAAGGGTGACTCATCACAAAATACACTAAACAAAGGCGGCTGGGAATGCTTCCATTATATGGGACTATATGTGATCTGCAGGGGTGATAAAACACATCGTTTGGTCCTTCTTCATGGTTTAATGAGATTAAAGAAGGTATAGAAGTGTGCTTGATATGGTATTGTCCCGTGCATTTTTATTGAGCTCGAGAAAGTCAATGCTCATTGGTGTTTTCAATTTTGAAGGGTTTGAAAACATAAAGAAAACTCCACGAGTGTTCTTTTTTGTAAAGTTAATCTCCAAATCCCGAAAAAGCATAAAAGTATACTGGGGAGAACTTTTATCAAAATGGTTCTAGAATATTCCTTTTTCGTAAACAGTCCATCCAGCCTAAAAAATGGGTAAAATTATACCAGATGGACGTTCTTTCAAGCCCTTTTAACAAGTTTGAAAGGAACAAGCTCACTCGACAATTTTTTCATTTTTTAGTGAGTTAGAAAATAACTTAAAAGAAAATCCATTTTGGGAGTCCATCTATAGTGGATGACCAATGACTGACAATAGAAAGGATTTCTTGTGGCTTTATTTTTGGATGTCAAACTATATAGACTCTCGATCCTATGGGGATATGGATGACATGGGCCCACATGCAGGGGGAACTAAAATGGTCACCCATGTAAGTTAGGTTCTAACTGCTGAGTAAGGGAAAATGCAAGGGTGGATGGGATTGGCCACTTACCTAGACAAAGTGGGGGGTTCCTACAGACATAAAATGGGATGAAACATGTTGATGCATATGATATTCTATGAGGGTGATTACATATATTCCAATTTGAAGTGTTATACTTGTAGGGAGTGGCTATTGATTGAAACAAGTGAAGTTCAACACAACTTGAACTTGTGCACATGTAAATGATACTTGGGTGTAAATGTGATTTTGGAAATAAAATGTAGTGTACAAGTTCATGAAAGAACGACTTGTGTGAGGGCACACAAACCAAAGTGGAATAAAAATGATTAGATTTTTTTTTGTGATCGTGAAAAATGGTTTCCATAATCCCAAAGTGTATGAAATGCTAATTTCGACAACACAAACAATGTAAAAATGGACATTGTATGACTCTTATTTACATAGAAATACATATTCACGTGGGTGCGACACTTTGTATTTTTTGAGCCTCGCTAATATGATATGAAGGTTATTTACATGTGATCAAAATGCTATAATATGTGTGATGATGGTCTGCTTATTTATTGTTGATGATTTATGTGCCACTCCAGAATTTTATTAGCCATTTAATCTGCTACACTATTGAAACTCCTCGGGACATGTATGAATGTAATGGAATCAAGCAGTCTAACCAATTGTTTAGTGAGCAAGAACTTTCTAAAGAGGCAAGGATCACGTACCCAGTAACAATTGTTCAACTGTGTAACAAGCAGTTGGAAATCCAGGTAAACACGAAGGTGATAAATTTTGAAATGTAGGGAATTAGTCAAGAGACCAATCACAACATCATAATCCCTGTGGTTTTTAGTGGCTACCCCAATGCATTCACCGCTGATGTGAATCAAGGAATTATCCAGGGAATAAATGACCCATGCATTTGAGGTGAGATTCATAGAGTATATACTTATGTTGCCATCATAAGTGACATAAATAGTAGGATAGGGATCCATCTGATAAGGTCAAGGAAACAAACCATGAGGCTCTTTTTTTTAAAGTTAAAACAAAAAAGGAAAAAATCTATAGTACATTGAACACAAGGTTCAATTAGGTTAGGCATAAAATATCTTGAGATACAACCCATTACGAGGGTTTTTCAAGAGGTGTACTTCAAAATTGGTAAGGATGTATGCTCATTTTTCAAGACAATGTTTGAAAACATATGGTCCCTACCACATGGATTCAAACTTTCCCTTGCCTACTTTATCATGTGCTTTTGTTATAGATAAGGACAAGGTCACCATCCTTGAAGGAGAAAGGATGGACATGAGAGTCATAGTGGGATTTTGATCGATGCTTGGTGGCTTCAATTGTATAAAGTGCCACACAATGATCCTCATCTGGTTGCTCAAGGGTGAGCAAGCAATGTTCCAGACTAGTCGTATCTAGAAGAAGTTTGAAAATGAGGTACATGTATGGGATCTTGAACTTGATTGGTAGAACTAATTATACTCCATGTATGAGGTGGAAAGGAGTGAATCCCATCGTTGTTTTTTGTTGAGGTTCGGTGGGCCCAAAGTAATGGAAAAATCATATGAAGCCAATTGTATTTGTGTTTATCCACCATTTGTTGGAGTATTGTTTTCAAGATTTTGTTGAAGGCCTCAACTTGTACATTACCCTGGGGGTAATAGGAGGAGGATAATTGGTGTTTGAACTTCAACAATAATGAGAACTCTTTCCAAACAATGTCTTCAAAATTAGATCCATAGAAGGACACTAGATGGTGAGGGACACTGAACCAAGCGATGACATGGTTAAAAAATAAATGTGCTATTGTTTTGGAGGTACAGTTGAAATTCGACATTCCCTCAACCCAGTTGGTGAAGTAGTCGACAACCATAATGATGTACTTGTGGCCACCAGTTGAGGGAGGATTACATCACATATAGTTAATGGAACATTTGAAAAAAGGGTCGATGGTGACCACTAGTTGTAGCAGCATGGGGGGGGGGGGGGGTTCTTTAATTAGGGGAAAAAGTTAGCAATTGTGGTAGTGTTTGAATGTCGTAATGCAATCTATAAAAATAGTTTTCTAGAAGTAACCAACACAAATGGATTTTTAGGCAATATCCATCCCAGACAGATGACCACCGCAAGATCCACTATGACAGTAATTTAGGACTTTCTTAACCTCCTCATGAGTGATGCATCACCAAAACATGATGTCTACCCCTCGATAGTATATGACAATGATGATGAGTAAGAAGCAAGGAACTTGGTGACGTATGCGATGGTGATCATCATGGCTAAGGTTTGGTCGAAACTTTTGGGTTTACAAGTAAATAAGGATTGTCTTCCAAAGTGGTGAACAAATGTTCACTTGGGAGCTTGTCAATGATAGGATATGAGTCAGAGTTATGCTACAGATTTGTCATAAGATGATCCAAATCTAAGGATTTGGTTTTTTGGGTGTTACAAGATCGATTTCATACTACTCATGAATTATAATCCAATTTGTAATGTAACCTTAAATAAGGCATCGATTTAGGAAATAAACCATTGCGTTTGAGTCAGAAATGAATTTGGTTCAACTCATAAGGCTGTAATGGCGTATATTTGGAAATAATAAGATGATGGCAAGGACCATCTTATCCTCATGAGGGTATCTAAGTGGAAAACTAGATAGGTTCTGAATGGCATAGTATATGACATGCTCTTGATGAGAAACACATTCTCTAACTAAAACTCTGGGAATGGAATATTCAGATGTCGAGATGTAAAGGATAAAATCCTTTGTGAAATCTGGTGGAGAGATCAAAGGAGAAGAACTTAGATACTTCTTTAACACATAGAAGGCTTCTTACACCTACTCATCCCAAATGAAAGGAACATTGGTTCGTAACAAGATTAAAAAACCATGGATGATCATTGTGTATTCTGATACAAAATAACGTAAGAAGTTCACTTTCCTTGAAGAATCTATAGTTGGTGCAATGTTAGTAGATGGGGAAGGTTAATTAGCTTGAACCTTTAAGGGATAAATAATGATCCCTTTTGGGAAACAATGAATTTGAATAGTTATCCCACAGGTACACATTAAAAACACAGTGAGTTGGTTCAAGGGAAAATTGTACTTCCAACAACGAAGGAACACCTAAAAAAGGTCCGCCAAATGCTACGAGCATTTCTTGGAGCATGCAGTAAGGTCATCCAAGTAAATAAGGATGATGTGAATCAAGTTATGGAAACAATATGACATGGTGCACTAAAAGGTGGTGCCACCATTCTTGAGACTGAATGACATAACTTGGTAGGTGAATGTGCTCCATGAGGTGGTGAATCAGTTTTGTGTCAATCCTCTTTCTAGATAAAGATTTGGTTATACCCCAAGAAATCATTCATGAAGGAAAGGGTGTCATGGCTAGTGAAAACATCGATAATATGGTCAATGAATGGGGTGGTAAAATTTTTCTTTTGGACACACCAAATTCAAATTAGGAAAATCAATATAGACATGGATGATGCCTTGTTTTTGTTCATGGGGATTGGATTAGATACCCAAGTGGTATAAGAAATCAGATAAATGAATCATGATTTTCTTAAATTTTCAATCTCATCCTTGATGGTTGGTGCTTTTGAGGGATGAATGGGTCTCTTTTTTTGTCATACTAGTACCACATCTGGCCATGTATGAATGTGATGTTCGACAATGGATGGATATAATCCAGGCATTTAAGTTTATGACCATTCAAATACATCTTGAAATTCTTGGAAGAGTGCTTTGTATGAAACAATATCTTCACGGGTGCAATCTACACCTAACATGATAATTTTTGTGATACCAGGTTTGATTGAGATATCCACTTGGATAGTGGGAGATATGTTGGCCAGATTTCCATCCTCAAAAGCATCAGGGGATGGAATCAAGTTTTTGAACTAATCGACATTCCCATGAGAAATGAAGTCTTTCGACTCAACAAATAATTAGTCGGAAGACATAGGTGGATGGGTTGGTTTTTCAGGGATAAAATATGTGTGATGGTGCTTGTCATCCCAAGGATATTTTGGTTCAGTGAGTGCTTCCAATATTTCTTTGTCATTTCAAAAATTTCATCTCGTCAAGTCTTAGAGTCTTGGCTCTGTTGTAGTGGTCTCATAAGAAGGATCAAAAGGTTCATTAGGGCATGATATGAAATAAATGGTGTTAGTCCTACTTGAATAAATCACACGGGGGGTGGAATTATTCAATTATTGTGACTTGGGGATGTGGACAGACGTCACAAGTTAACGAGTAATGAATGATACTCCAGAATATAGGAAATGACGTGAGTAATGACCATGGAGACCACACATTGCACAAGAATGGTTGCTGCCTAATGACTTACTACATGGATTTTGGATGTCATTTAGATGGACTACTGCGACCTTGTGATTGAGATCATCATTTAATATTTGTAGATGAGTGCGTAAGATAGGAAACTATGAACATTTTTTGGTAGTGTGACTCAAAATATCGCACAAAACACAAGGAAATGAGGCTCGAACTAAGGAAGAAGAGGGAGGGTTCACCGTTTTGTTCTGATTTGCTGGTGGAGGTGCACTCTCTATGTTTCCCCCTGCCTTCTTCTTGGGAGGAGGTGGGGAGGTGCTTGGTTCTACTTTCGATGTTCCTGTAGGAGGGTGGTTGGAAGTACCAATAGGTTGCATAGGTGTTAAAACAACCTAGGCTGTGGGAGGTGGGTTGGGTGGTGTAAGGTACTAAACGGGGTGTCCCAATGTCAACCTAGGAGAATGAGAGTCACCATGATTGGCATGCTCATGATTTTAGATGGTGGAAATAAAAAGAGGACTTTTTTAATAGGTGTTTCTCCCCATTGGTTCCTATTTAATTGAATGGTAGAAGGGGTGGGTTGGGGTTGTGTTTGTGGTGAAGATTGTGGTTGGGGCATGGATTTATTGGAAGAAACCATGAAGATCTAAAATATTTCCACTTTCAGGGGTGGAAGTGGTAGAGCTTGAAAGGTTGCAATCTTGGGGTATTTTAAAAAATGTCAGGCCCAATGCAAGTAAAAGATGGGATGGAGGTGCAATAAATAATGCTTTAAATAGTGGGTAGAAAAATTTCTGGACATGTCGTCCCCTTGAGATCATAGTACATTAATTGGTCTAAGTTAAGAATCTTCCCTTCATGAGGGAACATCATAAGTTAGAGGGTAGCCGAACCAACTGCTTTCATTTTGCAAATATAGCTATGCCCGAGAAGGAGTTTTCAGTCAGTGTTGGCATTGGCAACCTCAATGTCTATTAACACGATTTTTCTAGCTAACTCTATAGGGACATTTGGGAGAAGGCCCCGAGGTTGAGCTGCACGACCATCATAGGCATGCAAATTCATGATTGACGGCTCTAGTTTAGGGGATCTGATATTTTTCCAAACATGAGTTAACATGATGCAAGTGGATGCACCTTCATGTATAATGCATCGATGAATCATCAGTTTGCGAATGGTCACTAGGACTTGGAAGGCTATTGAAGAAGGCATCCAAGGATCTGCTTGATCCAAATCAAAATTCATTAAATGGGAATAAGAGGGGCATCGAGGGTTGACAATAAGGATATGCGTTGCACCAGACAATTCCTAAGAACTTCCAAAGTTGACATGACGACAGGGGACTGCACTAAGTCATCCATAATGATATAATTGGGATCAACACAAACATTGGGATTGTTGGCAATGTGATGCAAAGGAAACTCAAGGACCTCATGGATCCCGTTGGTAGGGTTTTGGTAGGAACATAGTTTCATCAATGGGACTTGTGTATTTTCCCTTATCAGGAGTGAATGTTTCAGTGGGTGAACCATAGAAGTTGTGTCATGTTTGAATGTTCACATTAGCATACATCATGAGGAGGTGATGGATCCCAAAGTCAAGAGGTTGACTCAATGAAGCTGGTTGGGGTGGGTAAGGAGCAATTGGTTTTCCTGTCACAACCCCTTGCGCGTGGAAGGAGTTATATAGAACCGCAGGTTGAGCTTGGGGGGTTTGAGGAGTGGGAGAGATAGCTTTCCCTGGTGGGGTTATCATTGCTTCATGTTGATTTTCCTCATTCCAGAGTTGGTGTTCCTTATCCAAGTGGGGATAGTGATTAGTATAATTCCATACACACCGTAGAAAGAAGATAGATGGTTTGTCTGTAGTTGAGCGTTCTTGGGATGTTTAGGTGGCTTGTTGGGGTCTTGGCTTGTAGGATTCGTATGAATGTTGTTAGGTGGGTTTGCAAGTTGGTTTCTGCCTACCTATTTTTGGTTATTTCCCTTGTTCTTTCCTGGATTCTTTTTCTTGGGTTCACTTGTTGGGTATTGAGTGCAGCTTAAGGGGGCATGTTTTGTTGGGTGTATACTTTCCCTTGCGAAAAAGGGGGAAAAACAAGGTGTGGATGCATTGGAGCACCTAGGAGTGGGCCATTAAAAGGATTGTATGGGTTCATGGTCGGAGGTGCCATGAAGGTAGTAGAAGCACTACCACCCATGGTGCTACTACTGGATGTCCCATGAACATGGGAAGATGAGGTAGGAGCTAAGTATGAGGTACTCATTCCTACGTGTGACGAGGTGTGAGATAAAGCTGGGCCATATCTTGGAGTGACGACCAAGTCCTGATTAGGATGCACTACACTTGGAATAAGTATGTACCACTCATTGTGGAAGGGTAAGGTACATACAAGTTGGGTCTGGATGCGACAGTTCCATTGACACCATCCACGGTTTAGGATGCCCTCGAAATATCTTTTTGAGAGGAGTTTTCACGAGGAAAATTGGGGATAATGGTATATAAATACCTTGATTGTACATAGATCAAGTTGAATTGCTGATATTTTAGGATAGATTCTTCCTTGGTTTAAGGTCCTCCATAGGCCATGCCATTAGCAATGGTGGGGAGTAGGGACTTGAGGAACCTGTCCAAAAAGATTCAATCATAAAGTTTGATCTTGCATAGAATTCTGTGTCTATGCCACTCATGGATGTGATCTTGGATGTGGGTGGAAGATTATGTCAACAAGAAATAAGGATTTATACTCTGTCATCATATCATATAGGTAATTGAAATAATTATAGGAAGGTGGATTCTAATGACACAAAGTTAATATGTGTTCTATGGGGTTGGTTTATATACCACTTGGAAGCAACACTAGTGAGGTTGTGTAGGAACATGCATAGACTAATGGAATCATCTACGATTATATTTGATGAGAACCATAGGTGATATGAAATGATATGAATTTTTAGGGTCTTCCCCAACCTTCCCTTCAAAATTTTGGATGTCTAACACGAGCTTGGTTGGTATAGGGGTCCATATTGGATCATGGTGAATCTGATCATTTGTCAGCCTCACCAAATCAAGGAGGTTGAGTCTATCCATAAAAGGAAAACTCGCAGTTGTGGGACCTCCAAGTGGAGGATTTTTAAGGGGAGGGTTCCCCATAGGGTGGTTCCTAATGGGTGAATTTTCCATGGGGGGTTTACAATAGGAGGGTTTCTAGCCGAGGGATTCCCCTCACTCGGTTGACCTCCAACTAATCCTCCATAAAAGGCATTAGGAATTCCATTGCCAGACGAGGGAATGTTAGAATCCATAATTCCTCCAAGGTCTGAATGTGTAAGTTTTTAGAATAATAAAACCCATAGTTACACTTGGGAGACATTAATTTGTCAATTTTGTCCTATTCATAGATTCCTTACTATGCTAGTTGGCATCCACTTGCACCTAGAAGTCAACAAATTCTAAAAATAGCTTAAGTAGCACTTTATAAACATTCTAGAACATATTCAGACAACTCTGTAATAATTCCAGAATATCAAATTCCTAGTTCTTCTTTTTCTGAAAGCTTCCTTTTTTTTAGCAGTTTTAAGGCAAAAGGGAAAAGCTGGTCTTGGAGTAACTGCCTTGTTTTTTGCCCAAATCCTCCTCCTTATTTTTCTCCATCCAAAATCATGGATCTGATGTCTTTCCATCACTTATCATCTAGTACATCTCACTCACTCAATTTGTGAGCATCTTGATATATTAGGAAAGTGATTTATGCACCTATGGTGGAATTTGACTGGTTTAGTAAGCCTGCTTTTTGTCCAAATTGAATATCATCCTTATGCTTTTGAATCTATGATGTAATTATATATTTGGAAAGCCTATTACTTTATGAGGTTGGATTATGTACACTTATTCAATATAATTTTTTGTTATGCTCCATATTCAGTCTCCTTTTTGTGGAATTTTGCATGATTGACTAGTAATTTTGTGAGTGTAATTGATCTACAACTTGGGATTAATTTCCACATGGTATCAAAGCCTTGGTAGTTCGATTAATCTCCTTCCATATTGATATTACAGGTTTGACATCACTGAATAGGAGCGCATTCTATTGGTTGAAGGGTACAGTTACTAATATATGGATCAATCTCAAAGGATCATCTTGACTCCATTTAATTATTTCGAATGGAAGGATGAGATGGAGATTTTGTTGAGGAGTAAAGGCCTCTACAGAGAGACCATGGAAATTGAGGCTGATCCCAATGCAGCTATAGATAAAATTAAATGGCACAACAGGAGGGATGAGGCCTATGGACTCTTGTGTTTGTGCATTTCAAGAGACCTCCTCTTCCATTTGGATGGATTGACATCATCAGATGAGATTTGGGAGAAGCTTGAGACTCTATTTGTAAAGATAGATGAAATGAGGGGACATCAACTCGAGAATGAGCTGATCTCATTGAGTCCCAATTTCTTCAAACCCTTGCAAGTCTACTTTTCCAATTTTAAGGCCCTAGTTTTGGAGTTAAAACAATGTGGAATTGAAAAGAAGGAAGAGAAAATAGTATTAACCACACTTTCAAAGCTTGGTTCTGACTACTCTGTGTTTTTTTCGACCTTCCATGCCACCAAATTGACAACACAAGCCTAGAAGATGCCTAAGCTTGATGGCTTCATGGAATCCCTTACTCAAGAGCAATATAAATTGGGAATTATAGGCACCATCAAACCTTCCAAATACCAAGCTTTGGTTGCTGGAGATTCAAGGGTGGATTCCAAAGGAAAAAAGAAATCCAATTCAAAGAAGCCACCTGGAAAAAAGAGAGACAAGTCAAAGTCTCAAGAGGAGCCCTCAGTATCCAAGAAGAAATTCCAGAAGAAGAAGAAAAAAGGTGAAATGAGCAAGTGCACATACTGCAGTAAGGGCTATCATCCCAAGATATATTGTATGAAGAAGCAAGTTGACATGTTGACTCAACTCATGGAGAAGAACAACATCTCCCTTCCTGAATGAACAAAGAAGAGGGAAGGAGGATCAAATTCATATGACAAGAAGAGAGTTCATGCCTTGGTTTCCAGCACTTCGAGATCATCCACCTTCGTCATTAATTCTAAAGCTTCAAGGAACATGGTTTTGACAAGGGAGAGTTTCTCCTCTCTTGATGATTCGAAAGGTCCAAAAATTGTTTTGGGAGATGACTTTGTTACTGATAGTATGGGGAAGGGTAGGATTGATATTGACCATGGCTCTTTCAATGATGTGTTTCATGTCGTAGGTCTTTCTGCTAGCCTCTTGTCAGTGCATCAGATGACCCACACTGGGTCTCCTAAGAAGGTTGTGTTCTCTCCATATGATGTTGAAATATTAGAGATTTCGAATGGTAGAGTCATAACAAAAGGTGTTGTGGATCACATTTCGAAGCTATACACGTTTTCCCATTTTCTACCTTTCTCAAAATCCTCTGCTCTTCTCACTCATGCTAATGAAGAAAGAAATATTTGCCCTTCTTAACTACAAGTATATTTCATATTTGAGCGACAAAGAAATGGCCATAGGGTTACCAAAGATCAAGTTTTCTAAGGGAATTTTCCAAGGTTACATCCTACGAAAACACCCAGAGCACAAGTATGAGAGAGTCAGTCATGAGAGAACCTCTACACCCCTTGATTTAATTCACATTGAAATTGCTGGTCCATTCCCTCATATGTCCATGAGTCAAGACAAATATGTCCTAAACTTTATATATGAATTTTCCAGGTATTGTTGGCTTTACTTCCTTAAGCATAAGACTAAAGTTTTTGACCTCTTCAAGGTCTTTCAAGCCTTGGTTGAGAACCAGTATGGGAGGAAAATCAAGATCCTCAGATATGATAATGGTGGTGTGTATGTCAAGTCTGAGTTCATCCATTATTATGAATATGCAGGTATCCATATGCAACATTCTATTCCTTACACACCTCAACAAAATGGTGTTGCTGAGAGGAAGAATAGATCACTCAAGGAGATGGAAACATGTATGATGGAGTCTAAAAATTTGCCAGCAAAGTCTTAGGCTGAAGCAATAAACTATGCATCATCTATCTAGAATAAAGTGCCTCACAATCAACTTTATGGAATCACTCCTTTTGAAGCTTGGAGTGGGCACAAGCCAGATGTGACCAATTTAAGGATTTTTGGATCAAAGGCTTGGGCTAGAATTCCAATTGAAAAGAGGAAGGATTTGCAACCCCAAAGTAAAGAGTGCATATTTTTTGGGTATTCTAAATATTCCAAAGGGTACAATATGATCAAATTTAGCACTAAAAAATCTTTCATCGAATGGAGTGTTCAGTTTGAAGAAGAGGATTTAGCAGCAACAGAAATTGGAGAGTCCTCTTCATTACCACAACCACTGAATGTAAGTGAAGAGACTAATGAGTTCAATGATTCTGATATTCCTGATAATGGTGATTTAATTGCATATCCTAACAGTCCTACAAGACCAAAATGGGCAGAAAGGACCATTCATGCAGCTGCGGAACTAACTGGGAATCCTAGTGACTCTTGGAGGACTAGATCTCAATTTGAGAGTGCCCTTTCTACGAAAGATACATTCTTTGCTAAGAAGTTCTATTTGATGGTTGAATACGAACATTACAGATATAAATGTGCATAATATTATCCAATATGGAAAAAATCCATGAAGGAATAATACAACTTGCTCCAGAAGAATGACATATGGGAACTAGTCAATCTCCACCCAGGGAGAAAGCTAGTTAAGTGTAAGTGGGTTTATAAAACCAAATTTGTAGATGATGTTTCAAATTTGAAATATAATGCAATATTGGTAGCTAAAGGCTACTCACAAGTTAAATTTATTGATTACAATGAGACCTTTGCACCAGTGTCAAATATGGAATCCATAAGGCTAGCTTTGGCCATTGCAGCTTCAAGGAAATGGGAGGTGCATCACATGGATGTGAAGTATGAATTTCTACATGGAGATATGAAAGAAGAGATTTATATGCAGCAACTTGAAGGTTTTGTGTCTAAACCATGTTTGGTCTACATGTTAAAGAAATCATTGTATGGGCTAAAGCAAGCCCCTAGGGCTTGGTATGCCAAGATTAAGGGTTTTTGCTATCACAGAATTTTGTTCGATGCAAGTCTGATCCAAATGTCTATTTGAAGCTGATACATGGTTTGTTAATCATTTTTTTTTTGTATGTGGATGAACTATTGATGATAGGAAGTTCAATTAAATAAATTAATTCCTTGAAGGATGCATTGAACCATACCTTTTCCATGATAGATTTGGGATTATTTAGTCAATTCTTGGGACTTGAAATTTCTCAATCATCACATGGGATCAAATTTCATCAGTACAAGTATTCTTTAGATCTTCTCAACAAGTTAAGCATGAAGGATTTCAAGCCAAGCAGGACTCCATTCCTTTTTGGAGTTAAGCTTGAAGAAGCAAGTTCTTCTCCTTTGGTAAATAATACACTGTATAGGCAGTTGATTGGGTGTTTGCTTTATCTGAATCATACTCAACATGAAATATATTATGCAGTGAGTGTGGCTTCTAGACACATTGATCAGCCTCATGAAATCTATTGGGAAGCAGGTAAAATAATTTTGAGCTTTGTTCAAGGAATAAGAACTCATGGGATTTTTTATGCAGCAAAATATGACTTAGAGCTAGTTGGATTTAGTGACAGTGATTGGGCAAGTGATAAAAAAGATCGAAAGTATACTTCAGGATTTGTGTTTATGATTGCAGATGGACCAATCAGTTGGTCAAGTAAGAAGTAGAGTGCCATTGCACTCTCATCTACAGAGGTAGAGTATAGAGGAGCTGTGAATGCAACTACTCAATGTTTGTGGTTGCAGGGAATACTTGGAGAGTGTGGGATCGAATCAGAGACTTCCACTGTCATCTATTGTGACAATAAAAACACCTTTCAAATATCTACTAATATAGTTCAAATATAGTGAACCAAACACATTGAGATCCACATGCACTATGTCAAGGAGATTGTGCATGATGGTTCCATTGCTCTACTCTACTGTGCATTTTTAGAGCAAGTAGTAGACATCTTCACCAAGGTGTTTTCTGAGAAGACCTTCAGTAATCTCAAATCACTGCTGGGGATTGATGATAATGTGTTGAAGAATTATTGATAACAATATTTCCAAAATTTTGGTTTATGTCCATGTTTAAGGGAGGATTTCCCCCTTGGGGTTTTGCCTCTTTCCTTGGTTGTATGGACAAGCAGTATGTAAAGGGTAACTAAGCCTTGTTTCTAGGCCCTATAATATGATATTTTTTTTTGATAATTTACATAAATTCAGGCTTAAGGGGGTGTTAGAATAATCAAACCCATAGTTACACTTAGGATACATTAATTTGTCAATTTTGTCCTATTCTTAGATTCCTTACTATGCTAGTTGTCATCCACTTGCACCTAGAAGACAAAAAATGATAAAAATGGATTAAGGAGCACTTTAGAAACATCCTGGAAAATATTTTGACAACTCTACAATAATTATAGAATAGAAAAAGTGCAGTTCATCTTTTTCTAAAAGCTGCCTTGCTTTTTAGCAGTTTTAAGACGAAAGGGAAAAGCTAGTCTTGGAGTAACTGCCTTGTTTTTTGCCCAACTCATCCTCCTTATTTTTATCCCTAAAAAAGAATGGATCTGATATATTTCCATCACTTATCATATGGTACATCTCACTCAGCCAATTCATGAGCATCTTGACATATTAGGAAAGTGATTTATGCACCTATGGGGGATTTTGACTAGTTTAGTAAGCCTGCTTTTTGTCCAATTCGAATAACATCATTATGATTTTGAATCTCTGATGTAATTATATATTTGGAAATCCTATTAATTTATGAGGATAGATGATGTACACTTATTCAATAGAATTTTGTGTTATGCTCCATATTTAGTCACCTTTTTGTGGAATTTTGCATGATTGGCTAGTAATTTTGTGAGTGTAATGATCTACAGCTTGGGCTTAATTTCCACATAAGTGGTTCTGATTGTAAGGGGTCAGAAATAGGTAATGATTTTTTTTTATGTATTGGGGTCTAGCGTGATATGTCGATGATAAAATCTAAAGGAATGAATTGAGTGGGCTCACCTTGAAGCCTCTGAGAGTATCTCTAAGGATCAATATTGACTGATTATAAATTAACAGATGTAGACTTACGATTGACCAAATATCAAATAACCTAATGCAACTGGGTGTGCAGAAGGTGATTTCTCAATAAAAGTGGCACTTAGGAAAAAAATCAAGCTCTAAAAACCTACTAAAATTGTGTGTTACATCATGTGAGTGACAAAAAAATGGCCATAAAGCCAACATGCAACACTGCATAGGAAAACATATGACTCACTAACCAATGCGATATGAGAGCATGCAAAAACATAACTAATAGCTATAATCCCTCACACGCCATATGCTCTACAAGGTGTTGAAATCCGCAGTCAGACAATACAACATGGAAGACCAAAGTGGCTAAGGGTTATCCCCCTACCGAGATGGATCCCAAGTAAAAGAGCCCTAAAAGAATGGAAACTAGGCTACCCCATTCATGAAACATTCAGAAAGGTAAATCTGTTGCTTCATTCCTTTGGTAGTTGCAACATTACTATGGTTATTAGTAAATGCAATGTGGACTACGAGTAGGTGTCATTCATAAATACGTGGAGAGCAACATTCCACCTGGACTTCTAGAACTAGTATCGTGACTTACCATCCTAAGGGAGAGGCCTTACGACAAATCAATTTCAACCGTGCCAAAAAATACTAGGGTATTTTGGATCCCTATGTGCTAACAACTATTGTTAAGATATTAATGGAAAAAGGGAATTGCTTGGATGCCTATTCCAATTTCCCTACCTGACTACAATGTTCTTCTAATTTCTCAATGAGGTTAGTGCGTATAGAGTTATGGTTTATTTTAAGGCTTCACTAGAGGCATGCACCAATGATATTTTAACTTGGGGAGTGTTTTGTGTGCACTTGTGGTGTGTATACCATATAACCCAGAAAATAAATCCGTAATAGAAATGAAAAATTTCCAATACCAATTTTAGAATTTTCTTGAAAATATCACCTCAATGTAAAAATGCTATAGCTAAGCATTCAATTTTCAAAACATAGAAATATTATTAAGCAAAATTAAAAAACTATTGCTTACACTTTTTTTCTTTTTCTTTTTGGAGGGTAGAAATCAGATGTATTTATATAATTTTTGTATAAGAATTAATAGAAAAAATTACATATCATAATTCCTGTGAAAAAATACATGGTTTGAAAAAAAAATCACACAAATCCAAGTCCAAGAGGCAAAGATATATTCATTCAAAAAATGACAATTTCAGCACTTTTGTGTGCAAACAAAATATTGTAGAGGATGGATTAAAAGAACAAAGGCTCATACTGATCAACAGAGGGTGGATTTAGCCTGGTTTTCACCATTGTAAAGAATTAGATAGTAGCAAACAAACAAAAAATCAAGCAAATAGAGAAAGACCAATTAAAAAACTAAGAGAGAAAGGTGGTTGAACAGAACCAGAAATCAATATGGATTGAACCCGGTGAAGTCACCAAAACTATTAATGGTTTTTGCAAACTAGTATGTGCCAAAAGGTACCTACTAAGGTTTATAGAAGACTTAGTAGCAGTTCAAAGAGGGAAAATTTAAAAAACTAACAAACATAAATAAAAATTATTCTGAGCATGCATACAACTGAAATTAAAGATAATTAAATAAATCTAAACTAACACCAGATGCATTCTTTGACACACATATTGAAGGAATCAAAGAATAATTTTATTTTTTATTAAAAAAATGGGATGTTCATGGACCAAGGGTTACCTTAGAGTAGTAGTGATGGGGACTCCTGCAGCTTTCTGAAGAAGAGTGCACCTGGTCTCCTTACAATCCGGTGTTCTCCAGCTACATGTCATGAGGTGTAGATCCCCAATGAATGTGAAATGAGAATACTCAAGGGAGTCTCAGATCTCAAGGGTAGATTTTGACAGTGTAACAATATGGGAAATGAATGGAGAAGTTCTTTTTTAATGGGGGACCTTCGTGGTTATTTTATAAGCACTTTAGGTAGTATGGATGGATAAGTATTAATTGGAGATTTTTCCATTTTTTTAATTTTTTTTTTGTAGTTTTTATTCTTTTTGTATGATTTACGAGATCCTTATCCATGATTTTGGGTAAGTGCCAATTTTCTTTTTTTTTGTGAAAAATGAAATATCCAAAATGTCATTTTAGGCAATATAACTCATAATTTTTGGATTTAATGAGCCAATTAATATTTAAAATGGAATTTTATGGTTGACTTAGGAATTTTTGATAATGAAGGTTGATGTGGTGGAAATGAAAAGTGGTTAATAATGTATAGGTTTGATGAGGCTAATTCACATGTAAGGTGGAAAGGTTTTGATGTTAACATGTACTTAGTACGATGAAAATTAATATTTTAAACACTAATATGATTTGTGAGTAAGTGTAGTTTTGAAAGGGGGCATGACTTTCCCCAATTAGATATTGAACGATGTCGTTATTTGAACAACAATTGCTCAATGTGGTTGGGACTTGATGTTAGGGTGTTAAAATGAGATTTGTTAGGAGAGGTGGAGGTGTTTTCCACCATGTATTCTTTGAAACCTAGAGTCATGGGAGGGAAGTGGCGGACACACTCCACTAGATGTGTGATGATGATTGTCAGTTGCATGCTAGGGAAGTTAGGTTGATATAGTTGAAACATTTTCCTCAAGGATCTATGTGTGTTTAGGTCAATATAGTTGATTCCAAAACTTATTCTAGAAAATGGAAGGATAGGATGGGAGTAGAAGTATGTTAGGGAGGTTGGGTTATTTTATGTTAGTTGTGTATTCTACTTGGGAAGTAGTAGCATCTTTTTATTTATTGCTAAATTTGTAACATGCGAAGAATGTGTAATTAAAACTTGATCTTCTAACTTGTCCCAACTAAGTGGTGTCCATCATGGTCTTCCATACAGATTGTGATATAGAGGCATACCAATGGAGCTATGATAACTATTATTGTATGCAATTCCCACTGGTGGAATAAATTTCTCACAATGCATTTGCTGGCCCATAACATACTTTCTAAGCACATTTTCCATGACTTGATTTACTCTCTTAATTTTCCCATTCGTCTCAAGGTGATAATATGAGCTTAAGTTCAACTATGCCCCAAATGCTGATTGCATGATTATCCAAAATGATCCGGATATTTAGGGCTAAGACCCAAGAGGATTGAATATCGAGAGAGGAGGATAAGAGAAAGCCTTAGAAATGAAGCAACAAATGGACTAGCTGTGAGAAAGACACACCAACGAAATTTGGGTTGTGAATAACTTAAATAGAGAAATGTAGAGTAAATATGCCACATGAAGGGGTAAGGCTCAAAGAGGTTTCTTTGAGGCTCACCTCTCAAACTATATGAAGAAAGGCACTCATAACCAATAACCCAATAATAACTCAATAAAATAAGAGAAAAGTAGGATGCAAAAAATAATGGCTTGCTTTATTTAGAAGGCATAAAGTCTTTATATAATATTATTTCAATGTCCCTTGAATACATACAATGGAACACTAATACATAATATCAAAATTGCGATGGTTTTTCGTTGCCATTTCCACATTTTTTCATCTCAATTATGACAATAACAGTCACGGTGTTTTGTGGCACTTATTTCATGGATCTAACGATGAAATTTATAAGCCGTCGATATAGAGATGAAAACTGGCCGCCACGTGTCTTATATACGATGGCATTGAAATAGGTTTTTTAAAAATTATTTTTCTAAGTTTCTTTGCTCTATCGACAAAGTTTTCATCCCTACAATGACGAAAATATGGCCAAAAACTGTTAGAAAAAATTTGGTTTCCATGAAAAACCGTGGAACACATTTGACAAATGTTTGTCTCTCTATCGACGAATTCTAGAATTTGAACAGAATTTTCTTCCAGGCATTCGTCGCTCTATTGACAAAGTTGTCGTCCCTATAACGACAAAAATATGGCCAAAAAATATTAGGGAAAATTTTGTTTCCATGCAAAACCATGGAACACTTGCGATGAATTTTTGTCTCTCTATCGACGAATTCTGGAATTTGAACAGAAATTTATTCCATGCAAAACCGTGGAAAACCAATCACTTTCGACGAAATGTGCAAGTTGAATAGTAAGTTTTCCACGAAACGTCATCTCTATAGCGACGATATTCCTGGAAATCCACACCGGGTTTCAACGGTTTTGCAATACCTACGACGAAAGTTCATCGATATTGAGACGAAACCTTGAGGTTTCAATTTTTTTTAAAAAAACTGTGGAAAGGCACCTTCCTTTCCACAGTTTTGGATCTTCAATAAGTGCTTGTGAAAAAATACATACTATATTTTAAGACAAAGAAATGGATAAAATATAACATAGGAAAGGCAATTTATAGAAATGAAATATATCGGGAAAGTAAGATATGGGAAAAAACATATTGAAGTAAAAGGGAAAAAAATAAATGGGAAGTTCACGGGGGTGGTCAAAAAGTGTTAACTGACTCTAAAAAATAAGGCATAATGATTTAAAAAGTACCCAAAGTGGCCCTAAGCACCCTAATTATTACCTCAAAAATGGTTTTCCCATTAGGATGCACAAATTCATAATAATTGGCTAAAATACATAATTAGAGGCTAAATTGGCACCTCTTAGAGTGAAATATTTGACTAGGTAGGAGGGTACATCTATAAAACTACCATCGATAAAATACGTTGTAAGCACCATAGGGATCGTATAAACATTAATTAAATGATATTCTAGGAACCACTGAGAACTGATTTCTATGATAAGGTAGGGGGGTACATCTATAAAAAATACCATCGATAAAAGACATAGTCACCACTAGAATCGGATCAACTTATTGTGATTTGAAATTAGGTTAATCCCACTGGGGCTTAAAGAACCCACAAGGGCTTGGAAGGATTCCCACAGAGCTTGGAAGAAGCCTGCAGAGGCCTGTAGATACCCACATAAGCTTAAAGAATCCCACAAGTCAGAAGTAAAGGAATCCCATGTTTTGAAGATGAAGGGAGCCCGAGCTTTGAAGACTGAGGAAGCCCGCAGGAGTAAATGAAGCCAGAGAAGGTCAAGCCTGCAAATTCTGGAAGAGATGAAAATGAAAAACTGATCCTTCTTATGCAACCACCTCAAGCATGGCCAAAACTGGTTAAAGTTAGTACCAAATATGCTCGAAAGAAAAAAAGTCCCTTGAGCACATGATAGGAAAGAGACATGTTAATCAACAAAAAATGACAACTTATTTCTATTCTTTTACCATGCATGATCTCATATAACAAAAAATTCATGATAGATCGCCTTTTGGCATTGATCAGAAGCAGGTTGCATAGTTGAGCATGCAATTTGTAGTTTAGAAACCATATCATAATATCTTTGGAAACACTCCTCGTGAAATATCATCACTTGCTCTACTACATGTGAAGAGCTATTAGTGATAATTTATCATACTACAAAAAACATAAGGTGCATTGAATTCGTCTTTATTGAAAAATAAATAACTCAACCCTTAGGGAAAAAGAGTAGTTGTTCACCTGAAAATATGTGTAGGATATTTATAGTGCCAACAAGTGGTAAGTTGTTTTGAAGTTGCTCATTATTGGAAGAGGTGAATATGAAAAGTTGATATTTCTTATGCAACCACCTCAAGCATGGCCAAAATTGGTCAAGTTAGTATCAAATATTCCCATAAGATAAAAATAGTCCCCTAAGCACATGATGGGAAAGAGATATGTTAGTCAACAAAAAATTGACAACTTATTTCTATTCTATTACTAGGAATGATCTCATGTAGCAAAAAATTCATCATAAATTATCTTTTGGCACTGAGAAGTAGGTTGCAAAGTTGAGCATTGAATTTGTAGTTTAGAAACCATATCATAATTTCCTTGGAGACACTCCTCATGTAATAACATCACTTTATCTGCTACCTTTGAAGATCTAGACATATGAATTTATGGTCCACATATGTTCCATGCAACAACTGAAATTTTATCATCACAGTAATCAGAATGTGTAAAATAGTGCAACCAATAACCAATGTTAATAATTTAAAGTGCCATTTAGGATATGATTTCCAGATTTGTGTATGTGATAGCATAGATATAAAATACTAACTGAATGAAAATTTAGTGCCAAGCTAACCATAATGTTATTATCATTCCCTTGATCCTATATGTAAGCTCTGAAATATAAAATGATCAAGTCCATTACCATCACCCAGCTCTCAATAGCAATAATTAGTACTAAGAAAATCCAAAACAATACTCAGTAAAATAATGTCAGAATTATATCATTGTGCATTTAGAGATGTAAGGTTCCAGATCTCAGTAAAAAATCAGAATTACATTTACCTAGAAAACTAATGCGAATAGGGCATAAAACTAATCAAATCAATAAGATATATTTTACAAAATACACCACCATCTAAATAGTTTGAAATACTAACTTGTTTTCTATTTTGAGTGTGCAGAGAAGGAAACTAGGGCATACGAGGTCTACAATACATATTGCAAACCTTTCGTTTGATAAAGGAGAGGGCTCGGATTGTGGGAGCAGCAAGTCTGCGTTTTTAGGGTTTTACACATAAATTCTTTTTTTAGGGCTTTCTTTTTTGATAAAATAAAAGTTACAAAAACACATAAAAATTAAGTCTAAAACCTAAGAGAAACACAAATAACCTAAGAATAATATTTACAAGTCTACAACTCAGAAAATTTAGTTTTGAAAGATAGATGAACAATTAGGGTTTGAAAAATTAAAATTTCTTAACCTAGGCTTTCATCATGCCGAAATTATAGGAAGAAGGGTCGAAAAAAGCCTAATTTCTTCTACGTGATTTTTCTTCTATTTTTCTACGTTACTAAGAAGAATTTTTGTTTTATGTAGAAGGTTGTCTCCTAGTTTGGATGATAGTCTAAAAGTAGTTATTTACTATTGGTTGTATCTCTTGTATCTTAATAGAATGAAATAGAATTTAAGGATAAAGACAAACACATTAAGGATAAAGAACAAGTCAAAACCCTTACCTTATCATTGTCCTTTCGCCGGATCCATTTTCCCATACAACTTGATAAGAGTTGTCCACGAGATGCATTTCCATCACCAAGACTTGCATAAATCATGAAAGACAGAATTTTTATATGAGTAAATAATATATAAGAAAATAAAGATTCATTTAAATCCTACTACAAAGTCCTATTAAAATCAATGAACTGTGAAATGCTAAATTTATTAACAATTTTTTAAGAAATAGACATGCATTTAAAAATTTAGAACCATCTTTAATACATAGTAATAAAAGAGTATTTATGCCTTATTGAGCTCCTCTCTGTTTCGAGAACAGTTTTATATTCTCTACTAAACAGGGCCAACGATGTGAAGGTGGAAGCTCATATGGCCCCTCCCCCCCCTCACATTGCTCTCACTGTCCCCATACCCAATAAATGATGTTCTTTACATAGAAAACTTATAAACATTCATGCATAACTAGGCTAGTCATCAAAACATATAAGCATAAAAACATTGAACCATAATAAGGTAATTCATATAAACAATGTTTTAGACTAACAACATCGATATACATCCAAATACAAGTCATATGTTTATACATCTACTTTTTCTTTGATTTTTGTTTTTTTGCATTGTAATAACTAGCGATAATTGGGATATTATCATCATCATTTGGTGGAATATCTACAAAGCCATGTCCTACTAGTGTTTGTGTTTTCATGCCCTCTTGTATCATACTTCTTGTATGTCGTTGAGTAGGGCGCGGAGGCAGTTCTGAAGGGGCGTGAAATGCAACAACGAAAATGGGCATATCGATATGTTGAAATATTATTGAAATTAATAGTTCATCATTTTGATTAAAATTACAATATTTCTCTTTACTTATCTGTGTAGTTGTGGCAGCTGGTGTGTTAATTGTTTCTCTACTTGCTAATTCCTCTTGCGGTTCACCCTCCCTAGCTTTACGGTCTTCCATTGAAAGAATAAAATTTGTAAGTATACGTCAAGAAATAAATATCTATAATCACAGTAGATATTTATATTTCCAAAGCACACATACTAGAATGGCCACTCTACTCCCCACTATCATGGGACATGCACACCACAACATCAGCTGGTACATGCCGAGTACCACTGGATTCACTGCTGCGGTTGCACTGTTGCTTAAAAGAAAACATAAATATTTAGTTATGGGTGATATAATCAAAACTGAATAGAGTTTAATAGTATATTGCAATGATGTCCTTATTCATTTTATTTACCTGCATCTGCGTCATTGGGGAGATTGGAGTCTACCCCAAGATTTTACGATATTCAATGACACTTTTAAAACCATACTTGAAACCAAGATTTAGGTCTTCCTCGGTGGTAGCATCTTGGAACGTATTTCCCTGCAATGCATAACACATATAAAATTTTCAGTATCAAAAACAGATATTTGTTCTCTACTTTCAAATAAATATTCCCCACAGTTAATCATTTAATTCTTACGATTCAGGCTCTTAGTTTTCTATAGCCACCCTGGCCCAGTCTATGTTGCCCATGCTTTTCCCCTCTAGGCTTGGTTACTTTGGAGGTGTCTGGTAGCCTATATATGAAAATTTTGAAAAACATTAGATATCAGAATTCTTTCTTAAAAAAAAGAGAGAGCATATTTCACTAAAAAGATGATATGTGTTGTACCTTGCTTTTCCAGGCCGTGGTTGTTTTCCTTGTCTTTTTAGCAAGTTCTCCTTTGCATCCTCTATGATTTCCTTCCACTCTTTCTCCATAACCATGGGAGGGTGCTCATGATTGAGGTCAAGTTGCAATTTATCCCTATATTCGGCCATGGTATATTTTAATTCTTGCCGACTAACTTTGCAAACCACTTTCTTGTTGATGCATTGCCGAACAAGTTTACCATGTGGTCTATCAATACATCTCTCTTTGCGCTATCTTGGATATTCCACTGTGTGCAAATGGTGGGGCCAAACATCTCCAATTCTTTGTCATTCAAATTCCTGTAGAAAACATTGTTTCCTGTAGAAACATGTAATCCATTAATTTATAATAATTTCAATGTATGTCCATTTCAATTTCATGATTAAAATGAATAAATTAATTAATAAATACCTGCAATATTTTGAATCTTGATCGAAACACAAGTGTCATCCACTAGAAAGTTGAGATCTAGTGATCCGGTTCTTTTAACTCGTGCTGCTCCAGGAAAAGTTTCCTGGTCATCTACAGTAGGTTCATCTCCGGATCCATGTGGAGTCCTAGGCTTCATCTCATCATGCTCTGGCATGTCATGCTAATCAAAATCGATATCCTCATCAATGGATTCGAGCCCAACCGAAGGAGTGTAAAAAAGCCTCATTGGTACATTGCTTTGTCGATGTTGTTGCTGCATTGGAGCATCACTGCTATCTATACCCATCTCCATAGTTTCTCTAGTCACGGGTTGTAAAAACTCCTACAAATGAAAAACTTTAATTTATTAGATCACTTGGAAAAATAGAAAACATAATATCAGATATGAAATCATGTCATAGCTTAAAAAAATATGTGAATATGCCACTTACCCCATAAGATTTTATTTGTTCTTTCAACTCTTCAATCCTTGCCCTGATCTCCTGTGTCATGGGCCTTATGCAAGCTAAGGAAATCATTTCTATGTTTTCCTTTTTCAGGGCCTTATTTATAGTATCCATAGGGTCTATGGAATAGTAAATTTCATCCTCAAGCTCCTCATCACCCAGATCAAGTGCACTGGACTAAATTCATCAAACAATAAAATTAAGGAAAATAATTTTATCATCATTCAAACATTGTTATTGTAATGAAATTTAGTTACTATTAAGAACTAACACTTACCTGATGCGGTGTTGTGGCTGGTGAATTCCCACGGTCAACCCATACTAATCTACTTCTAGTGGGTGATTGTCCACGGTCACCCTGGAACGTGGAAGCAACAGGTTCCTTTCCACGGTCCCCACCCTGACACGATAAATCAATCAATAATTCAGCATAAGCAAATAAAAATGTGAATGTCAACAGTGGAAATCGAATGCTAATAGAAAAAATCGAAACATTTAGTTATTATATTTAACACTTACCTGACGGGGCACATAGTGTGACCTTCCACGATCACCCTGGA
>LPNX010338904.1:252755-311943 GCA_001517045.1 Pseudotsuga menziesii | reverse complement strand
ACACAATAAATCAATAAATAAACGTTATGAAAATAATTGTAACATAATAAAAAATGAGATATTGCAATAATATTTATTTTTACCTCAGAAGTAGAGGACATGCGTTCTGTTCCATGACGAACATGGGTAGACCCCTGCGTGTAATAAGCATGTTGTCACATGGAAATATTTTGGGGTTGGAGTTTCTAGTTATTGTAGTCATATTTAGTTACTATATTTAGTTGAGTCAATAATTGTAACATCAACAAAAAAGAGATATTGCAATAATATTTACTTTTACCTCCGATGGAGAAGATACATGTTCTGCTCCGTGGTGATGAGAAGACCCCTGCAACAGTGTAATAGGCATGTTATCATATGGAAATATTCACAATAAGCAAGAAAAAACTGAATGGTAATAGTGGAATTTGAATGTTAATAGAAAAAATCTCAACATTTAGTTATTATATTTAGCACTTACCTGATGGGGCATAGAGTGTGACCTTCCATGGTCTCCCTGGACCATGGAAGTAGAGGACACACGTTTTGTTCCATGACGACCATGGGAAGACCCCTGCCATAGTGTAATAATCATGTTGTCACATGGAAATCTTATGGGGTTGGAGTTTCTAGTTATTGTAGTCATATTTACTATATTTAGTTGAGTCAATAATTGTAACATAAACAAAAATAAGATACTACAATAATATTTACTTTTACCTCTAAAGGAGGATATACATGTTTTGCTTCATGGGGATGAGAAGACCCCTACCACAATGTAATAAGCATGTTATCATATGGAAATATTCTCAATAAGCACAACAAAAGAGAATGGTAACAGTGAAAATTGAAAGTTAACTGAAAAAATGAAACATTTTGTTATTGACGTCATATTTATTTACTATATTTAACATTTACCTCACGAGGAATAGATTGTGACCTTCCATGGTCACCCTAGACCATGGAAGCAACATGTGGCTTTCCACTGCTGCCACCCTGACAAAATAAATCAATCAATAAAAGTCGAGCCAATAATTGTAACATAAAAAAAATGAGATAAGCATAACCGTGTAATAAGCATGTTATCACATGGAAATATTCATAATATGCACAAAAAAGCGAATGTCAAAGGTGGAAATCGAATGTTAATAGAAAAAATCTAAACATTTAGTTATTGCAGTCATGTTTAGTTACTATATTTAGCATTTACCTGACGAGGCATAGCGTGTGACCTTCCATGGTTACCCTGGACCGTGGAAGCCACATCTATTTGATTTAAGTTGTAATTGATCAACAACTCTTCACCTGGAAGTATTGTTTTGTTGCACATAAAAATATATGATGTTCTTCGTGTCCCTCAAATTCGTAATTCAGTTGCTTAGTTGCTGTCACTCGCCGTGTACTATTTATAAAGCCAGCAACGTTTTTGGACGCTTTTGGTCTCCCATCAATATACATAGCCGCCCCTTTGTTTTTATTGTGTTCTGCTAGTTGTATATAATTTGCGGCAACTCCGTATCTCCTCATACTTCAAGTATATTGGACCAAGATCAACCAGTTATTGTATCTGTATAATGGTCTAACATACTCCATCAATTCAGTTACAGTGCCATAGCCGACCTTTATGCCATCCATGGAAAATAGCCCCAATCCAAGTAAGGACGAATGAGCAATGCGATACATCCTCCCATTGATGAAGAAATCTGTGTCCACTTGAGGTAGCTTATTAGGTACCCATCATTGCACTAGATGTCTATACCTCAAGGGAAACTCAATGTCACCTATGCTCTCCACATCATAATTACATGACCCTCCGTTGGCAATAAAATATTGCATGCGTCTATGAAATATTTTCCTTACCTTTTCATATCTAGTTGATATAGAACTGGAAGATCTAGTACAACACGTATCACTTTCAACCTCTCCTAGTATATCTTCACCATCACTCGAGGAAGATAGATCTGATAGATACCTATTTGGTGGTACCTACACTCGATAAAACAAGAATATAAGCTACCAAGCGGATATAATTTAGCGTGCAAATATATTTACTTGTAATGTTTTAATATCAAAAGTTTTTTCTTCCCAAAAACTTTACCAAAAGGTATTTTTATCTCAAAGGTGTAATTTCTTTTAGAGTTATTTATATTTGAATTATTTTTAAGTATAAGACACGATTTGATTTGGTTTGGAATTTGTTCACAACATGGATATAGAAGTGTGTTTATTGGGCCACTTGACTAGTTAATGCATGCAAAGAGGTATGGGGTTCCCCCTCATATAGATCATGTTGGGGATTCAATTTGGAATGAGCAGTGGTCATATTGCTTCATTCATGGATTTCCCATTGAAACTTGACGACGTTAGTCTAACACTCCCTCTTCCACAGTGGTTTGATATGCAAGTTTCCTCGTGTAAGGTACTCCTTCTCTAACTATGTGCCTTATTTTTTTAAATAGGATAACATTGTGAAATGTCACCAAATTTAGACCAATTATAGGTAGTATTGAGTGGTTTTGCACATGGACGCAGATAGGGTGATGTTGGATCCAAAATTGTCTTATCACAACCTTGAATCGTCTTACACTACCCAAGACCATTTTCTTACCATTGATATGGTGTTTTGCAACAGGGAAATACCAAATTTGTTTGGTCGTGATGGTATGATTCAGGCCCGTTCTCTATCAAACGGGCGATGGATGGGTTCAAGGCTGGCATTTGATGGGAAAAATGCCCATCATGGGTTCAAATACGACCTATATTTCATATAAATCCTCAGAAAATATGAAGTAAACAGTCAAAACCATAGTAGCAATATTCGAGTATTGATTCAAATACGATACGGAAAAAATACATAACAAAAAAATCAAGTATGACTAAAATACGGGAATAGGCATCTTATAAATATAAAAACATGCAATTTTAATTTAAAACAAATAAGATTATACGATCATCATTCCAAAGTCTAACATGTCATTCATTATGCTTTAGGAACTAACATTCCAAAGTGTAACATGTCATTCATTATTCATTAGGAACTAACACAAGTAGTAACTAAGGATTGATTTCTTGTGACAATGGATGAGACCTACAACTATCCTTTATCTATAGTTTCAACCTCAAATCCAAGGGAAACAACAAGAAAAGGTATAGCATATGGAAAATAATCTCCAGTTTCGATCCGAGATAAGTAAGGGATCATTGGACCCCATAAAAAGGCTATGTTATTCAAATCCTTATCACTTCAATGGGAGAGTTGCACTAATGATTACCCAACAATATCTAAGGCTTTAGAAACGGTTAAGTTACATAGAATTGTTGATGGGCATAGGCATGTATGATAAAGTTGGGAAAATACTAAGTGGTGAAAAATTGTCCTAAAGCAGTAGTCTTATAAAAATTCCCACCATATTTCATAAGAAGGAGAAAATTCCTGGCATGGCCTGTAATCCCATATTTGGTTGAAGTATCTATCCAATAATGGCACCAGTTGTTAGAACAACTCTTTGAGGAAGAAGATACAGGCCTCTTAAAAGAAGTTCTTTTTGGTCAAATTAGACAAGTTGCTCTAGGAGAATGCTTGACATAATTTGTGGGTTGAAAGAAATGCCCGCACCATATGGGAATCCTATAGGTGGCTGTGTTGTCTACTTGACCATGTTCTTACTTTGACCTAAAAGTACATGAAGCAGAAATTATGGATTTGCCAAAACAGGGTCTTAAGCAACTTTTACATAATACTTTAGTAAAATGCCCATCGAGGAGAGAGAAAGTAGTTCTAGAGGGTGAAATTGGTCTTAATGGATTCATCTGGTTGTCCTCCATCCATTGGATTTATTACACTCCAAGTTTGATGAAAAGTTGAAATCACCTTTGAGACCCAGGGTTTAAAGAAATGGACTAAGTGTCAAATCACAAGGTTGAAGAGGCATTTGGAAATGCCCTCCAAAGCCTGTCTGAGTGATGATAAATTCATAAGAAGGTATAGGCATGTTCTTTAATGAACTGGCTATCCATCCATGTTCTTATTTTTTCTTATGGTGACCACATGATAAAAATATCAGCTTGCCAAAAGAGGTAAAAACATTAGCTTGCATATCCAAAAATCTGAAAAATTGACTGTGTTGAAAACAGGAGGTTGAGAGCCCACTTGGAAATGCATGCTAGAGTCATCTCTTTAACCGATAAATTCATTAGATGTTATGGGTCCATTCTTTGATGATCTGGGCATCCACTCATGATCTTAGTTTCCCTCTGGGTGTCCACACGTGTGAGATATGAGTCTTCCAAAATGCCTCTTGGCACAGTAATGACTAGGGTCTGACAAAATTGACTAAGTGTTGAATTGAGTAGTTTGAAAGGCCATTTTAAAGTGACTACCATAGACTGTGTGTTTGTCAGTAAGGTTTTAAGGTGACATGGTCTTGTTCCTAGTTTAGGTGGATACCTATCCATACTCTCAATTTGTTTAAAGATGGTCAAGATGTGAAGAAATATAAGTCTGCCAAAAGTTTGAAAAGTATGTCTATACAGTATTGGTGAAATAAAAGAGTAAGCTACAGGAAATTAATAAACATAAATTTATAAAGGGAATTATGCATATGTTGAGAAGGATTTAAGGATAGTATTTGGAAGATATGATGTGATCTAAATTACACAACATATATTTAAGGAAGAAATGCTCGCAGAGGGTTTAATGAAGACACACATAGGCTACAATATTCTTGATAACCTTCAGACTCTTTGAGATATGCCAAACAAAGGCGACCACACTAACTGCCATGGTATATGCCAAACAAAGGCAAAAAGATATAAGTGTCGTTGAAAAATGATACTTGTATCAAATGTGTCTTTAAAGAAGAAAGAGGTATGAGGGTCAATTTACTGGAGTCAATTCAAATTATAGCCCACGAGTCCCAGGGAACTATACATTGTTCCAAAATCCAAGCCAATAAATGGGAAAAGCTTGCAAAGTGTGTTGTAATTCAAGTAAAAGTGAGCATAAAAATAAAATAAAATGATTCTTTAAAGGAGAAATAGGTCTTAGGTTGAATTGTACCCAGCCATTATAATTGCAGCTCCTATGGCACTCTACAAAATGTTTTAGACCCATAATAGAAAAAAATCACAAAAGCTTGAAAAGTGTGCCATAATCCATGTAAAACTGACCATCAAAGAAAAATTAAATGCGTCTTTAAAGGAGAAAGAGGTCTCACGTTCAAGTTTCGACAAAATTAGTTCAAAGTATAGCTCATAGAGGACTTTGTTCTAGACCATTAAATAGAATAAGATTACAGAAGCTTGCACTCTATAGAATGTTCAGACATATAATAGAATAAAACAACAAAAGCTTGTAATTTGTGCCATAGTCGAGGTAAAACTAATTATTAAAGAAAAATTAAATGCTTATAAGAAACACGTCTCAGGTTTAAAGTTTCGACAGAATCGGTTGAACCAGTTCAGATTATAGCTCCTACAGGACTCTGCACTCTGTTCCATACCATTAAATAGAATAAAATTACAAAAGCTTGCAAATTGTGCCATAATTCATAATTCTTTCCCCGAATTTAAGGAGGATCTTCAAATGCTCCAATAATAGAAAACCCTTACTAGATCCACTGATAATAGAAGCGATGGTAGCACAACAAAAAAATTATAATTTTAGTATGACTGTACTGAATTCGTATTGGTTCATAAATTTGACGTATTTTTCCCAAATTCCTATGCTGCTAGGGTTAATGGGATTACAGAATTCATTGGGCCCTATGTTATCCTCCGGACTGCAGCCAGATTGCCTCCCCTAGGAATGCTGGTATCCTCTGGACTGCGACCGGATTGTTTTTTTATCCTTTGGACTGCGGCCGGATTGCATCCACTGGGAACACCGGTATTCTCTGGACTGGTATCCCATGTTCCTCGATTTACCACTTCTCTACTCATCAAATTACCAGTGCTTTGGATGATGCTAATGAACTAGTGCGCGGGAATGAACTTGTTCGTTGTTGTTTTTCTAATGAGCTAGTGTGCGGGTGTTTTTGAATTCTACGTTTTTTGTTTGTTTATTTGCATATTTTATATTTTGTGTTTTGTTTTATTTTTATTTATATTTTGTTTAGTTTATTTTGGGTTTTTTTTTATTTGCATATTTTATATTTTCTTGCATTTTAAATTAATTATAGTTAAACAACTCTATGTTTTTAATTTAGTGTAGTTTAATTTAATTTAATTTAATTTAACTAGGATTTTATCATAATTTGTATTGGTTGCATTGCTTATAGTGAGATCCTATACATAAGTCCCTTCAAGAATGAACACGATGATGATGACGATGAAGATCACGGAGATGATGGCGACGACGAAAACAATGAAGATCATCATCATCATCATCCTTGTCATCGTCATCACCATCATCTTTGTCATCTTCATCAATATCATCATCATCATCTTCATAATCATCATCATCGTCATCACGATCATTGTCATCATGATCTTCTTCATCATCATCATCTTCCTTATCATCATCATCATAATCATCATCTTCATCATCAACGTCTTCGTTATCACCATCATCATCTTAATCATCATCATCATATTCGTCGTCATCATCATCAACATCTTCATCTTCATCATCATATTCATCATTAACATCATCGTCATCCAATTCATCAGCATCTCCATCATCATCATCATCATCATCATCATCATCATCATCATCATCATTATCATTATCATTATCATCGTCATTATCTTCATCATCATCATCATATTCGTCATCATCATCATCATCATCATCATCTTCATCATCGCAATTTTAGGGGGATCTTAGTGAATGAAGACGTCTACATGATAGGGGGAGTAGCCAGTTGAGTGAAAAATTAAGGATTGCTCCTAACACCCATTCCAATGACTAGTCTAACAATTTAATATGATCCGAGGAAGTAGTAAAAAAAAATACAACTTATTGGGCCTTGTGAAGCCTCATGTTCTTAGATTTGTGCACATGAAGAATCAATACTTATGGACCTAGTCTGGTGTTTTAAAAGAGGAAGATCCAAACTGAGTAGTTTGGTAGTTCCATAAAGTGCAATATTTATAGGAGTGAATAATCACTCATAACCATTCTATTATAATGTTGGCGAAGCTCAGAAAAATTTAGTGAAGACCAAGGTAAAGATCTTGTCATCACATCTTCATCATCATCATCATCTTCATTAGCATATTCATCATCATCACCATCACCATCATCATCATCTTCATCTTCATCTTCATCATCATCATCATCATCATCATCATCCTCATCCTAATCATCATCATGATAATCATGATCATCATCTTCATCATCCTTATCCTAGCCATCCTCATCATCCTCATCATCCTCATCCTCATCATCATCGTCCTCATCCTTGCCCTCATCATCATCATCATCATTGTTGTCGTCATCATGACCACCACCATCATTGATCATCATCATCATCTTCATCAACATCATCATCATCATCATCATCATATCCCTCTTCCTAATCAACATCTTCATCATCGTCATCATCATCATTTTCATCATTGCCCTCATCATCATCTTCGCGGGGTCCGTTAAAGGGATAAGTGTTGGAGGGTTGAGATCAAAGCAAAGCCCAATCAACGACCCTGAATGATTCTACCTGATAAACATGCGTGGAGGGAGAAAATTTTGCAAATCGCGAAATGCATTAAAAGGAGAAAGGATCGGACGACTGAAATGAAGGCAGAGATAGATCTGCGGTCATGAATAATTCCACGATATAAACTAGCATAGATGAAGTTAAGATTTTGAATCGCAAAAAGTGATAGCGGCTACAAAGATCAATGGTCACGGCGTGAGGTTGGTGTTGATCGACAAACGTGGTAAATTCTGCGATCTAAAGGTGCCCGATCGATTGAATGAGAGAGGATTGACGAAATGTTAAATTTTCCAAAATCGAATGGTCCCGATGAAGGTAGTTAACCGATCAACGGTCGACGATGATTCTCTTGAATCAAGTTGTGCAGGTGGTTAAGGTTGAAGCTTGGTGCGAAGACACTACGTACCAAAGGCTTAGATTGCAAAGGAATCCTCAAACCCTCTGAGTATTTCTGAAATAGCGAAGAGGGAAGGCCATGTACACGTGTACGATGGATATAGGATGAGCTCATATCGATGGTTTGGACTCTAGAGCCTTTCAACCCGGTAAAGGTCATGTCCTAGTCAGGTCTGGTATAGAAAGGATGTCCTCATGTACAAGCTGACCAATAATTATATCCCTCGACGCCATTTGTAACATGCCTTAGGTGAAGATCATGTCAAAAGCATCACCAGCCTTCCTGATTCCAGAGATCCGACACATGGATTGCATAGAAAACAATGGGAGATCATGAAGTTTAGATATTTCAAGCGACAAATCTGGCCTCTACACAAAGAAAAGGGATGCGGCTAGCTGAAACTGTTCCAAAAACCACTGTTAGCATAAGTGAAAAGGAAAATAATGTCAGGTCCAAACATCGCGATCCATGTGGAAAGCAATGCAACATCAAAGGAGGCGGCATGACTGGATTCTTAGCAGAAAATATAGATCCCTACCCACGTGTCCACTCATGCTTCCATTATGATAACCAGTCATCTCTGTATCCATCTTCATGTTCATCAACCTATATAAACACCACCTTCCTAGGCCGATTAAGATGCATAAGATGAATCAGTAATTAGAGACAATGCTCGAAGTGTTATTCTGCTAAGAGATTCTGAGAATTCTGAAAGAGTTAAAATGGTGATATTCTTTGAGAATCTTGTCATTCTCAGGATGTTGATGGTTGGTGAGCTTGATTCCATGCTCATCTGTTGCCCTGGATTTTCACACCAAGAAAGCACCAACCATCGACGTCTGGATGTGAAACACTTTGAATGTTTCCGGATAGTTGTACCTCCCGCTACGCAGTGCTTGGGTTTTCCTATCTCGAGAGTGTCCCCCTAGAAACCATGGAACAAATAATGGCTTCCAAAGTCTGGGTACATGGTGACCATGTTCAGTGGCAACTAGTCGAAGTGAATGATCATGCTGGGGTGGCGACTGTCCAAAGTCTTCATCACCTCATTTTTGAACTCCAGTTGCCAAATTTTTCTGAGGTGGTGAGGAGGTGGAAGACACCAACCACTACATGACCTATAGGAGAACCCACGCCGTGGGAGGTGGGGAGAACAAAGCTTCCCTTCTCGAAGTCCCCTCATACAACAATATTACTAGGATAGAGGGGGGTTGTGGAGAAGGCTAAGCATGGAAAAGATAAAAATTCCTTTGCAAGTTTGGAAACCATGTAGAAAGGTGCCTTTGAGCACGAAACACACACCCAGGGAAGGACATGTTTTTGATTCGACAGACAGATGAGTGGTCGAGCCCAGTCAGTAGTGAGTCATTAGAAGCATCCTTAACGTTGTTTTCACGACCTGGAAGCTCAGAAACAGAAGCAACGTGCTACCATCTAGACCGAGCATGCACATTAGCTCCATAATGTCTATTTTAATATATGTAAATTGTGGCAGTAGTACCACACTCTAAGTTGTTAGTAGTTGATTATGAATGTAAACAATTTCATGTCCTATTTTGAGGATTAGCCTCTGGGACTAAGATAATATAAATTGCTCCCCACAGAGGGGAGAAGGGTTGGGAATTTTCAAGAGCAAATGCTCTCCATTGTAACATGTTTCAAGCTTTCCAGATATGAATAAAATTGCAGAAGAATGATAATCCTTTCATGGAAGAGATTCCTGTGTCGTCTTTTTCTTCAATAAGTAACTTCTTTACGTGAATGTTTATCTTGTTTTTCATTCTAGTTTGTATTTGCTTTTCATGTTTGAGCATTAGTGTATATGGGCCATAATTCGTCTTGTATGCTCTTGACCCATTGTTCAATAAGGTATACTTCCTTTTGAAGTTTAAGTTTCGGTGAATTAGCCACCAATTAGCTTATTTCCTATTGAGTTACAAGTGGTTTCCATTTTCATACATTGAGTTTTCGTCATCTTTATCATGATAATGGGGCTTGTGGTTATTGTTGATATGTATATATTCAATTAGCATTACTCATTGTATATCACATAGATGTAAGGATGAAAAATAGAACTTGGGGATGCATAACAACAACCCACATTTTCATAGATAAATTCATAAAAGCCAAAAGCCAAAGAAAATATTTCAGGGTTACACATTACAATTTACAATTCTCATAAGGAAAAGAAAATCACTTACTTGAGCCAAATGTAGTTGTGGAAGAAAGATAGCTAAGACACCACCATGTGAACAAGAATGAACCATCGCTCCAGTGGCAACCATACCTGCAAATTCCCTAGTTAGACCAAACCCTAAAATATCCAAGGTTAAAAACTCTTGAAGAAAAACTATAGCAATAGAGTTTACCTCGAGTTTCCATGCCGAAATTACTAAGGTTTCCATGCAAAAAACAATGAGACCACCCAACTATACAAAATCCACCCTTCCATGAGGAATTTTTTTAGAAAAGTGGTCAAAATTGGTCCCAGCAGCCTTAGTCAAAATTGGTCCCAGTAGCCTTAAGAGAATGCCCTCCACAATTCATGGTTTGAGAAGAATGCTCGCACCATGGTACCATACTATAGCTAGTTGGTTTGGATACCTATTCATGATTTGAGTTTGCTTTAATCTTCCTTGAGGAGAAAGATACAGGCCTGCCAAAACAGGGTTTTTCACCGGTGGATGCAAAAATGGCTAAGTAGCCTCAGAAAGATGCCCGCCCTAAATTATGGGTCAGAGTAAATGCCCACAGCACATGGGGATCTTGTAGATTGTTCTTCGACCTATCTAACCATGTATTAAGATTGTCTTGGAAGGGGATGAAGAAAAAGTTATGGACCTACCAAAATGGTGTTTTAGGCAGATTAGACCAAATTTAGAAATTTGTCTAAAGTCTGGAATTGGTGTTAAATCTGCCCAAGTGGCCTTACGGAAATACCCATCATGTCTCATAGGATGATGTGAAAAATGTATTAAGAATGTGAGTCTCTAGAGTGTTGTATGGAGCATACAACCATGTCACTTACCTCACCAGAGATTCTCTAAGGAGGAAGATGTCAACCTGCCAAAAGTGCCTCCGAGCCATATTTGCACTATTCCAGTACTGGCAAAACTGCTTAAGTGGCTTCACGGAAATGCCCGCCATATATTGTCCTGATGATGATAAATTTATGTGAGGGTATGGGTTTTTTCTTTGATGAACTGGATATCTTTCCATGTTCTTAGTTTTTCTTATGGTGACCACATGAGGAAAACAACAATCTGCCAAATTAGAAGAAATACTTTTTTGCATATTCAAAAGTATGAAAAATTGACTAAGTGTTAAGAGCAGGAGTTTGAGAGGTCAGTTGGAAATTCCCGCCAAGGGCTATCTTTGTTCAAGTAAATTCATCGAATGTCATGGATCCATTCTTTGGTAAGTTTTCCATCTGCTCATGACTTCAAGTCTCCATAGGGTGTTCACACATGTGAAATAGGAGTATGCAAAAATAGGAAGAAATATGTTTTGATGCTCAAAAGAAGTTAAGAAGCCATTTTTATATTCCCTCCAGAGGCTCACGTTGTCTCAGTAAATTCTAAGGGTGACATGGTCTTGTTTCCTAGTGGAATGGCTATCCAGCCATACCTTCAGTTTGCTTAGTGATGGTCAGATGACAAAAATATGAGTCTCATGATGTGATGAGGTTGGAAAGACACATGATGGTGTCCTAATGTCTTATGATGTCTTTGTTACATTATGATAGTGGTTTGCAAGAGTATGATAATTTCAGGAATTTGACTAATTGATGAAAAACTGCCCTAAAGCAGCTGTGTTATGAAAATGTCCACAATAATTCATTAGAAGAAGAAAATGCCCGCCGAGGAGAGACAAAGAAGCTTCAGAGTATGAAAGTGGCCCTCATGGAATCACCATGTTGGACTCTACCCATTGGGTGTCTCACACCTCAAATTGGATGAAAATAAAAATCCCATCACGTTGACCTAGTGTTTGATAAAAATTCTGGTAAAAATGCGTAAATGACCTTAGTAAAATGCTCGCCATTTCCACTAGTTGATCGATTAAAATGTTTTGAGGGTATGGGTCTCTAGAGTGTTGATTGGTGCATCTAACCACATCATTATTTTGTCCAAAAACTCTCTAAAGATGAAGTTACCAGTATGCCAAAAGTGCCGTCTGGCTTGTTTTGCTCCAGTCCAGTAAAATGCCTGCCCAACTCTGAAGAAGATGAGTCTGAATGGGAAATCAGTTTGGTTGTGCTGAATGGGATGTACTACATCATCTGGTATCATTGGTTCAGGAGTTGGTGAAAATAAAAATCCCTCATGTTGACTTAGGGTTTTATAATTTTGTCCAAGTGGTAAATCTGTAGTTTAAAATGCAATTTTCAAATGCCCACCAGATGATGTGTGTGTGTCAATTAATTCATCAAATGACATGTCTTTATTCCTTGTTGAAGTGTTTATCCAGTCATGGTTTCAGTTTTCCCCATGGAGGTCACATGATTGAAAAATTAACCTTCCATGTTGAAAAAAAATCATGTTCATACAATGTATGAGTTTGCCCCCACATAGCTTAAAAATATATACTAGACAAGTTTTTCAAATGCCCGCATAAGCCAGAGATTTAAATAGAGATTTATCAGCCAATTAATTAAAAAAAGATGAAATAAATAAGAGACATAAACAAAACATAGTTTATTATTTAATTAACATACATTTATTTTAATTAATTTCGAAGAGATTGATGCTTTCTTTCACAACCTACAAGCAATCTCGTATTGATCACTGAAAACAATGGATTCAGAGATGAATTATCTATAATGTTATCTTATATGCCAATAAATACAAAACTCCATCATACAAAAAAAAATTCATTAACTTTCGATAAATACATATATACATTGATATGCCAACTAAAAAGCAATTTTCATTAAATGCCGATAAATACAAAACTCCATCATACAAATATTTTTTTTCATTAACTGTCGATAAATACATATATACATTGATTTATAAATGTCTAGCATGTTTCAGAGATGGCTGCAATCCATCCTCTTTAGCAGAAGACAAATCTGTATTGTCTCTCTTGCCTTTCATAGAAGACTATAATTGTTTTGGAGTTGGACAAGGCACTTATTGCGATTTCTTTTCAAGCTCTTTAACTCTCTGTCAAACTTTTTTTTAAATTTTCAAGCAAAACATTTTTATTTTGCCATCAGTTTGTTCAACATTTCCACGTTTTTCTTATACTTTGTTGATTCCTGTTCTTCCTTGACCTCCAATTTGTCTCTGGTATGTTTCAACTAATTTTTAACTTCAGTCAATTCACGTTTTAGATTATGTATTTCTTTCTCCTGATCTTTTCCCCTCAAATCTGTCTCGTTGGGAAGGACATGAATTGCACTCATCGCAGTAGCTGGCCCTTTTAATTCCTTCTCTAAATCAGCAATTGTGGATTTAAGTGTTTGAATTTCCATATCACATCCCAAATGATGAAATTTTCTACCTTCTAAGAGTTTTGATTCCAGCTCCCCTATTTTTGCATCTTTCTCGGCCATCTTCTCTTTCATTTCTTTATGTAACGGTGATGAGGCATACAAATCACCTAGTGCAAGGCTCGCTGAGAAGCTTTCTTGTAGCATCTTCTCTCGAATTGCTAAGGACTTCTCTCGCTCTTCTAAGGACATTGTACCTGTAGGTGTATTTTTCCTTCTACCCTTATCGTTATCGTTAGCATCGTCTCCTTTGGTACCCTTACCTTCACCCTCACCACCTTCTTCACTGGAGTTTTTTTTCCTCTACTTTGTTTTTTAAGTTTTAAAGTTTCAGAGATCCTTGCTAACCTTGTTCCTTTCGACTTATCAGCTTTCCAACTTCTTTTCCATGGATTCCCTCCCACTCTTTCAACTTCAACTGATATTCTTGTACTACCTGTTCACATTCTTTAATTTTCTTCTCCATTAACTTTAAAGGACCCATTTCTATCCTCACTGGTGGTACATTGAGAATAGATGGTCTTTTTTTCAACTCTTCTTTGATTTCACTCACTTCAGCATTAGATTTTTCCAAAGCCTCTTCATATGCAACCCTCACGGACTAAATTGCTTTTTCAGCACCATCAATGTGTTTTTCTACTTCTTTGGATAATAATTTAACCATTTCTTCTTTCCCTTTTATAATTCTTCCTGCTCTGAAATGGTTATCCACAACTGTCTTCTACAACACTGTTATCTGTTTTAGGCATTATAAAATATTATCATCTTTTCTCAAGCACTCTTCTTCCCAATTGCATATATAGGAAGCTTGTTCCTTGAAATGCTCCATTTTATCATATAGGATGAACACATACCTACTATCAAACTTATATGATGCAATGTCTAAATGCATAACGGAAGCCCCTGATTCTGATTTGGAAGAACAATCGTACTCAATTGCCAACTGTTTAGGAGGAATTCTATCAAGAATGTATTGAGGAATGGAAAAGTGAGGAGTAGTTTGTTCCATTTCGTTGCCTATCACCTCCTCCCAATGACCTCTATCTACATGCCCCTTAAACTCTTTCAAAGTTATGGCAGCATGGATTTCATCGTTTGTGACCAAATCAGGATACTGTACTCGTAATTTGCCATGGTGCTCAAGACTTTTGTACTGGTGATTCCTCATTCTATTCAGCAGGGTGTAATGGTAATTCCCCATGGCGCTCAAGATATTGTACTAATTCCTCGTTCTACTGAGGAGACTGTACTAGAAATTCCTCATTATGTTCCCTGCTTTTACGTTTCCTAATGTATGTTTTATGAACAGGTGGTTTTGGCAAAGATATTTTTCCATGCTGGTTGATATCGCCAATATCTGTTTCAGTAGCATGGGGTCGACATAAATCAATAATTTTTTGAAGTGTGCCTGGGAAACTAAATTTAACCTTCCTTAATTAGCTCTCTTACAGGGAAGAGTGGAGTTTCTTAGCGAGTAGATACAGAATATCTATAGGTATATCTTCCACCCATTGTATCACTACCCACATACATTCAAATGAAATGTCATCCCTGTGATGATTCAAAATTGTCCTAAGGACAATCTGAATCAAAGTTTTGTATATTCCGGAAGGGACATCTTGCATTTTTAAGCCATTCCTTGGAACATTTACTTCTCGCCCACAAATTTTACTGGCCATTTGGTTCTTCTCCTGTCCGAGGGTTTTCCTTGAGCTTAAAATCGCTCCCCCTGTGTGTGGAATATTTGTAGCTCCAACAACCAAATTAGGGTCGAGGTATACCCGCTTCCCAAAAATTATGAGTTTCATATTCCCATAATCATATTTTGAAATTGCCTCATCTATCTCCTCATCAACATAACTAAACATTCCCCACAAAAAGTCAAAAACTTCTACTTTCCTCAAGATAGTTTCCATACCTGGTGACCACATCTTTGCATCTGTCCATGCATCAGAATTTTCCTAGAAGTTTTTTACTGTGACCCTATCATATGTGGATGACTGAGTTTCAACTGGGGTTGCAGAGGAGGATGCCCACATTTCAGCTGCGCTCATCATGCTAGACGCCCCTATTTGAAGTTCGGCCATCATTATCCAGGTTCGAAGTGGAGGTGAGGTGATGCACGCATACTGTATCTCAGGCTCACAAATTCTCCCCACAGACTGATTTTCAGGCTCACAAATTCTACCTGCAAAGAGGTTTTTAGCAACAAATCAATGCTTTGCTTGGGTATGCACTTTGGAAATAAAAACATGTAAAAAAGAAATTTGGAAATAAACACATATAAAGATCATCATGACATAAAAGATATAAACACGTGCCTCTACTCTTCAAAAATTAAATATCATTCATCTTCTTCTTCATCCAACTCAACATCTGTATCAGGATCTGGTTCAGAATACATATTCATGAAAGGCTCATTCACATAAACATCATCATCAATGGCATATTTGCTAATATAGTCATTGACATCGTCAATGAGATCATAGTCTACTACATTTGGATGATCAACCTATTCAACTTCTTCATTGAACACATCAACTGCAACCACCTACTCTTGATATGAATCATCATCATCATCATCTTCTTCGTGATTATCTTCATCATCTACATGATTATACTTTACTGGTCTTCCTCTTGGATCGTATCTAACAACGTATGACCAACCTGCTTTACTTGGTACCTCTGAGTAAAAAAAATTACTCACATTGACTTGGAAGAACATAAGGCTTTGTACCCAGTTCAAATTACCTTGTATTAACCATGGTAAATCCATTAGCATTCTCAATAACAGTCCTTTTAGGGATCACATTCATGCATCCGTAGCCTGTACCACTTCACCTCAAACAAAACTATTTTAAAGGAATTAAAATCACACTCAATTATGTCCTCCAAATGGCCATAGTACCTAGTCTCAGTTTCTTCTGGATGTCTGTCACTTCTACAGGAAACATTGGTGACCTTAAACACTGTAGTTATCCCACAATCCAAGGTTTTCATCTTATCATCCAATATTTTGATACAAAATTTATGACCATTACACCACATAGCCTTGTGATGTTTCAACTGCAACATTTACAACAAGTAAAAAATACATTGTGAATTAATAAACGTCATATAGGACTTAGAAAATATATTTGAAAACTTAAACAAACCAAATACATTGAAAAAAGTGAAGTAACTAGAAAAATGCGGGTAAACAATTTTCTTGCCTTTTTATCTTTTAAACCATATGCTAAATCAACTTCCCTTTGCGACGTAAATGATCAGGAAATTGATGTCGATGATGATGAGTTGTTTTAATCATCTCACTGACCCCTTCCCATGATAACCTACCAAAGCATTCTTCACAATCTTCTATCCAATGCTCCATCCAATCAAGGTTGTTTGCAATGTGTAAATGTAAAGCATCCCACACTCGAGCAACTATATGAAAAAATAAAAAATTCACTATCATTAATTAGATATCATTACGTGCATAGTTTAATACAGTTGAATATGCAAGATTAATAAAAAATAACAAATCAGTATGATAAAATAAAATTGGAAAAATACATGATATATTAATTCCACAAAATCTAATAATTACCTTTCAGAGTCCTCATTGTACCTTTCCCCAATAGGACCTCCCCTTCAAATATGTTGATGGAGTTGAGATGCCAAATACTAGGCACATTCATATTTTCTGCTAATTTAGGTAGATATTCACTGATATACACCATGCATTGATATACCATATATCCCTCAACCATAGAACCCTCAGGATGTGCTCTTTGTCTAACAAGATCCTTCAACAACTTCAATCGCCTCTCCACCATCCACATCGACCTTGTGTGTATCGGTCCACATAATTCAATATCCTCAACTTGGTGTATGAGGTAGTGTTATTGTGCCTTGAAAAATGTTGGAGGTATATACTGTTGCATTTCACACATTAGTCGGGGAATTTCTCTCTTCCAATACCTTATATCTTCTTTATGGATTTCTTTTGAGGAAAGCCACCTACAAATGATGCAATAAAATAATATCAATCCATATATAAAATTTGCGGGAAAAACATAATATGTCAATAAGTTTCGCTACAAATCACAGACCAAGTACATTTTCCATATAAAACATTACTTACCTCATGTATTTTCCAAGAACATAAATAATTTGTTTTATGTTGTTGTCAAAGTCGTCAAGGAGAGATAAAGGTAGAACATACTGTATCAAAAAACACATAATTATTATTTATTTCCAAATAAGAGAATAAAATTAATAAAATAGTGCATACCAATAAGAAAATATATTAAAAACTCACAATTACCTTAATGAATGTATGTTAGTCATGTGTTTTAACCCCACCAAAATCACCTTTTTCGTTAAGATATTCTTTATGTTAGGCGAAAACCCCGTCGGAAACCTGATTTTTCTGATGACTCCTTTTACAATATTGCTCTATTGCTCCTTCAAGCACCAAGGGAGACTAATATTCTGTTGATGGCCATCACCATTAGAATTAATGACCACACTTTGAAATACGTGATTAGCTTCTTGGATGTCACTACAAATATTTCCAATTCTTTCTTTGTCAATCCTTCCATCTAATATTCACCATAACAATTATGTCATGTTCTTCCTGATATGCATTGTATCAAACAAATGAACTATTTGTAGGCGCTCGTAGTATGGCAACCTACTGAATTGCATCAGGTAAATTTTCATTCCTCGTGGAAGCCCATTCGTGCCTTAACGACATTCATGAAACAACAACACAATCAAATTAACACTAATTAATCAATATGGGTACATACCGTGCTGAACATAATTCACAAAAAAAAAACAAAAAGATTTTTATAATATCTGATACAAGTTGAATTTGATTGTCATTGATGTCAAAGGAGTTCAGTGAGTGGCAAATGGATAACCAAAGACATGATGGTAGGGTAAACTCAGTGAAAGACAAAGGATTAACAAAGGAGGTAATGCCATGGAAAGTATGATGATGTGGCATGCATGGTGAGGTTGGAAAGACACATAATGGTGTTATGGTGCTATCAGGAAGCCAGTGTTGTAATCTGACATCATTCTGGAAAAATATGGCAACTTTGTGAAACTTTGGAAATGACAAGTATGAAAAAGTAGTCAAAACTACTCTAAGAGAATGCCCGCCATAATTCATGGTTTGAATACAATGACCACACCACCATATCAGGATATATCTTGTTGAACTGGCTATCTAGCCATGGTCTCAGTTTGCCTTAATCATTTTCGAGGAGAAAGTTATAAGCCTGCCAAAATAGGGTTTCAGGATAAACCTTGGAGAAATTCTTGGACATGGCTAAGTATTGGAAAACTGGTCCAGGTGGCCTTTGATCCATGACATTTGATAAATTTATTTTCACAAGGAGAACCCTTGGTGGGCATTTCCAAATGACCTCTCAAACTCCTGTTCTCAACACTTAGGAAATTTTCTTGTGTTTCTCAATATGCAAAATAGTATTTTTCCTGCTTTTGGCAGATTGATATTTTGCATATGTGACCATTGTAAGTCACCCTGAAAGTATGGCGGATAGCCATTTCAAAAAATAAAAAATCCACGCCAATTGATGAACCTATTGACATACACCCAACATCTTGCAAGCATTTAAAAGTGGTCTTCCAAACTGCTTATTGACACTTAGACAAATCTCTTCAAACTCTAAGTCACCAAGGTGATTTTATTTTTTCATCAAACTTGGAGAGTGAGACATCCAAAATTTGAGGAATATCATACTGACTCAACCATGTCAATCTTCTCTCCTACAACCTCATCATCTAACCTTGGCAGGCATTTTACTGGGATAGTGCAAATGAAGGTGAGAGGCACTTTTGGTAGATTGATATCTTCCTCCTCAGAGACTCTTTGGGAAATATGAAACCATGGTTGGATACAAAAACCAACATAATAGAGCCTATCACTTTCAGATAATTTTTCTCATCATCCTATGAGAGGTGGTGCACATTTCCTTGAGGCCACTTAGGCATATTTTACCAATAATTCCATACTTAAGACAATTTGTCCAAAACCTAAGGTGGATTTTTCATTTCACCCAAAAACTGAACTAATGCTACTAGATGATGTATTACACCTTAATGAGAACACCTATGCTGATTTCACTCCCAGAATCATCTTCATTTTCCCTAGGCGGGCATTTTACTGAAATTTGGTGTAAGACGGCCTGAAACCCTGTTTTGGCAGATCCATATCTTCTTGCTCAAGCATTATCAAACCAATGTGAGAACATGGTCAGGTAGAAAAAACATACACCTACAGGATGACCATGTGGTGCGGTCATTTTCTTCAACCCACAAATTATGGCAGGCATTTCCCTAGAGCAATTCTGACTAATTTGCCCAAAAATCCTTCTTTTGGGAGACCTGTATCTTCTTCTTCAAGGATTTTTTATGAGAAACAGGGCCATGGTCAGATAGATATTTCAACAAAATATGGGATGGAAGGTCATGGCAGGAATTTTATTCTTCTTGTGAATTATTGTGTTCATTTTCATAAGGAAGCTGCTTTAGGGCAGTTTTTCAACACTTAGTCAAAATCCCCAAATGATCATACCGTTACCAACTACTACCAGAATGTAACAATGACATCATGAGACATTAGGAGACCAACATGTGTTTTTCAACCTCATCACACATGCCATATCAACACTTCTTTTGTCATTAATGACCTCCTTTGACATCAATGACAACCATACTCAACAGTGTCCCTGTGCTAATAAAATTCATAGGGTGACATAGATCTATTCCTTGTTGAAGTGGTTATCTATCCATGATTTCAGTTTTCCTTATGATGGTCAGATATGCAAGAAATCAATCTACCAAAGTAGGAAAAATATTGTTTTGCATATTCATAAATTTGGCTAAGTATTGACCAATATTCCAACAATACATAAATAATTTGGCATACCTTGACGATTTCTATTATATTCCAAATTCCATAGGTGAGGTGTCATTGTTCATGGTTTTTTTCCATTCTCTTATTTACCATTGAATTTTTCTTTGTCTGTAGTTTGATAACTATGGTTCTTAGGCAGAAAGTGCCTATACTCATCAAACACTTCCTTTGCTAAACTCCTTGAACGACGATATTTTATCTTGGGACCGCAAGATGGACATGCAAATTTACCCTTTGTTTGAATACCTACATGATATATGAATTAGTGTAGAAAATTAGAATTACCATTTAAAATAATGCATGATATTCTCAATAGATATATATAATATCAAAGAACAAAATAAAGTAACAATATACCACAAAAATGTGTTAACCCGGGTCCATCCAAGTATTCCATGGAATTGAAATCGTCTTTGCCCTATTGGTCTAGAGATGTCATACATAGTGACGCCAGCCCATAACTTCAACAAATCATCGATAAGAGGCTCAATATATACGTTCATATATTTAACCTGATACTTACCTAATTGGTCCAACATACATGATTAATTATATTTAGCTATATGTCGTTATATATAAAAGACATAATTATCATGCACGAAACAAAGAAATGAAATATTTAGTGATCAGACTTTGAAGTAAAAAAATACAAATTAATTAAATACCTGGAACAATCATTGCCAACATTGTGTGCTTTCTCTTGACCGACATCCAAGGAGGAAGGTTATTGTTTGTAACAAAAACAGGCCACACTGAGTAGGTAGAATGAAGCTCTCCAAATGGATTGACACCATCAGCTTCCAACGAAAGTTTAACATTACGAGGTTCTTCTTTGAAAATTGGCCACCTTTCTTCGATGCACCTAAATGTAGACCCATCTGCAAGAATTCGAAGAACATAATCTTGACTCCTGTTCTTTGCATGGAAATCCATAAGTTGTGTTATACTTTGACACCTGAACAACCGCTGGAGACGTGGAATTATCAGAATATAACGAAGAACTTTATGAGGCACCTTTTTTCAATTTATCGGTTTGATACCTACTTGTTTGACATTGTGGGCATTCATTTTCTAATGCATATTGTCCATAGTATATGATATGATCATTAGGACATGCATCAATAGCTTGATAATCCATTCCAATTCTTTCGTAATCACATATATCTCTCGATATGTGCGTGGTAAAATATTTGACATTGGTAATAGAAATTCACCTAACAATCTACAAAATTCAAAAGAATAAGTCAATGTAAACAATATTAATCATAAATATCGCATCCATACTTTACAAATTAGTTAACGCTAGCAATATAGGAAAAAAATCAACCCTTTATGTACATGTGAACATGAAGACATAAATAATTAACAAATTACATACCTTAGTACCTGTGCGAGACAGGTGTTTGATAAACCATTCAAAACCTTCAAGTTCACTAACAAAAATATAGCAGATAGAAGATTTGTTTTTGAGCCTTCATAAATAGGTTGACGTGCCTTCTCAAGTAGAGGATCAACATCATGACTATCATCTTGGTTGTCCTCATCCATTGGAGAAAATGTGTCTTGGATCAATCTGCGTATCTCATCTTCCTGATTTGTATCACTAACATTATCTCCATCTGTATCATCATTAAGAACTTGATCAACTTCAATATTTTGATCTAGATGTTTGTCACCCTGTAAATGAGTATTTATGCTAGTACTTGGCAAATAACTCTCTAGAAGGGGACATTTTGGGGGCATTGTCTATATATTTACAAACAACGTAGTAAAATTAGTGTGTATAGAACATATAATAAAACAATAAGAGATTTTACTGAAATTCATGACATGATGACTATTATAGAGAATACATTAAAAATTGAATAACCTCTTACCAAGGGACGATATTCATAACCCCCTTCCGCATGCCCCTTCTCCCTATAATGTCTTTCAGCTGTCGTTATTAAAATTATTCTTCTTTGCAAGCCCCTGCAATCAGAGCAAGGGAAATAACACTTTCCATCTTCCCTCGCCTCAAATTCCACTCTAAAATAAGCAAGCTTCATTGCATTTTCATTCATAGTGAAAAATCCTTGTAGTGACAAGTAATTGTCTTACCTACACCATACCAGACAGTAATTTGTCAAATACATTAGATATAAGTATATTTATAAATGCAGTATATTATATACCAATTTCTATAAAGAAAAACATGAAGACTGTGATGAATAGGATTGTCATTGATGACAACATTAATGACAACCATTTGGGAAAAATATGGTAATTTGGTGAAAATTAGGAAAATGACTAAGTGTTGGAAAACTGGCTCAGGTAGCCTTAAGAAAATTCCCGCCACAAATTGTGTGTTCAAGAAAATGCCCGCACCATATGGGGGTCATGTAGATTGATATTTGGCCTACCTGACCATGTCTTCATATTGTAATGGAAGTAGCTAAGGAAGAAGTTATGAACCTGCAAAAATAGTGTTTTAGGTAGATTGGACCAGACTAAGAAAATTGTTCGTGTTGGAAAAACTAACTCATGTGGCCTTGGGAAAATGCCCGCCATACCTTATAGGGGTATGATAAAAATTATCTGAAGCTATCATCCTACAACTTGTTGAAGAGGCTATATCACCATGGTCTCAGTTCTCAAAGAATATGTTTGATGACAAATATAATGGTCTTCCAAACAGAGTTTTAGGTTGTTTTGCACTATTCCAGTACTAGAAAAAATGCCTCAGTGGCCTCAGGGAAATGCCCGCCCTATCTCATAGGATGATGAGAAAAATAATATGAAAGTGTTAGGCTATAGTTTGTTGATGGGTGCATCTAACCATGGTCTCAGCTATCTCGTGGAGTGTTTTATGACAAAGATAAAAATCTGCCAAAAGCAAGAAACATATTATTTTGCATTTTAAGAACACAAGAAAATTGGTTGTGTTAGATTCAAGAAATTGAAAAGGCATTTTGAAATGCCCGCAAGGAGGGGTTATTTTGATGATAAAATTCATCAGGTAGCATAGGCATGTTCATTGGTGAACTGACTATTCATATATACCTTCAGGTTTTCCTATCATGGTCTCATATGCAAAATATCAATCTGCCAAAAATAGGAAAAATAATATTTTGCATAGTGAGAACAAAAGAAAATTGACCGTGTTAAAAACAGGAGTTTGAGAGGTCCATTGGAAATGCCTGCCAAGGACTGTATTTGTGCAAGTAAATTTATCAAATGGCATGGATCCATTCTTTGGTAATTTGTCCATTTGCTCATGACTTCAGGTCTCCATAGAGTGTTCACACATGTGAATTAGGAGTCTGCCAAAATGGGAAGAAATATGTTTTGATGTTCAAAAGAGGTTGAGAAGCTATTTTGAAATGCTTTCCAGAGGTTGTGTGTGTGTCAACAGATTTATCTTGTGATATGGTCTTGTTCATTGTTGAAATTTCTATCTAGCCATGCTTGTAGGTTTATTTATGTTGATCACATGAGGGAGAAATCAATCTGCCAAAGTAGAAGAAAAAATGTTCTTACAAGTTAAAAACAATTTTGTCTAAGTGTTAAATTAAACAGTTTGGAAGCCTATATGTTGATGTGGAAAGTACTGAAGACAAGATACTAATGGTGTATGGACAGAGTTGAGATAGGTCTACAGTATGTTGTATGTTGAATGACTTGCTGAGTACAGAATGAATACTTTCTGATTGGTATTTTTGATGTGTGTGCATGTGGCAAACTTTGGAAGAGTTTGATGTATCAATTGTAATTTGTAATCTGAAATTTGTATAGGGAGGTTGGGTGGAGCTGGGCAAAGACTTGGCAGCTCTCAGGGAGCATGCCATCCCCAGACGAAGCTAGATGTTGTCATCAGATCTGCTCCAACAAAATTTCAGTTTCTGGCAGCATCCAGATGTCAAAGTGATCACTCAGGTTTCAATTTGGATACCGAGATCAGATGGAAAAGCACTTATGATGGCACTCATGTCAGTTCATCTTGGATGCCATCAGTGATTACTTGAATGTTAAGGTACGTCGATCAGATGTGCTCTCTGATTGGAGGGGAATTCATCCATTGGCAATCGATCCCTCAGCTAATGACACTACCAATCCACAACTTTCCCTCAATTTGAAGGATTTGTTCAATTGGGGTCTTGTTACTGTTATTGAGGTTGCTTGTAGCCATGGTGAACTAGTTGGTCTCTCGTCATCTGCTTAATGCATTGTTCAATCAGGATAATAGTTGTTTCTCGATATGGACAAGGGATGGTTACAAGATTTTTAATTCTGAAAGCGGCAGTTTGTGCTATGAAAAGTTTGATGGGGCTTTAAGCATTGTTGAAATGCTCTATAGTACAAGTCTTCTTGCCATAGTTGGAGCAGGGGAGCAGCCTGCATTATCTCCTCGTCGGCTGCTTTTATTCAACACTGAAATAGGAACAACTGTAAAGGAGTTGAATTTTGTTACAACCATTCTTGCTGTTTGCCTAAATAGGAAAAGGCTTGTTGTTGTGTTGCAGGATAAGGCATATATCTATGATTTGAACAAAGTCAATATTTTAGATACAATTGACACTATCCCGAATCTGAAAGGTCTTTGTGTTTTTTCTCCTTGCCAGGATAATTGTTATCTTTCTCTGCCTACAAGTATCTTTTCAAAGAGGGTGTGCTATATGCAAAGAAGGATTATAATCTTCCCAAACACCCAGAAATTGATGTTCCAAATCTGTAAGTCATCAAGTTGATGCAGAGCTTCAAGTCCAAAGAGTATGTGAGGGAGTCCTTTGCTTGGATGCATTATTACTGGTATTTGACTAATGATGGAATTGAATATCTCCGAACATATTTAAATCTACCTTCAGAGATTGTTCCTGCAATTTTGAAAAAGTCTACAAAGCCTCTTGGAAGACCTATGGGTGGTCCACCTGGCGGTGATCGTCCTCCCAGAGGGCCTCGCTTTGAAGGAGGAGACAGACCACGTTTTGGAGACCGGGAAGGATACTGTGGAGGCCCTCCTCGAGGAGCTCCTAGAGAATTTGGTGACAAGGCTAGGGTACCTGTAGAATTTCAACCTTCATTTAGGGGCTCGGGTGGAAGACCAGGGTTTGGTCGTGGAGGTGGTAGCTATGGTGCTGGACCAGCTCGTCCAGCCCTCGAGTTAAAGTCGTTGTCTCTCCTTTGAAGAATCCAGCATGGTTGTAAGCTTTTGGTTCCTGTAATTAATTGATGTATGTGGGACACAACCCCTGATGAGATGGCTGCCATGAGTCACAAGATCCAGGATCCATGATATTTTAAGTATTAAATCCTAAAACCGAGTTCAAGCATCAAAGAAACCCATGTGTCAACACAAATACCAAATGGCAGAGTATATTAATTCTAGATCCAATTATTCAGGCATAAAATCAGAACGAGCCCCAAATAATGAAGGCAGACAGTTTTAAAGGAGATTGACCTTTCTATTTTTGAAAGAGCTCGATCCATAGAAGTAGGATCTTATAGCTATCTTAAAAAAGCAGATATTTTGTATATAAGGATAGTCACTAGATGAGGAGGGTGGCAATTGGAGTGATGAAGATCCAGTTTTGATAACATCTTGTATGACATGAAATGCTCTACATATTCAATACAAGTTCTGCTTTGATATGAGTATGATTATGATTTGATTGTGTATCTTATGAATTACGTTTCTTATGATTTATCCTGTATATGGTCAATTGAATCCCATTACATGATTCTTATGGTGAAATACATTTATCTTTTACACTTAAAAAAAACAATGTCAGTCTCATTTCATAAATTCATGATCGTAGTTCCTTTGATATTGGATTTTGTATCTTGTTTTATGTTATACATTTCTTTAATGATTATGTGATTTTCCTGTAGCTTTGATTACATACCAGCCCAATTTTTATTTTGACTTCATTGAATTATATTTTTTTGAAAAAGATTTCTTTAAGCTTGAACCCCTGTAGTCTAGGTTCAACTTTAGGGATAACAGAAGGATTTTGCAAATAATATAAATATCATTTGATAAATATGGTGTAATGCCCCATTATTGATAGAGTTATATAGCCATCGTAATTATCGAAAACCACCCTACATGGATAAAGGATTGATGTTGAAGATGCTCATATTTTCATGCAACCATTTGTTTAAAGATATTAGGTGGATATAAGATGACTATAAGCTACATGTAATGCCCTATTTTGACTTAGATAATTAAACTACATATTGAACCATATTGTATCTCTTTACTTACTATCATTAATCTCACATGGACTAAGAAGAGTATTTATGTGTAGATTGTGGACCTAGTAATGTAAGGAAGTTGTGTATACATATTTTATTATTATTGTCTTATACATGAATACAATAGTATGATTCCATTTTAACATGATAAGTTAGATGGAGATATGTGGTATATGGATACCAATTTTATTTATTTTTAATGATCGAGGATTTCATATGTTTTATTTATTTATTTAATGAGCATGCAAGATTATGTTAAATGAAAAAGATTACCTATTGTTGATGATATCTATGTAATTATACTTGATTATTGGTATTTAAGGGTAACCCATAGGTACATGGCTTAGGCATAGCCAAGATAAATTGCACAAGGTTAGTGTCGATGTCGTGGACACTGAGGAAATATGACATGTTAGGAAGCACTATATGTGAAGGGATTATAATTATATGTAAAAATTCATATGTTATGATGTGTGGAAAAGTGTTTATATTGTAGGAATTATAGTTACCCAAAATGGTTAATCATAGGAAAAACTCCAAGCACAGTTGTGGCACAGTAAGACTCCATGTAAGGGTGTTGACCTTGGTTCTATGAGGATGGGTGGAGGTGTTTCCCCTTGTTTATCCTTTGAAACCTGGAGTCATGGGAGGGTTGTGCGAGTCATGCTCCCATATCCATGTGACGAAAATTACTAGTTTCCTACTGGGAAGTTAGTTCAATATAGTCTATGCTTGTTCCATATGGGTTTGATGGATGGTAAGGTCGGTATAGACAATGCCACTGGATATTCTAGTAGAGGACAAATAGGATGGGGTGGAAGTAGGTTAGGATGGATAGGATGTTATAGGATAGATTGTGGATATTTATTGGGGGCATGATGTGCTCATTAATTTTATCATTAATAATTTATCCAGATACAAATCTATGTGTTTCTTTCTTAAATCCAAATAATAGTTTGTAGTTTTCAAGTTGAGATTGAATAATGTAATTTATACATGGTTGTAGTTTATTGTTCAAATGATTTTTCATGTATTATTTTGACTCTAAATTTTAGAAGGAGTTTCCCGAAGAAATGGTGTATGTAATTCCTCGTTATGATTTTATTATCACATGCACATGAATGTTGGTGCGTAACTAAGATCAAAGGTGTTAGGTAGGTGTTAGCTGGTGCATTGCAAGCTCATGATTATTAGAATACATATGAGGTATGCATATGTTAGCTACATACCTACACCTCACATAGATTACACTAGTATGCTTATTAATTGATTATACATTGCAATTTGTTTGAGTTAATTGTAGATTATATATTAATGTGAGGATTATACTAGTTAATATGATTAAATTAAGAAAATAAGTATTAATTATGTAATATGATTATATTAATTAAATATTATTAATTAATTAGAACTAATGGCCATCTTTAATTTCTTAGTTATTTATCTAGATGGATATCAGTGGCCACCCACCTATTCCACTGGCTCAAAATAGTTTTTCATTTTGGCAATTTTTTAGTGGATTTTCTACTGTTTTTCAGGTCCCAAACTTTTAGGGCCATTTTGAGGCCCTAAACGATGTTTTTTGGGCCTACAACAACCCTTGAGTTAGTTGTAGGCTAATGTATGGGCTTGATCCAATATTGTAGTTCGAGGATAGATATTTGCAACAATCTACCAATTGCCCCAAATGGAGATCGTATGCAAAAGTTATGACCCTGAGAAGTTGACTGCTCAACTAACCACCTTGGGGCTGCAAAATTTATGGCGTTTCATCTCACACGGTTAGGTTTTTGGAAGTTTAGGGTTATTTCCCTTATGATTATGATAAATAGGCCCTTTCAACCTCTTTTTGTATGGATCTTGTTATGAATGAGCATAGTCATCACATCTCTTCTCAAAGATAAACTACCACCAATCTAGCTGCTTTATTTTATAGTCTGTTCTATTTCCATTGTTTAATAGAATTTGGGTTTACTATATCACTATGTTCCTTGAAATATATTGATGTATGTGGTTCTATATTTGTTCTTTCATTTTGTTATCACATAAATTCAGATCAATGGTATCATAGCAGTCTGTTGTTTCATTATTTCTCCTTGCGTGTCTCCTATAAGGTTAGGATATAAATAATTGGGTCTTGAACTAGTTCAGCTTGAGGAAGACCACCCTTAGCAACCCAAACCACCCTTAGATATCTTGGGTGAGACCTGACTTTCATCACATGTGTTGCCGATGGAGTTACACTATGTCAGGATGATATCTTGGCCTTTGTTGGACGGGTACGAAAATATGAACCGGGGTAAGTGGAATCGATGCCAACATCGCTCAATCTGAACGTTTCGTTTTTAAATTGTTTGTAGCTTAACTTTTTTTATTAGAAATGATTTTGGTGCTTTTGTAATAATTCATTTGTATAATGTTGGATAAAACCATTTGCGTTATGCTTACTAACATCACCGATGTAATGTTCAATATTTTTTATATCATGATTTTGATGATGAGCGACCTATATACCATCTTCATTTGCACCCCAATACAGTGTCAAATTGAGACAAGGATAATAAAAGAGTTCAACTTGGAGAGAAATCATGACAAGCATGGTTGATATAATCACCTATTCAATTTCCACTGCATCCATACTCACTAATTAGGAATGCCTACAGTAATAGTAGTTCTTCGCATTTGGCAATTGAGGCAATGAAGTAGAGGTTGGTATGGATGAGTTATTATGATAAATGAGTGCCATGGATGCAATGATGTGTTGAAATTTTACATCTGTATGATAATTATAAAATTTGCAGACTATAATAGAGATAGTACTTAAGATTTTAAAAGTAGTAGAGCATGTGCAGTATCAAGACAATCATTCACACAATTGAACATAATATTTTTCATGGGGAAACCTTTCAAGGACAAAAAACCCAAAGAATTAATAATTCATCCTCTAAATGAGATGACTGAGTTTGTACATGAGTGGAGAATTAGTTCATAGAATTCTAAGATGAATGTACATAAAAAATTTCCAAACTGAGAAATCCCTAATTCATTGATGTCATTAATGTTGTTGCTACCACATGGAATGTACCTGCTGCATTGACTATACCTATCTTGCTACTATAATTGTTTCCACCTCAGCGAAGGATAATGTTGTAGTGTATCAGCCCTAATAGGGCTTGGGAGAAAGGGAGGAAAACCCTATTAGGGTCCAAGGTTTTGTAGTGTATCTAGGGAAGCTAGGGAAGACCCTAGTTACCTCACCGCCCATTGATGCTACTTCCACCTTGAACTGTAGCAACAACTACAACTCTGCTGCTAATACTCATCACCACCAATATTATCCTCCACCGTGGCTGAGATCACCTTCTACTATGAGTGTTATCACCCTCCACTAGGAGATGAGGCATGCCGTGAACAAAGAATCCCTAGTAGTCTAAGATATGCCATGTTAGGGAAGAGATAAAGATTAAAACCTATCCAAAAAAATTTCCTCATTCAAACACGACTATAATGAAGGAGAAAAACTTAGCCAACAAATTGTTTTGGAGGAGTCAAAATGATCTTAGATGATTACCAAATGTTTTGAAACTCTTATTCATTTATAGTCCATCAAACATAATATGTTGGTTCCACATAATTAGGAAATTGACATTAGGTCTTCCATTCTTTTTCATCTTTGACCCTTGACTTTTATTTTTTTGTGGTTCAAAGGTATATTTGGTGTTTGTCTTATTCCACTTAGTCCTTCATTTCATGGTCACTTGGAACAAGAAAAGGGTTTCATGGTCCTTCAAGTGCTTTTGTGACCAGAACAAGTTGTCTCAAGAGTTCTTCAAGGTCCACATGATTCATTCATGCCCACTCAAAGTACATCTTCATAAATAATGAGAATTATTAAATTCTTTATTTTGATCTCCTCATTTCCACCAAGATCAGGTGCTAGGTCTCTCAACCAGGGGTAGATAGTCCCTGGAAAAGATATCATAGCCCATAGATCAAGGAGAGAAGTGCATCAATTTCCCAGACCCATTCTAGGGATTATGGTGATGACCTAGTAACTGAACAGGTGAATCAGGCCCAGGCTACGTAAGATGACTCAATGTTAAATACTTGGTAACTGACCAAGATCCTCCATTCTCCCATAGAATGGCCCTTAGCCCTAGGGAGAGGTCCTAGTCCCATGATAGGTTGAATTCCTAGTAACTAACCAGGTGCTTCCATTCTCCCAGAGAATGGCACTTAGCCCCAGGCTGAGGCCCCAGTCCCAAACTGGGTTAATTTCGTTGTAATTGACCAGGTTCCTCCATTCTTCGAGAGAATGTCCCTCAACCCTAGGCTAAGTCCCTAGTACCAGTTTAGGTTAATTTCCTGGTAACTGGCCAAGTGCTTCCATTCTCCCAGAGAATGGATCTTGGTGCTGCTTAGGAAAAATAAACACTTCGTCTCAGTGAGAGAGGTATTCTTTGTAATGTCAAGCTTGTCACGAAAGTACACGTACTTTTCTTATGTAAGAGGCTTGGTCAAAATGTCTGGAATTTGTTCATCGATACAAATGTACTGAAGCTTCAGGGTACCTCTATGAACTAAGTATATGATGAAGCGGTACTTCATTTCAGTGTGTTTTGGCATGTCATGAAACACAGGGTTCTCTGAAAGATTTATGCAACTCTGATTATCACAATGAATAATAGTTGACTCAAACTTTCCACCAAATAGATTAGAGAGAAGTTTCATAAGACAAACTGATTCTTTGGAAGCATCACTAGCGGGAATATACTCAGCTTCAATTGTGCTCTGAGCCATGGAATCTTGTTTCCTGCTGGGCCAAGATATCATTGTTGATACCATACTGAAGCAATATCATGATGTGATTTTCCTGTCCACTATGCTTCCAGCCCAATCAGAGTTAGCATATCCAACTAACATTACTCCACTGCTGGAAGTATACCTGAGCCCATAAGAGATAGCACCTCGCACATACACGAGCACATGTTTAGCAACTACCCATTGTATGTGATTCAAATTAGACATGACCTAACTCAATGCATTCACTATGTAACAAACATATGGTCTCGTATGCACTAGATACAACAAGGATTTGATGAGTTGTCGATACTAAGTAGGATCGAAAACCTTTGAATAGGTGGTTAAGTCACATAACTTCTTCAAGTTTGTTTTCATGGGTATGCTCATGGACTTGCAGTCCTACATTCCAAATATCTGCAAGACATCAACTGCGTACTTCCCCTGTTTCATGAAGATATCATCTAGATTTTTCCAGTCCTCTAAGGCAAGAAAATAGTGCATCAAACCTAGATCCTTTATCTCAAATTCAGAGACGATCTCCCTCTTACATTGGGCTATCAGTTGTTCCTTCCTAGTAAGGAACAAGTCATCCAAATATAGAACTAGGATCAAGTGATGGTTGTGAACAACCTTAAAGTACAGGTTTGAGCCAACGATACTTTTGGAGAACCCCAAGCTATGAAGATAGCCATCAATTCTTGAATACCAAATTCTTGGGGCCTGTTTGAGCCCATACAAGGCTTTGTTCAGTTTACACACATGGGAATTCTCCCCATGAGTCACAAATACTTCTAGTTGTTCAATGTATACTTCCTCTTCAATCTTTCCATTCAGGAAAGTTGCCTTTACATACATTTGGTGGATTTTCCATCCAAACACAACAACGAGAAAGATGATAGTTCTAATGGTGGTATATCTAGCGACGAGAGAAAACATTTCTTCATAATCCATGCATTATATTTGAGAGAAGCCATGAGCTACAAATATATATTTATACTTTTCAATGATTTCATCAGTAGCATGCTTGATTTTGTAAATCCATTTAGACGTTACCACTGACTTCCATGTTGGTCTAGGAACAACTTCCCACACATCATTTTTCATAATTGAATTATATTATTCTATTATGGAATAATTCCATACCTGTAGACTTGCTTCTTCCTTGTATGTAGAAGATTTTGCAACAATGAGATTGCTCATAAGACCTAAGTACTTCTGTGGATTTATGATTTCTCTAAAGTTTTCAGGAGGACCTTTGTGTTTCTCAGCTTATTGCAACGTTTCTTGAAACCAGGCATGTCTTCTTTTGGAGGGAGGAGCCTCAAGTAGTTCTTCAATTGGTATTTCTGATTCTATGGGAACATTTGGAATTTGAGGCTCATTTTCTTTTTCCTCCCTCTGAACTTTTGAATGAGGAGAATCTGGAATTTCAGAAGGAGATTCTTCTATATCCTTTGGAATCTCTTTTGATTGGAGGAACACAATTTCCTCATGGAATATAGCATCTCTACTGACTTCAATATACCTTTTTCCAAGAACATAGATGCAGTTAGCTTTTGATATTTCACTGTAACCAACAAAAGTTCCTTTCTTTCCGAAAGGATCTAGCTTCAATATCTTTTCTTTTGGCACATGAATATATATAGGAGTGCCAAAAATCCTCATGTGGTCAACTGCGGATTTCTTTCCTGTGAATACTTCTTCTAGAGTATTTTCCCCCAAGATGGGATGAGGGATTCTATTTTGAATGTACACAATAGTACAAGAAGCCTCAACCCACATAGATAAAGGAATATCTAGGTCACACAACATATATTTTGCAACTTCACATATTGTTATATTCTTCCTTTCTATAACTCGATTTTGTTGAGGGTTATATTGCACTGTTATCTCCCTCTTGATTCCTACTTCTTGAAAAAAATGATTAAACTCATTAGATTCAAACTCACCTCCATTATCTCACCTCAAGATACAGATGTGTCTTCCTATCTAGTTTTCAATTAGAGCCTTGAACTTCTTGAACTTGTCAAAAGTTTCACTTTTAACCTTTAAAAAGTAAATCTAGGACTTCAAGGGTAATCATGTATGGACAATATGTTAGGATATTTAGACACTTAGGAGTTATTTAAGATCAACTTGTGTAATATATTCGTTAGGTAAAAGTGTGTTTCTTTAGTATGCATTAGTATGCATTTGTAAATATTATAATCCGACGGTCATGATATGTTCTAGACATAGAGTGATCCAACGGTTCAAATTCTCTTAGATCATACCTACCATTGATCCATGGATTAACACCCGTTTGGTCCATGATCTCTATTTAAAGAGCATGGAGGGTCCTTGTCTAGTTGATCAATTATGAGAAGCTCATATGTAATTTTTTTTTTTTTGCATAATAAATTGCTCCAAGTAACTATTTAGCTGGGGCCATGGACTGTTTCCCTCTCGAGAGTTTTAACCACATGACAAACATTGGTGTATTGATTTGTGATTCGTTTGTGTGAAGTTGTTTCTCTAGGTGTTCGGTATTTTGGTAGTAGCTTCTATACCCAAACATGGTATCATAGCTTTTATGAAGAGCCACTTTTGGTTTTGATCAAGATCTGGAAGCGGTGTTGCTGAAATTTTGAAAGTGTTTCTGGTTCTAGTTTTTTTGTGCATTTGTGGCCTATGGGAGCTGTTCCATTGCATCCAGAGCACCATTTCCATTGGCAAACAATTTTCATTTCACCAAAAACCATTTCCGTTTGTTCCAGAAACACCCATTTTGACAAATCTGAAGGTATAATGTTACAGTGACGGATTTGTTTAATTTTTTTAAAAAAAAATCTCTCATATTTTTATTAGTTTTATTATTAGATATTTATTGTTTTAGTCTCGGACTATTGCCTTCCCTGGCTACATATGCTCTTTGCCGTGCACCTTGCACAATCAGGGCGAATAAAAAACAGTAAGGGAAAGTTTTTTTTCATGTATTATCGGCTGCGAGACAACTTGAAAACGTGGAATTTCCATGTAAGTTAACCAAGATCTAACCCCACCCATAGTGTGGAAAAGTTTTTTTGTTTATGTTTTTCGTTTTTTTTTTGTGATTTGCAGAGAAAAAGGAAAGCACGAAAAATGAGAGAGAAGAGTAAAAAAAAAAAAACCCTTTCTCTTTCCATTCTTTTACGTACCTTTTAAACTTAGTCCACTTGGTTCAAAGTTGCTTTATTCCTTGATAAGTCTTATCAAGTTACTTTTTAGTGCATGCAATTTCTATTTTCAAGTTACTTATTGTAAAAGTGCATCTCACTTAAATAAAATAAAAAAGTGAGTCACTTAAGTCTTTAATTTATTGCCGCACTATTTAAAAAGTAACATTATTGTAAAAATGAACTTCACTTATTTTACAAAAAGTGATTCACTTAAAAATCAACTTTCTTGTAAGTGATTGTCAAAGGTTCATCTTGGGAAGAAGGGGGTTCTTTTTTTTAGTTAGTCAAGTTAATATCTGCCACGTCACTATTGGGGACATCTTTAACATTTTCTTTGATCAAGCATAACTTCATCATACATAATCAGTTTTCAGAGCTTTTTTTTTTGGAACAGCCTAATTTTTTGAGCTCTTTGCATCCAGATAGTTAGTTTCTATTATTTCATCCATTATTTTATAGTATGGAATTCCCTTGTGATATTATACTTACAAGTTCTAATTATTTCTCATGGAAATCTCGTATGGAGGATGTTCTACGAAGTAGGGGACTTTTCAGAATTTCCTCAGAGAAATAAAAAAAACCCACTGATGATAATAAGAAAATTAAATGGGAAAATAGATGTGATGAAGCTTGTGGATTGATTGGGATGTCAATCTCTACTGATTTCTGATTCCACATATCTGGAATTGATGAACCTGATAAAGCTTGGGAAAAGTTGGAATTTGTGTTTGGTAAACACAATGAAATTCGAGGTCATCAACTTGAGAATGAGTTGATTTCTTTGAATCCAAGTGACTTTTCATGCATTCAAGACTTTGATATATTCGAGGTACAATTCAGTTTGGGATTCATTACAACAGAGGGGGTAACCTTTGTTGGTTGGTTTCGTTGATTCAGATTGGGCCGACGATTCCGATGATCGAAAGTCTATTGCAGGTTATGTTTTCAGTCTGGGATCTAGACCTGTCACTTAGGATTGTAAGAAACAACAATCTCTTGCTCTTTCTTCAGTAGAAGCAGATTATCGAGCCGTAGTTAATTCCAGTCAGGAATCTTTATGGATTTGATAGATCCTTTCAGAGTTTGGATTCGAGCAGCAACAACCTACTCCACTTTGGTGCAACATTCAAAGTGCCATCAAGCTTGCCAAAGATCCAGTTCTACATCAACGCAGCAAACACATTGAGATACACATGCACTTCATCGGAAATCTTGTTCATGATGGTGTTCTTGAAATGCTCTATTGCCCTACAGATGATCAAGTTGTAGACATCTTCACCAAGTCTCTTACAAGAGTGATGTTTTCTAAACTTCGATCTATGTTAAGAGTTCATGAATGTGTACCTAAGGGGGGATAGGATCTAATGCCTCCTTCCTTATCCTAATAGTTTCACTTCTGTAAATCCTTCAATCCTATCCCAAGTTGTTCTTAAGGGGGGATGTTAGGATATTTAGATTCTTAGGAGTTAGTTAAGATCAACTTGTGTAACATATATGTTAGGTAAAAGTGTGTTTCTTTAGTATGCATTTGTACACATTTGTAAATATTCTAATCCGATGGTCACGATATGTTCTAGACATAGAGTGATCCGACGGTTCAACTTATCTTAGATCATACCTACCATTGATCCATGGCTTAACACCCAATTGGTCCATGATCTCTATTTAAAGAGCATGGAGGGTCCTTGGCTAGTTGATCGATTATGAGAAGCTCATATGTAACTTTCTTTCTTTTGCATAATAAATTGCTCTAAGTAGCTATTTGGCTGGGGCCATAGACTGTTTCCCTTTCGAGAGTTTTAACCACATGACAAACATTGGTGTATTGATTTGTGATTCATTTGTGTGAATTGGTTGCTTTAGGTGTTCGGTCTTTTGGGAGTACCCTGTGTACCCAAACACAATACATAATACAAGCAACCAATCAAGGAGGGTGAAGACATAGACCCGCATATGTTAGAATGAATCATATACAAAATCCGTTTAGATCTACTATTGCTTATGGAAAAGGATTTATTTATAATTTTTCTTAGAGCACAAACTTTGCAAACAAGACTATGTTCATGATAGAAATGAGGCATAGCTGTAACCATCTTGTGAAGAGCAGGGAGGGTTGTACAGTTAGGGTGTATAAAACTTCTATGCAATAGTTCATATGGGTCGATTGTGTTGTGAACTAATGCTTGAGTGGAGTGTCTGGATGCTTTGTACATACCTCCCTCTCAAACTCCAATCAATTCAGATGAACTTAACTTCTCATTCTTTTCCCATAGTAGAACCTTCCTGTCCATGAAGATAACTTTGTAGAATTTATATTCTAATCCAATAACTAAGAGTAGGTTCTTTTTCAAAATAGGGACATACAACATGTCTTCGATATGAAAAACAATCCCTGAGTCAAGTTGAAGTGAAGCTGAGCCAACTCCTTCTATTTTGTAGGTGGTGTCATCCTCAAGTTATACTTGATTAGTGAAATTCATCTTCCTGTAGATTGTAAGGGATTCACATAACCTGTCATATGTGTTGAAGCTCAATTATCCACTAACTAAGAGTTATAATTATTGGTAATGGATCCTGAGAGGGCAGAGATCAGGTAGTATTCTCTTCTAGACTCTTCTTCTTTGGAAGACTTGGCACTCTTATTCTTCTTTGGTTCTTCTACCTCTGTTGTAGATGCTTGGAATATTATTTTGAACCTTCTCTTTGGATAACTACAATCCCTTCCATAATTCCCCATCTTATGACAAATAAATCATTCTATATTTGATGCATCCAGTTGTTTACATTGTGGCTTCTTTTCTTTCTTCTTCGGAGGGAAGGACTTCTTGAAGTTCCTTGTTTTGGATGTAAGGGAAAGGTTCCCTTCCTTAGCACCATTATCCCTGCTTTGAATTCTTCTCTATTCTTCCAAACAGTCATGCCAAATTCTATCAAAGTTTGGCTTAGTTTCATGTCCACTGACAGCCTCCAGAAAGGTTTCCCAAGAATTGGGAAGACCATCAAATACAACATGTACAAGATCATCATCATCTATAGGGACACCAATGGTAGAAATTTGATCTCTTACCTGAGAAATTTTCGTGAAGAAGGGGGACACTCCTTCACCCTTTTCTGTCTTCAATGTATGAAGTCTCTTCTTCAGTAATCTCTTCTAGCTGGGTGCTTTATTTTTTGTATAAAATTTTCAAGGTTTCAAAGCATTCTTTGGTTGTATTCAATGGTGTTGTGGCAGGAATCAAGGTCTCCTTAACTGAGTCATATATGATTCTTCTTTCCTTGTATTGATTATTCTTTAAGGTTATCCTTCCTGCATTAGATGTAGGTTCTTCCATAACATTGATGACCAAGTCATCAAGGTTGTTTTCTTCCAAGGAGGCCATAATCCTTTATTTCCATGAGTTGTAGTTGGATGACCCTTCAATTATTTCCTCTGGTGTGAAGGTGTTGGAAGCCATATCTAATCAACAAGTTTGCTATCTCAGTATGCAAGTGTCCTAAGTTGTAGGGATTTCAGAATGGTATGCTCAAACACTGTAAACTTCACATGCAAAGCTTTGATAATGTGTTAAAATTCGACATGTGTATGATAATTATAAAAATTATAGTCTGTAATAGAGATAGTACTTGAGATTTTAACAACAGTAGAACATGTGCACTAGTAAGACAATCATTCACACAATTGAACTCAATATTTTTCATGGGGAAACATTTTAAGGAAAAAAACCCCAAAGCATTAATCATTCATCCTCTAAATGAGATGAATGAGTTTGTACATGAGTAGAGAATTTTTTCACAAAATTATGAGATGAATGTACATCCAAAATTTCCAAAATTGAGAAATCCCTAATTCACTACTGTCATCAATGTTGATGTTGCCATGTGGACCGTGTCGCTGCTACCATGTTGACTGTACCTGCTGCATTGACTATACCTGCCCTGCCATTGTACCTTCTCTGTTGTTTTACCTTCCTTGTTGTTGTACCTCCTTCTACCTCATGGAAGGATTATACTGTAGTGTATCAACCCTAATAGGGCTCAAGAAAAAATGATGACAACCCTAGTAGGGCCCGAGGTCCTGTAGTGCATGTAGGGAAGCTAGGATAGACCCTAGTTACCTCACTGCTCACTACTGCTGCTTCCATCGTAAGATGTAGAAACTCTGCTGCTACTGCTCCTCACCACCGAGACTATCCTCCACTGTGACTAAGATCACTCTCTAGTGTGACTGTTATTACTCTCCACTATGAGATGAGGTATGCAGTGAAGGAAGAAGACCTAGTAGGCTAAGAGCTACCATGTAAGGGAAGAGATAAATAATAAAACTCAGCCACATAATTTTCCTCATTCAAACACAACTACGATGAAGGAGAAAAACTCATCCAACAATTTTTTTTGGAGCAGTCGAAATGATCTTGGATGATGACCAAATGTTTTGCAACTCTTCATCATTTATAGTCCATCAAACATAATATGTTGGTTCCACATAATTAGGAAGTTGACATTAGGGATTCCATTCTTTTTCATCTTTAAACCTTGAATTTTTATGTTTTGTGGTTCAAAGGTCTTTTTAGTGTTTTTCTTGTGCCACTCGGTCCTTCATTTGATGGTCACTTGGACCAAGACAAGGGTTTCATGGTCCTTCAAGTGTTTTTGTGACAACAACAAGTTGTCACAAGAATTCCTTACGGCCCTCATGATTCATTCATGCCCACTCAAAGTATATCTTCATAAATAAGGAGAATTATTAAATGCTTTTTCTTGATCTCCTTGTTTCCACCAAGATCAGGTGCTAGGTCTCTCAATCACAGGTAGCTAGTCCCTAGAAAAGGTATCATAGCCCATAGATCAAGGAGAGTAGTACATCACTTTCCCAGACCTAGTATAGGGTTTATGTTGATGACTCAGTAACTGATCAGGTGGCTCAGCCCTAAGCTGCATCATATGATTCAATGTCAAATAATTGGTAATTGAACAAGTGCATCCATTCTCCCAGAGAATGGCCCTCATCCCTAGGCCGAGGTCCTAGTTCTGGACTTGTTTGAATTATAGTTAACTGAACAGGTGGCTCCATTCTTACAGAGAATGACCCCCATCCCCAGGTTGAGGCCCTAATCCCATACTGGGTTAATTTCCTGGTAACTGACCAGGTTCCTCCATTCTCCCATAGAATGGCCCTCAGCGCCAGGCAGGGTAATTTTTAGGGGTGAAATTTCGCCAATTGGCTATTTTTTTGGTTTTTTTTCAAAAAATAAATTCGCTATTTGGTTATTTTTAGTGTTTAATTTCTCCTATATTTACATAAAATATGTTTTTTTTATCATAATATTCGCCAAAATTTACACATTTTAGTGTTAATTTTATGTTTTATATTTAATATTCGCTTACCTATCTATAAACGTGTTTTTTTCAATCCAAAACAATCGCCTAGAATACTATAGTTGAGTATAATATTAGAATCCTTAAAAAATACCCTGGTGCCAGGCCAAGGCTCTAGTCCCAGACTGGGTTAATTTCCTGGTAACTGACCAGGTGCCTCCATTCTCCCAAAGAATGGCTCTCAATGCTGCTTAGGAAAAATCAACATTATGTTTCATACCTTCCAACACAATGAGCTAGGGGATGATTCTCATTTCACTGAACCATTCTTCAAAATCCTTAAATTGGCTTCCAACAACCCTCTCTTTGGACCTGACCCGTCAAAGTATACATAGCTGGGGATAACAATGTTACTATACAACTTGAAAACAATGTATGGAGTCTCATATGTGTGTTTCTTGGCACTTTTGAGGTAACTAACCATCAACTAACTTATATTTTGATTAATTTTGTCACACAATCAACATTGAAAATGGTTGATTTTATGAACGTTAAATGACATGGTAAATTTATATTTCCCACTAACTATAGGTTATTCAAAGATAAGGTAATTCTGAGTGATAATTTCTTTCTCAAAAGCTGTGAAGAGGCAAAGAAAATGTTGAAAATGTTGGATGTGGAGTACATATCATATCACATGTGTCCCAATTATTGTATTCTTGTAATGTCCCCAAATTTTTGGCTACAGACCACATTGGCCTAAGTCACTTAGCCAAATTCATGATCAATTGTCAATTTGATGTGAAGGTATAATATTTGATAAGTATGATGTCCAAGGGTGCTAATAATGTAATATGGGAGAAAATTGGACTTGTGTTCGAAATTATTAAAGGAAAATAATCCTAAGGTTTTCCTAGCACATAAAATGACCAGTTTTCCTAAAGAAAGGTTTATCCACTTATGTGTTGGGGTGGTTGGGAAGGTAATGATGGCATATTAGTGGATTAATTTTACTATTTAATAATCCAAATTATCCCTTGAAGATTCATGGGTCCAAAGGATTTATTTTTCAACTTATTTGGTAAATTTTCTAAAACGAGGAAAGCGGTGGACCAAGCTAGGAAGTGGTGGACCTAACATATTTTGACCAAGGAAGCTCATTACTCTTGGAAGGAAAGGTTTTTATGGAGTTTTAGGGAACCCTTGTGGATAAATAAGGAAGTGTGGAAATATTCAAAGCACTAAGTGGGTGGTTTTGGGCCTCCCAAGGTATTGGCTCCTAGTATTGTGAAATTGTACAAGATTGAGGAAGTGGTTAGGAGACTTGGTTTTATCTCACCCACGGTATTGTACCATGGTATTTAGGAAATATACAAGCATAAAATAATAGGGTGGCACACTTGTGTAAGGTTGGATATTGTGTTGAAGAAATTGTATTGGATTCCAATGGAAATTCTTGGATTGGGTGATGCTTCCCATGCTTACCAAGAGGTTGACGGGCCCCTTATTTCATTGAATAAAGGAGTGAAATACTCAGATCCATTCATAGAGTTTATTTCAGGTTTTCTATAGGTCGTGGTAGTCTTGAAGTAGCTTGGCGGAGAAGCATACTCCCATTCTGGCTTACAACTACTCATAAGGTTTTTTTGGCGTGTCTTTGGGTTTAGAGAGTTGGTATATGAAATTTGTTGGCTTATATGGATGTAGCATGCCATATCTAATGTAATTAACTCTCTAATGTTCTCTGATAATAAAATACCTATGCTTTTTTGCAAAAAACCATTTTTGTATTTCCATGTTAATGAACATTTCCTCAATGTGTGTTAATTTTGACTAGTTTTTGTAATTCTCCTTAAAATGTACCTTCTACTTATGTATTTTAAAATATGAATACATATCCAGAATCTAGATATAAAATTGGTTTGTACCCCAATTTAATATTTTAAATTTGACCCCCTTTAACCTGTGTTGAATTGAGTTGAAACCAAAGCAATTACATAGTCCTAAATCGGGAAATATCACATCTGGAGATCCAATTGATAAAATAGAACTATGCATTTTTTTAGACATTCTTACTATATAACATGTTATAATATATATTGGACACCTGTTCCAGAAACCTTCCCAAAGTTCCAAAGGCTCCTACCTACCCAGAAATCAATTTTTAGTGTCTTTCTTGTCTCTTTGAGATAATGTGCATATTCCTTTTTCCATTCTTGGATTAGATACACCATTTTGTTATCATAGAATTGTCCTCAAAAACTCTTCCTTGTTATCGTCAGTTCAAGAAGAAATTTGTTTAGGAATGAGGCTCATACCCGTTGAGGATGATAATTTTGAGCAATATGAAGAAGAAGAGGTGCCTTATATTGGTGATTTTCAATTTCCAAGAGACGAGAATGTTGGTTACTTTTGTGACCCAACATAAAATGGAGATAGTGAAATCAATATTCCCACAAAATTTGTGGAGGAAATAGCAAGAGTAATTGCAACAATAAAAATGTGCAAAACTTACTTCATTTTCATCGAGGATATCTACCACAGGGTAAGAAATTTTGTGCAACCATTTCTTTGAAATAATATTTTTATTCCATGCATGGATTCTTTCCCCAAGGTGTAGAAGAGAAATATTCTAAGACAAACCAATCATCCGTGGAATTTAATTATTACGAGTACTTCCAAAATTATGAAGCATTACTCCAGGGAATCTTATGTTTCCGAAAAGGAAGTTCAAGGAAAAAATAATAATAGAGACTCAAAGAACATGAGCATTATGAGAACAACAAACCATCAAAAGAAGAAGAAGAAGAAGAATAAGAAGGGATCCATGAGGAGGAGCATGATTCATTGCAAGATGATTGCAGTGAAGAAGGATATTCTACAAAAGAAGATCCAGACACTATGGGCATGGATAGTAGAGAATATATTGTTGGATTCTCAATCCTATGTAAGGCATCCACTAATGGATTCCCCAATATCTATATTGGTGACATAATATAAACCTTAAAAAGGTTTCTACAATCCCCAATACCCATAAGGAAGAAGATATTGTAGCAATATAACAAGGACAAGGATAAAATTCCTAGACACCACTTGAGCTTCATCATGAAGTTGATCCAAAGAAGGAAGAAGGGGACATTTATCCTCAAGAGCTGTGCTTTCTTGCAAGGCCTTTGAAGATGAGAGAAAGGAATATCCATGAGGCATTGATCATTCTACATGACACTACTGAATTGGTGTCAAATTATTGTTGGAGAATTGCCTCAATGGAGGAGCCATCTTCCATTGAATACTTGGAGGCCAAAAATAAATGACAGACATCAAAGGTGGTTTTTTTCATTCTCTTTTTGATAGATATCAATTGTTAGATATTGCGGGGATGCATAATGGTGCATCTTTTAGGGATGCAAAAGATATGGACAATATCACTCTTGAGTTTGATTGCACCCAGGATTCTCTGAAGAGTACTCAGTGTTCCCTTAAAGAATATGAGAATCAGATTGGGAAGATTCATGAGAAGTTGCAATGATCACTTTATACCTCCTAATTGTTTTACATTCATTATCATATGGATGATTGCATTCTTGGAAATACGGAGGAACCTCATGAGATGGTGGATCATGAGGTACACTCAGTTTTTTATGTGCTTCAGGAGATTACAGCCACACTTGATGAATACCAAGAACTTGTTATTTCACAGAGAGAAACTGAACTGCTTCTTGGAGAGAGTCACTTCTCCTTGGAAGAGTCAAAAGAGATCCCAATTGGTGGACCAACCCATGGAGATGATGCATCCATATGTTTGGTGGAAAAGTGTTGCAGTGATTTGAGGTTGGTTCATGATTCTTCATCCCACACTTCTATTTCAGCCACATCATTTGAGGATGATAATTGGGTGAAGGGATTCTTCTTGATGGTTCCTAAAGAAGAGCAAGAGGCCCCCACATTCACTCCAAATGACATGTTGTGTGCACCATCCCCTTCACAATAGTATTTGAGGAATCCCATGCCTATTATTTATGCCTCACTATATAGGTGCATTTGGTTTACACTTTACTTCATTGAGTGGATCAAATGATGGATGCTTGGACCCTTTGACTAATAGCAGAGATTTGAGCCATTGGATGCGTTCACATGGGGAAACAATTTGATTTCCACTTAGTTTGGTTGGATGGAGTGTCTTTCCATTCCCTTCTGGATGAAAAGGAACATTATTTACATCAGGCCTTACATTTATGAATATTTCTATGATACATATTACACTTATTGTGAGAAGCATGGGCATTCTTTTCTCTTTGAGAATACCTATCCTTCTTGTGGTTGGACATGGGACTTTCACCCTTTTCAATTGGGCTTAATTGATGTCACCTTTGGTTCTTGTGTGAATTGGACACATAAGAACCTTTTCATTGACTTCGAGAGACTTGTTTGGGCTCGTCCCTACACCGAGGATGCATATTTCATGATGGATAGTTTCTCTATGATTCAGACTAGCATTGGGCATGACACACTTTCAGTATGGTTGCATGATCTTATCATTCCTCATGATGGTTCTTTCATCCTTCCTAGTACCCTACATGGTTCCATATTATATATGGTGTTGATGATGTTTGATAGGATGCACACTAGACAATGGGATATTGACATTCCATGTAATATTAGATTGCCACCTGAGACATGTATCAGTATGGTGGGACTCAACACTATCATGCACATGGAATATGAGGAGTCTCATACCTTTGCAGATAGGTTCACTGAGATGATTCACTTTATGTGGAGTGACGCACTTCCAATATGGTGTTGGGATTTTGACATATTCTATATGATAATGACATTGTTAGGTTTGTAGCTGAGATAGTGGGATCTAGGCATCCCTTGGAATGATTATTTTTCTTCGATAGAATTGTTGATTGTTGGAGTATAGTAGAAGAAATGGGACCTAATCATTACTTGTTTTGAGTTCATTTTGAGCTACACTTTGGTCATTGGATTAATGGAGAGATCAAATCTTTATTCTCATGAGTTCATTTATGCATAACAGTGTTTCAGTTTCCTTCGGGGGAACCCATTTGATGGATGGACTCATCATTCATATGCTTGGTGTATTTGGAGTTTCCATGAGACTCCTTAAGGAAGCACCTTACATATCAGCATTGGATGTTCCATACCCTTTGCATTTCTCATAATCATTTGGGACCCTATGATCATTTTGGGACTCAGTTAATCAAACTAGTAAGTGGTGGGTTGGTAGTTGAGATGGAGTTATCTCTTGAGACATTTCTTAATCAGTTTATGATCAGAGTTCCGTAGCAACAATATGATGGACCCTTTTAGAGTTTAGTGGATAGTTTGAGATACAGTTTTATTAAGCACATTTCTAGTAGCATTCATGATCTTTCATGTATTGGGACCCTTAGTAGTCTTGGTATGGGATATTATTGAGTGGTTATCCTTGTTGATGATTGAAAGTGAGTTTCCTATATCAGTGAGTTGCATGAGCATGTATGATCAGAGTATGATTCACTTCCATTCATTTGGTTTTGTTGAGACCCATGATTTTGAGAGATTCAATTGTGGCTACATAGAGTTGGTGTTTTGGCTCTCTTTTGACCAATATCACTCTGGATTGAGGTAGTGGAATTCATTTCATGATTGGGGTGGGTTTCAATTTATGCCATGGTTTCAATTGCTTGAGGACAAACAAAATTGGGAGGGGAGGACTTGTAATGTCCCATTTATATATTGGATCGGATGTCTGTAGCATTCCATCCATGATTTAATGCACTCCATGATGTTCTTTGATACTAAAAAACCTAGTTTTGTTCTGTAGAAAATCATTTTTGTATTTCCCTGTTAATGAACCTTAGCTCAATGTGTGTTAATTCTGACTAGTTTTCATAATTATCCTTAAAATATAACTTATGCTTATCTATTTGAAAATATGAATCCATATTTGAAAACTAGACAAAAAATTTCATCATACCCACTTTCACATCTGAAATTAGACCCCCTTTGACCTGAGTTGAATCGAGTTTAAAGCAAGGAAATTACGTAGTCCTAAATCGAGAAATCTCACTTACGAAGATCCAACTGACCAAATTGAACTCTGTATATTTTTTGTAGACATTCTCACTATAAACCCTATCATAACAGAGACCAATTACCTTTTCCAAAACCCTTTCATGAGTTCTAGAGCCTCATTCCTGCTTAGAAGTCAATTTTTAGTCTATTTCTTGTCTCTTTGAGCTACTGTGACTATTTATTTTTCCATTCTTAAGTTAGGTATACCAAAATTATATATAGAGGTGGATATGCATACAAAGATATATTTCCAAAATGTGGGCATGACAGGTACACAGAATCGAAAAACAAAGCTAATGCACATGGTCCTGCTTACAATATATTGAGGCACATGCCTATAATGCTAAGGATTTGAAGGCTCTTTTGTTGCAAAGAATTAGATATGATGTAGGGATGGAATGCATCACATATAAGTGAGGAAGGAGCTATGCAAATACCATTAACATATTCAATAGCCATGAATCATATAAAGGATACATGGCCCAATAAATTCAAGGATGAAGTACATGGAGTTTGATTAAGCATATCCATTCATGGAGTAAACCTATTTTCCCAACCAAACACTACCTATCCTGTTTGGACTATAGTAGTGATTAATAACAATATCCCCCCATAGTTGTCCATGAAGAATGGACATGTTATGTGGGATCTTATAGTCCTTGGTAGAAGAGAGGTGAAGAATATGGATTGTTAGAGCATCATAACACCTAGTACCATGGGCACATACACCTAAGACACTTTTTCATTCATTTTGTACATATATCATATGGTCCAAACCTTGGTTATGTTGGACAAGCAAGGTATTTTGGTGTTTTTGAATCATTAATGCACCTAAGAGCCCATATTTGAACTTTCTGGAGACACGTGCACCCTCATTTATGAATTTTCAGTCCTTGGTGCACTCCCACTCAAAAAAAAATAAATTGGTTGACCAGAGGCGCCCATGCATGGTATTTGGGTGCTTTTGGCCCTTTTGTACCATTTATTGCTGCCTAGAGACACTCCCACCCACCCATGCACTCCAACATGCCTATCCTACCATCATTTATTCCCTAGCATGCTTCATCCACGTTCACATGGCCATTTGTGACCGTTTTAGGTGGTTTGAGAGCTAATTGGTCCACCTAGGGGGGTTTGAGGTCCAATCTAAGCCTACCAATTGTATGCATCCAATTTGCCTCCAAAGGATAAAATTTTTATCCTATTGTATTATAATGATGTTCCAGATATATTTACATGTTGGACAATAATAGAAACTTTAGTTATTAGCACTATTCCTATGTGTTAATTTTTCTCTTTTCACTATTTTTCTGCATAATTTGTGATTTTCTTGAGTTGTGAGGATTCTGTTAGCTCCTATATCTTGTTGTGAATCATATTTTCACATGGAATCAAATATATTTGGATGTACAAATCATATTTAGAGAGTTTGAGCTGATATCTAGGGTCTCTTCCAGAAAAATTCGAGTGTTTGCATTGTAGGTAGTTCCAGTGTCTTTGTCACTCAGTGTGAAAGTAGAAACAAAGTAGAGTAATTTATTTATTAACCCATTCAATTATTTTGAATGGAAGGACAAAATGGTGATCCAATTAAGGTCGAAAAGCCTCTACAGAGTTACCATGGGGACTAAGTCCGAGCCCAACTCTGTGGTGGAAAAATCGAAGTACTTCAATAAGTTGGATGAGGCATTTAGGATGCTTTGTCTCAGTATTTCAAGGGAACTTCTCTTCCATGTAGACATTCTTAACACACCCAATGAATTCTGGCTCAAGATCAAGTCACTATTTGGGAATAATGATGAGATGAGAGGACACCAACTCGAAAATGAGTTGATATCACTGAGCCTAAATCACTTTGAGATGATCCCGGATTTATTCACAAAGTTAAAATACTTGGTACTTTAGTTGAAATAGTGTGACATTGAGAAGAAATAGGAGCAACCAATATTTCAAATATATACACTGAGTATTTAGTGTTTGTCTCCACATTCCACTTAGGAAAGTTGACAGTTCGAAATTGGGGAATGCCTTCACTGGAAGAATTCATGGAGTCTTTGACTTAGGAGCAAGAACAATTGGTGCAGATAGGTACCATCAAATCCACTAAGGATCAATCCATTTCTGTAAATGTTTCAAATCAAGACAAAGGAAAGAAGAAATCCAAATATTTGAAGTTGCAAGAGAAGAAGAAGCAGGAGAATCCCAAATAATCATATGGGGGTTTGAATCCTAGCAAGGACAAAGAAAAGAAGAAGAAAGAGAAGAAAAAATGAAGTTATTGTTACAATGGTTAGGATCCATAGATTTCATTCATGAAGAAAACCATTGACATGATTGCGCAACTCCTTGAGAAGAAAAGCATCCCCTTGCCAGAAGGCGTAAAGAAGAAAGATAAAAAGTTCAAGCTAAGAGAACAAGGAAAGATGCCATGATTTGGTTGTTGGATCTTCAGGATCTTCTTCCTTAATCATAGATTGAGGTGCCTCAATGCACATGGATTCCATCCAAGACTCCTTCTTGGCCCTACATCCTTACAGTGGTCCATCCATTCTCATGGGTGATGACTTAGAGATCCCAGCCAAGGGGATTGGTAGGATCGATCTTGACAATGGGTACTTCAACAATGTGTTGTATGTTCCTGATATTGCAGCAAACCTACTCTCTGTCTATCAAATGACACACACAGGTACAACCAAGAGAGTAAAATTTACTCAAAATGATGCAGAGATTTCAGAAATTTCTACAGGACAAGTTGTTGCAGTGGGTTTTTCTAAAAAAGTTTCAAGAATGTACAAATTATCTCACTTCCTTCCTTACTCCCAAGTGAATGTGCTCCTATCACATGAAAATGAGACTAGAAAACAGTGGCATGAGAGATTTGGAAACCTCAATTACAGGTACCTTCAAGCACTAAACAAGGAAAACTTGAAGGGATCCCTAGAAACGAGTTTTCCAAAGGCACATGCAAGGGTTGCATAGTGGGGAAACATGTTGAGTGAAAATATGACTGTTGCCAATTTTCCCCACTTGCAGGACCCAGGTTCTACATATCCCCCCTATCCAACAACTACCCGAGCTACCGGCTTGATAGAGAAAGCCCCATCAGCAACACCTGCGAAGCAGGTGCAGTCTCACTCGAGATATCTCATATATGGGTAACCATCGGAACCATGTTTCTGTGATTTTCGAGGGAGTATAGTCCTTTGGCTCGCAACCAAGGAGCTCAAAGAAGGTAGCAGGGTGGCTGGACAAAGGAGTTGGTTTTGCGTGAATGAGCACAACTGTATGTCATAGTGCACGACCTTACTTTCCTTTCTCATTCACAGCTAGTGCAAATCGTGCGGCGCAGCTGACTCACATCCATCGGCTTTATGACTCAAGTCAGGATTCATAACATAATTTATTCATAATGATATACATTTATATAGTGTCAATTCAGCAAGATTTTCTGTTCATCCATTTACCAATTGCAAGAAACTAACAGGAACTGAACCACAATTAACATTATATGGAAAGAAACTATTAATCAATCACACAAACATTCACCACATCAATCATTCATTTGGACACAAGAAATAACGTGGAAACCCATCTGGGAAAAACCACCAAGGTGCTCTTCATATGGCTTGAGAAAGGATATAGCACCTTGCAGTCTATGGAGTGCAGACTGATCTTGAGATATGTCTTTAAGTTCAGACTCATAGTTCTCATGCTCTCTGTTTCGCTCTTCTACTCTACTCCTACTCCTAGTGGTATGCTCCCACTGCAGCCAAATTCGTGGCTCAACAACCCCTCTAATGCTACCATACTCTTCCTGAGTCTACTCCTCTTCTGCTCACTATGACATTACAACATAATCGACATCCCCTTCCATGGATTACCGCTGAATAACAATCTACTGGAAACTGAACAAATATCAATGAAAAACTTACAGACCAACTGACCAACCTTGATCTGTGACATCAATCAAATAAAATCAAAAGTAGAAAATAAGACCAACCAACCTTCTAACCATTGCATCCTTCCTATTTATACTAATTTAAATGGTCACACATGGCCAACTATATCCCGATAGTCTGTTAGTCGTCACCATTATCCGCCCCTTTGGTTACAACTGTGGTGATCATGAGTTGACACAAGGCACTATCGGCCTGACTTACAAATATCTTCTCATACGTGCATAGCTGCAGGCTTACACCGTATTTTATGGCCATGATCTGGATTTTGTATCTGTCGCTTTCTAGCCATTTTCCCCTTGCATTCATCCATGCTTGTCTTTCCTTTGTCGCTCACTTCTCTGTTCTGCCTTCACGGGCCCTTTCCATCCTTTGCACTCTTCCTTTGCTTCTATCACGTGCACGGCGCATCTTCCTTGGCTACGTGCACGAAGTTCCTTCTTATGCTCCTTTCCCTGTGTTACAGCTGATTTTACCACACATGGTGGATCACACCTTTATGGCCTTTCTTGTCCCTCTGCAGACTCTTTAGACCCCATGGACCATTTTTGTACCTTTGATGTTTCCAAGATCATCCCTAAAAACATGCATTATTTTCCATACGCGAATTTTAAACCTATTCTCACGTATATATGCGGATATGACCCTCAAACCCGTGTACATCGGGATGTGTGCAAAAGGCCAAATAGTTTTGGAGTTTTCTTTGATGTGGATCTGAGTCACTTGTCTCTTGGCCTTCCATATGCCTTGAGATTGCTCGAATTTGACCTTCCATTACCCCATTGAAGCACTATATAAGGAACCCTTTAGATACATTGAAAGGGGAGAGGAATTGAAGAGCAAAAAAAATATAGTCCATTGTTTCCGGAGCTTATACTTGAGTCTGCATCCTTTTGTCCCTTAAAGCACTTTGTGTTCTTCCCAAGATTTCCTTTGCTTGTGAGCTTGCTATCGAGAGATGGAGGATTGAACTGGTGGAGGCCTAGGTGGAGGACTCAGTTTCTCCGATTTGCAGACATGCCGATAGAGGTTTTCACTATTGTAATCTCTGTTTTATATTAATAGAAATATATTTTCCTGTCCAATAATGTGTATTTAAATGAGTATTGAATCCATGGATGCTTTTAAATGCTTATATGTTATTGATTATATATGCTAGAGTAGGTATAACACCATCATATAGAATGCTTGTCTTGTTTGTTGAATGTTGAGAGAGCGAATTGCTAATACAAGCGAGAGTGGAAAAGCTCAACGGGGATCTACATCAAACGTCTGGAATAAGGTATGTTTTGAGATCCTTTAGTGTTAGATATTTGGTTTCTTTTGCATATGGGAAGGGATTGATTTCTACGGTTACTTTGTGTGTTGTGGTACCCCAAGCCATAGGAATTTTTCTCCGTAACAGAATTGGCGACCATACTGGAGAGTTCCTAGTCATTTCCTTTGGGGGTTTTATCGACATTCAATGTTCTTGAATTGCTCTGATTTCTCTGTTTTTGAGTCGGGTCTCGGGGCATGTTTTCCTGGTAGTGTCTGATAGGAGTAAATTTTGTCTCAGCTTGTCTGTTTACCTTCTTTTCTATCTCTTTTTCTTCCTATACGCGAGTTTTGTCTTCACAGTCGCGTGTACACATGATTTTTTAGTGGGATATCCACGTATATATGCAGGTTTTCTGTACACATCCATGTATGCCCCGAGGTTTTCCTTTTTGAGGAAGATTAAGTGTTTCTAGGTGAGTATTGATGATTGCTGAGTCTTCTTGGATGCTTTTAGAGTCTGTATACACCTCTATTTTTGACCAGAGACACTTTTTTTAGTTTGAATTTTTTGAAATGTTCTTGTCATTGCATTTTCTATTTTTTGTTTTGGGATTAGTGCATTAGGTCTCTTTTACCTTAGTTTTTTACTTCGGTGCTGCCTGATAGTGCTTGCAAAGTCTGGGGGTGATAGAGTCATTCTTTTGCTTTAATTATCTCATTTTAATTCAAAAAATACCAAAAGATTCGCTTTTTGCATCATTATGCATTTTTGCATTTTTCATTTTGCATGGTACTTGCATTAGGCTTGCTTGGAGAAGTACTAGTCAGGATTTCATATAGGAATGATTGCATCTTCATTTGAAGGAAAATTGTGCACTTCATGTAGTAGCATACCCCATTTTTTGTTTGACATAGTGCATTTGCATTGATTGTTAGGTGTGCATTTTACTTCTTGTTGCGTCATAACATCATTAGTTGCACGATCATTTACCCTTTTTGAGTAATAAGCCAATTAAAATCAACGCATAATAAAATGAATTACACTCTTTTCTTTTATAGGGTGCACCAACAAGATTAGGTTTTAGGGTCTTGGAATGGTTCATTGTTAGTAAATTATTCAAGACCACTAAACGAAACATTTATGTGTCTATCCAGGTGAGAGTGTGAAATTCCTTTATATAATTAGTGTTTCTCAGGATCCTCCTCTTACAAGGGAGTTAAGCACAAGGCAATGTGAGCGGTTTTTGATTAGGATGACCCCTAGTCATAACTGAGTAGCACCGGAGATATTTCCAAGATTGTATTCATATCTGGGGGCTCTTTCGAGAGTTTCGGGCTTTGCTACCCTGCCCATACGGTCAATCCCGCTTGTGACTATCCGCCTGAGCATTGATTATATTGAGATGATCTTAGTTGCCTTACCTAGGTTATCGAGGGGGTACTTTGCAGAGGTTATTCTGTAGGTGTCTTGGCCAGGTAGGGGTCGGACATCACAGTCACTATATGCGTTGAAGCTGAGGGCCACTATAATTGGTTACAAACCTCTGCTTGTTGTGTATGGGAGTCTCAAGCCTCTCCTAGGTGAGACATACCTACTTCATTCGGGAGCTCACATATCCTACCCTTGCTTGCTTGTGATTTGGATTTACATTATATAGGTGTATGCTTTGTGCACGCTGGTTGGCCTAGGGTTTGCGTAATTAGATAGAGTCTTTTTCTTTTTTTGAGTCATTATGGATTTGGGTGCGGCACTTCACCGTTCTCATCGTTTAGCAGGACTTTCACCTTCCACGTCTCCTCCTCCTTTGGGAGAGAGAAACAGACAGTCCGGGTGGACTACTTCTCACATTGATTCACACACGATGGGAGTTCATGAGGATGAGATTCCTAAGATGTCTTCTCCACCTCATGAGGTTGGGGATGTAAATTCTACTCCTGTATATGATCCTTCACTAGATATACCTTCACATTTTGGTTATGATCCCTCATTCATAGGTCACCGGTATTGGCTTCCAGGTGATGAGACTCATCATGAACCCACAACCACTAGTTAGATTCATTATGGCATACTTGATATCCCTACACATGATCTGACACATCATGCCGAGTCAGAGATTGAACCTAGCACTATGCCTGGGGGTACTCCTATTCCTTTCCATGCGGAGAGATTTGGGAGCACTAGTCACATTGCGCCTTCCATCTCAGTGGTGGAAGTTACCTCACATGTCCGTTCTAGACCTAGTGTTAGTAGTCATATACGAATACCAGAACTGAGATGAGTGACCATAGGGAACACTTCTTACATCCCTTCACATGTCCCTTCGTCCTCAAATACTACTCCTTCAAATGCATTCTTAACAACCCTTCCTCCCCCTCATTCACATGGTCCTTCTGGCTAGGATGTTGCTACTAGCCATGTTCGTACTGCGACTGATCACATAGTAGTATCTCAGAGTCAAGTACCTCTTGTTGTTTCAGGAGGTCATATTCCTGTTTCTAGATCGTCTCATGGTCCATTGCAAGGAGTTCCCCATATCCCTAACTATGGAGCTTCTCATGGGACATCCCATGGGACACCCTATGGAGATTCTCATGGACAACCTTATGGACCATAGTATGGAAAAAACTATCAACCCTATGGGTACAGGTATCAACAACCCACTTACTCATCTAATTATGGCTTTGTAGCACCACCTAGACAAGGTACACCACATCATATTGCTTCCATGCAGCCCTACACGGGTCAAACGGGAGGAGGATATTATGGCCATGGACATGGTATTTACAGTAATCAGCCTTATATGAACCAAAATTTTTAGGGAGCGTGGCATAGACCAACTCAACCTAGGCTCCCTTTCCTCACAATGTTAAACTTACCTGACTTATCGAGATTCATGAACGATCCAGTATCTCATGACCCGGCTTGGTCGACTGTCCCCACCAAGCTTCCCTCAGACATTCCCAAGTTTGAGGGCAAAGCAAGAGAAGATCCTAGTGAACATGTCACTACTTTTCACCTTTGGTGCTCTTCCAATTCCTTACATGATGACTCAATACGTTTAAGGCTATTTCAACGCACCCTCACTGGCCCTGCAGTGAAATGGTATATAGAGTTACTGTGGGGGGCATTCGTTTTGTTCGATGACCTTGCTATGACTTTCCGCGATCACTTTCAACTACCTGTGTGTTACGACATTGGTACAAAAATCTTGTCGACATTTCGACAAGATAAAGCCACACATAGCTCGGACCATATCCAAGAGTGGCGTAGACAGAAGAGGTTGATTAAAGCCTTCATACCACCGGAATTTCTCCTTGAATGGTTCCTCAAATCGTTGTTACCATACATCACGAAGTATGTGTCTGAATCCAGAGTTTAGAACGAGGAACAAGTGATCTTTAGGGCACAGGAATTGGATTTGATTTATGCTCAATCTAGACTTCTGTATGAGATCATACCTAATGCTCCACGTTCTAGTTTTGATCCCAAGATCAAGCCTAGACCACATGCCGATGGCATTGTGGGTTGTACAAGTGCCAAACCTGTGGATTCGGTTGTGAAACAAGTGATTCAATTGTCTATTAATCAATCCACATCGGGAAAATCCATGGCTTCATCTCAACCCACCCAAACGACGAGTGTACTTTTCGTGCAATCGTCAGACCAGAAGGGCAACCAACAGCCCAAAAGGAATAAGAATAAGGGTAAAAACAATCATAAGGGTGGGAATAAGAATAAAAATGCCAATTTTATTGACAAGAACTCCCGCAATGATGGGGGGGGCAAGTAGTCTAAACGTAAGGTTAAGTTTACTTGCAAATTGTGTAACGATGACCACCTCACTCACTTGTGCCCTTGTATGGAAGATGCCTCGAGGTTCATAGCACAGGGCCCAGCTATGCTAACCAATCCTTCACCCCATAATCAAAATATGAACTCGAGGACCCATGATCCTCATTGTGCATCAGGTGGAGATCAAGATTCGCCGGAAGCCAATACTGGTCGTGGTTGCATCAACATGGTACATGCTACTAAGGTTGTGACTCATGCGAAATACTATGGTTCGTCACAACCGGACCTTGGAAAAGAACCTGCTCCACCCAAGAGCCCTTCGTATATTAAAAACCCTATGGATAAACCTGAGATTGCACCTCGCATTCCTAAGGGAGTCCTAAAGCATTCGGGGCACAATCCTAATGCCCGAGCCTCCCAGAACTATTCCGTTGTTGAGGATTTAGGCCAAAATCTTTATGCGATGTCTGTGCTTGAAGTACTTCAGAGTTGTACTTCGCAAAGGAAAGCTTTGCTTTTTGCTCTTGGGGTTAATGATGATAGCTCTTCTTCCGTCATAAAATTTGAAACCATGGGACTACAGCCTTGCTTGCCTTACTATGTGTCTCTCTTGATTCATGTAGAGTGTCTTAACATGACCGTCAAATGCACTGGGATTGACGAAGGTGTTGCTGCTTCCGTGATGTCTTTGTCATGCTGGAAGGGTTTGGGTTCTCCCGAGTTGTCTCAATCTGCTAACATGTTAATTTCCTTTGATGGTAGATCGTTTCGGCTGCATGAGATTCTTCCTTCTCTTAAGGTATGATTGGGAGGGAAGACCGTTGTGATCAAGGTCGAGGTGGTTGATGCGCCCCTTGACTACAATATTTTACTGGGTTGAAATTGGATGTATAGTATGCAAGCCATAGCCTCTTCTCTATTTCGAGTAGTATGCTTTCCATTTAATGGGAAGATTGTTACGATTGATAAGACATCATTCAAAAATTTGAGTGTTAATGCATCATCGGGAGCTTCTATCCCGATTATCGATCATTCTCAGCCGGCAACTGGGAGTGTGGGTGTAGGTATGTATCCATCCCTTATGGGGACCTTTAGTTGTCCTGCGCCCGTTCTTATGATTTGATCTAGTTTCGGTGGGGCTTTGTCTTCATTGAATTTAGTGTCTTTTCACACTACCCATATGGAAGATCCTTGGATTCTTCCTTCACCGAGTCTTTCGAATGGACTTTTCAAAATGGATGTGCTATTCCCTGCAGCAAAGATAGCATATCAAGCGAATCTTGATTGTGTTGCAGAGCCTAGTCCTTCCTCTTCACAGATGGAGGAGGAGGACCTGTATGTGCTACCTGCATGGGAAGTTGAATCCTCTCATGCACATGATAGTCTTGATGATGTTTTTCCATTAGATGAAGCCATTATTGAGGCCATGTCTGGGATTGAGCCACCTTGGGAAGAGTTACATCATAGATCCTATTTTCTTCCCGAGCTTGACCGCTTGGAGTGTGAGGATTTTAGGGAGATTCTTAGTGAGAAGATTGGTAGTCCCATGGTTCCATTGATCTCTCCTGGTCATATGGCTGATGGAAACATGGTGAATATATCGCCTACTATTCTTATCAATATCTCTCACGATCCTGGCAAAATTGAGAATGTCTACATTGGGGTGGATTGTTCCCCTGATGAGATTAAGGAGTATACCGAGCTGTTTAAGGAGTTTTGTGACATCTTCGCTTGATCATCTGAGGAAATGCTAGGTATCGACCCTCATATTATCGAACATGAAATTAAAACCTATCCGAATGCGAAGCCCGTTCGACAACATTTGTGTGCAGTGAATCTTAGAAAGTTGATGTATATGTAACTTCAGAATGTATTCACTTGTATTTCTTATGTATTGTAACCCGATGTTTATTCCGAGATGTATTTGTAATGTACTTGAGTCATGTCATGCTCTGATGTTCCGATCGGGAATATCTATAATGTAAACAAGTCATGTCAAGTAATTATGGGTAACCCTTCTATTGTCTAAGGGTTAAAGTCCCCGCAGTTTTGGGGCACTAGGGTTATTAGACTCTCCTAGAGAGGTCGGCCGTAGTAGGGTTTTAGTCATGTCGGGATTAGTATAAATAGAGAGATAGCCTCTCTATTTAGTACACAACTCATTCACACTCAAGTGTAGCGCATAGTTGAGGAAGGAGAAGACACTAGGGCTATATAGAAAGAAGGTTACTGTTGTCGGGAGATCATCTTACTGTTTTGGGGTTTTACTTTTGGTGCTGATTCTATCTCTGAGGAAGTTGTGGGGTTTTCTCTATTTATGGTTTCCCTGAGGAAAAAACACTGTGTTCATTGTCTCTTGTGTTTGATTTCTATGCTTGTTGTTCTCTCAATTAAAGATCCTAATGTTATACTGTTGGGGCGCGGACCTTGAAGGTCCTTAATTTTGGCAACTCCGCGGTTTTGGTGCGAAGCTTGTAAGCAGAGTTGCGACTAAAAATAGTCTTAGGGGTGTCGGGGTTGGGTCGAACCCCCTCTTTTTGTAAATAACCCATGGTTTAAACTCATGGTTTTTAAGCCCATGGTTTAAACACATGGTATTGTAATAGTGCACTAGTATAAATAGGCACTTATGTAAAGGAGAAAAGGGCTTTTCAAAAGTTTTGTATGATGATAATTTGATGCGAAGAAGCTAAGGCCTATTTTTGGGTTTAAGGTTAAGTCCCAGCTGAGTGTGTGGACGAACTCTGCAGTTGAGTGCGCAGAGGGTTTTGGAAGGAAAGTATTACAGCTTAATGCGCAGTTTCGAGTTGATTAAGAAGATCTGCAGCTGAGTGCGTAGAGATATGCAGCTGAGTGTGCAGATCAGAACTGTGTTGTTGTAAAGAGTTGAATAAAAATACAGTTCTGTGGACGTAGCCCCTACATTGGGGGTGAACCACGTATATCTTGTGTTGTGGTGGTTCCTTTTTGTTTTGTGCTGTTAAGTTTTTATGCATTTGATAAGTAGGTGAATGATAAGTAAGATATATTGTTAGGAATTAAACTTCGCTGTGAATTCCCAGTTAAGGGTTAAGCAAGTAATTGTCTGTTTATATAAACTGCGAAGATAATTAAGTGTATGTCAAAGCTCTGTATTGTGTAAGTATACTTTGTTAAGGATAAATGTACAGTAATATCCCTCTTTTGCCTGCAGAAACCTGATTCTACGACACCCCATAGCTGTTTCGGGTGAGACAGCAACCTGTTCGCAGGTTGTTGCCAAAAGGGCCAACACTGTGGGTCTTTTTGTTGGTTAAAATAATAGTATAAGAAGTCGGGTCTTCCCTACAGCCAACAAATTGGTTCCGTTGCCGGTTGAACCAGTATCTGCTCAAGAGGGATCTACTTCGTACCTGGAGGGATATGTTTAGGAGGCCCTCAGTAAAAGAAATCGGTGACTGGGTTGAGGACACCTATCTGAAATTTACTGAATAAGAAAATAAGGATCCTCGTCGTAGCTTAGATGACTTTCTGCAAAGGTATGTTTTTTCTGATATTTATAAAATTTTCTTTGGTAGTATCCACATAGAATTGCACCAGTGGTTATCCAGGTTGACAGAAAGAAGGACAAACTTCCAAGAAGATCAGTCTCCTACCTGGACCCCAGAAAGAATTAACCTATTGAAAAGAGTGAACAACGCGATATCTAGAGTTGTTGACTTCTGGACAACGTGAACCCTTGAAGCATTTGTGACGGAGTTCACCATCGACACACATACTTCTTTCAGTGAAGCAGAAAGACAATTTTTCAAAGGACCAAGGGGTAAGTACTTGAATTCATTAAGTTTGAAAATTAAAATGCTCTTGGCTGAAAAACACATATTGCTTATTGAATCAAATTGCTAGATTTAGTGCTACTAACCTATGTTTGAAAGTTAAAGTGACTTAGATGAGCAAAGTGGTTTTCTTCGTAAGGGTAAAAGATAGAAGAGAAATTTTGGCTCCTTTACCCTAGGCCAGAATAACGGTTATACCCCTTTAATCCCAGAAGAGTCTGAATCTGAAGAAACCCCTTTTGTTAGAAACCCTCCTATAACTCCGCAA
>LPNX010338904.1:166031-252406 GCA_001517045.1 Pseudotsuga menziesii | reverse complement strand
CGAGGTGAATCAGTTTGGGACTTTGATCAGAGGTTCAAGGTTCTGTTGGATCAAGTTAGCTTCACTATTGGACCAGAACAACATAAAGAATGGTTCATTGCAACTCTATTGCCTCATATCAGGACTCCACTTATGCAACAAAAGGTTGCTGATCAGCAAGAGGCGTTGGAAATCGCTATGAAACTTGAAACAACTCCTGTTGGAGATAATTTTGGAATAGCCCAAATACAAGCGCAGTTAGCAGAAATGGCTTTGGAGCTTCGTGACATGAAGAAAGGGAAAGCTACTCGTGAAGAGGTTTGGTGTACAAGATGTAGGACAGAAGGTCATGACAAAGAACAGTGTCTTGCATTAAGAAATTATTTGAATACTGGTGCACTGAACCCGTTTAACCCTAATGTCCTATATTGTGAGATCTGTAGAACAACTGGTCAGCATCGACCTGAAGATTGCTATCTACTGCAGAGATATGTTCAAGTACCTAAGAATCCCTACTGCAAATTCTGTAAGTCAGTTGGACACAACGAAGACGAATGTAGCAGCTTTGATCTCATGAGAGAGCGAACCTATGATGCTTATAGGGTCCAACCCGATGCACAAGGCAATGATGGATACGATTACCGTGGTAGTACATCAGGTCGAGGTAATTTCAGAGGTCATGGTCATGGTGGTATGCCTGGAAGAGGTCGAGGCCAGGTTTTTTTCTATAACCATAATCAGGCAGGACATGTAGCTAGAGACTGTCAGAACCTGACTACGACATGTCGATATTGTAGAGCTGTCGATCATGTGATTGAGCAATGTCCATAGTTGATAGCCAAGATTCAAGAAAGAAATGTCCCTCCTACTCAGAATGTTCAGATGATTGCTGTAGAGAAAAGACCTGTCCCAGCCGTTAACGTTGTTACAAGGAGTGGAGCTATGACACAAGTGCAGAATAAGGAGAAATAGCCTGACGAGGCTTGGGTCCACAAGACCCCAGAGAAAATCCCAGCCTTCGACGTTGGAAGAGAAAAAGGAACATTTATGGAAGCTAAAAAATACTTTGCTGATCCGAGAACATCAGTAGCAACTACGCAACAACATCGACAGTAGTTACAGTCTGAAGAAGCTTCGCCGGATCAAGTAAGTACACTAACATCATTTCTACAGAGTTGTATGAAGTTATTAATAAATCAAAATGCTTTGAATGAGTTACAGAAAGTTATTGCATCTTGCGAACCTCAGCGAAGCCCTGATAGAGGAAAACATGTTAATAGAGTTAGGAGGACTGGAAGAGAAATGAGGTTACATGCTCAGATAGGAGATTATAATATGACTGATATTATTTTAGACTTAGGATCAGAAGTCAATGTCCTAACTAGGCAGACATGGGAACAAATGGGAAGACCTACGCTTGAATGGTCCCCTATATAGCTGAGATTAGCCAATCAGCAGAAGATTGTACCCTTGGGAAGATTCCCTAGTGTACCAGTGGACATTGATGGAGTTAGTACCTTAGCAGACTTTGAAGTCATTGAAATAATTGATGATAGCAACCCCTATCCAGCATTGCTAGGAATTGAATGGGCACTAAACAATGATGCAGTAATCAACCTTAAGAACAAACAGATGACTTTTGAAGGAAAAGGCTTGAGAGTCATAGTACCATTGGACCCTTGTCAAGGAGAAAGGTATACAGAGCCAGTCAGAGATGAAGATCAGGATGTTTTAGATCATATTTACAACATCACAGCTAAAGAAGAAGACTATGTTAACCCTACTGCTGAAGGTATAATGGATTGGCAGTGTGACAGTTCTTGCATGACTGAGTCAGACGAAGGCCTAGAGAATTGGCAGAATAGACTTTATGAGCTCAATAGACATCAATGTGCAAGAATTACTAAGTCTCTCAGATGGGTTGGCTCACAGCCAAAGATCTTACTTACTTTTGATGGCTTGACAGATCCAGAAGATTTTATTGCACAATTCTCAGAGCAAGTACCAGATTCGCAGAAAATGGAGACTCTAGATTCAGTATTCAGAGTCGTAGCTGCCAGATGGTGGAATGCTCATAAAAAGTATATTCATAGTTGGAGAGCTTGTCAAAAGTTTCTTTGCCTGAGATTCATGGAACGACCTCAGGAGGTGCGTAGCAGATTCAATGGTAAGACTAGCCCTTAGGAACATTTGGAGCAGTGTTATTAAGCATGGAAGCATGTACCTTGTGAAGAATGGGTACATAGGTTTGTACACACTCTGGAACCTATAGCAAAGAACTAGTATGCGGAGGTAGAGCTTCGCCATGGCACTGTAAGTTGGGATAGCCTTATTAATAGTTTTGTGCTTACATTTTCTATTAATGAGGATTGCCCTGTTTTGGACGCAGCTATTAGGTTGATCCATACTAAGGTGTTTGATGATAAAGAAATAGCCGAGCACCAATTTGATTGGAAGGAACAAGAAACTAATGCAGTAGAATGTTATAACCTCGCCATTGATGAAGACCATGACCCGTGACCCGTGCAACATTAATATTCCTGCGTCAGAAGGACATTGCGAAGTACATGGACCAGCAGTCGAAGCACCTGAAGTAACCCAGCCCTTGAAGACAAGGAAAGTAAACATTGGATCAGAAGAAATGCCTAATTACGCTACCATTGGATATTATTGGGACGAAGAAATGGTAAGCAAAGTGACTGAACTTCTCCATGAGTATCAGGATTTATTTCCGACGAAGTTCTCAGAAATGAAAGGTATCCTTGGTGATATAGGAGTGATAAAAATACCTTTGAAACCTGATGCGAAGCCTATGAAGCATCGCCCTTATAGGCTGAACCCTAAGTATAAAGAGAAAGTTAGGCTGGAGCTAGATAAGATGCTAGCAGCAGGAATCATTGAGCCTGTCGAAGAGTCTGAATGGGTCAGCCCTATGGTGGTACAAGAAAAGAAGACCAAGGAAGAAATCAAAATCTGTGTTGATCTGAGGAAGCTGAATGATGCCTTTTTAAATGATCCTTTCCCTACTCCCTTTACAGATGAAGTTTTAGACAATGTCAGAGGTCAAGAAGTGTATTCTTTCACTGATGGATTTTCAGGTTACCATCAGATCAGAATTGCTCCAGAGGATCGACATAAAACAACCTTCGCTACAGAAATGTGATCTTTTCAGTACACGGTTATGCCTTTTGGATTGAAGAATGCATTTTCTATGTTTTACAGAGTAGTCATATCTGCATTTAAGGAATTTATTCATAAGTTCTTAGAAGTTTAATTTGATGATTGGACTATCTTTGGTTTATTGAAAGATCATATAGCCAGTCTAAGACTTATGCTGGACAAGTGTAGACAGCATCAGATTTCATTGAACCTGAAGAAGTGTATCTTTTGTGCGCCTTTTGGAATTTTGTTAGGTCACATTGTATGCAATCAAGGATTGATGGTGGATCCTGCGAAGATAGCCATTATTGTGAACTTACCACCTCCAAAGTCTATTAAGCAACTTCGCACTACGCTTGGTCATACTGGATATTACAGGAAATTCATTAAAGGATATGCTCAGATTACAGCCCCTATGGAAAAGAAATTGAAGAAAGATATTAAGTTTGAATGGACATCTGAATGTCAGGAAATCTTGGACATGTTGAAAGAAAATATGGTAAATGCCCCTATCTTAGTATTCCCTCACTGGAATAAGGAGTTTCATGTTCATGTCGATGCATCCTCCATTTCTTTAGGTATAGTATTGGCTCAGTCAGGTGAAGGTAATATTGATCACCCTATTGCTTTTGCAAGTAGAAAATTGTCCACAGCAGAAAAGAATTATATTATGATAGAACGAGAAGGTATAGCTATGGTTTATGCTTTGCAGAAGTTTCGACATTATCTGTTAGGATCTCATTTTAAGATGTTCACTGACCATTCTGCTTTGAAGTATTTGGTTAACAAGCCTGTGTTAGGTGGAAGGATATGCAGATGGTTGATTTTGTTTCAGGAGTATGACTTTGAGATCATAGTTAAGCTAGGAAGACTTAACCTGGGGCCTGACCACTTGTAGAGGCTCGAGTCAAGAGAAGAACCCACTAGTTTGGACGAAGGTCTTCCTGATGCTCAGTTATTTTCCATCCATATGGTTGATGACTATTTTCAGGATATTGTTCAGTACTTGTCTATGAGGTTTGCACCCTCTGAGATGACAACACAGTAGAAGAAGCAGCTGGTGGTTAGAGCAGCTGACTTTACCTTGATAGCAGGACAACTATATAAGATGGGACCAGATGAAATACTACACAGATGTGTCTTGGAGCATGAAAAGCCATTGATTTTGGATGAGGCACATTTTGGAGCAGCAGGAGGTCATTATGCAGGAAAATATACAGCACATAAGATTCTGACAGCTGGATTGTGGTGGCCTACGATTCATAAGGATGCAAGAGAGTATTGCCATAGTTGTGACATCTGTCAGAGGATAGGAAAACCATCCAGAAGGGATGAGATTCCTCTGGTTCCATAGGTAACTTTACAAGCATTTGACAAGTGGTCTATTGATTTTGTTGGACCAATCAATCCCCCTGCAAAGAAATCTGGAGAAAGATACATCATTACAGCAATTGATTACCTTACTCGTTAGGCCGAAGCTCAATCAGTCAAGGACTGTAGTGCTGCTACAGCTGCGAAGTTCATCTTTGATAATATTTTGTCAAGGTTTGGATGTCCTAGAATTCTTATGAGTGATCAAGGATCACATTTTCTGAATAGGACTATTGAAGCATTGACTGAAGAATTTCAAGTATATCATCAAAAGAGTACTGCCTACCATCCTCAAGAAAATGGAACTGTCAAAGCCTTTAACAAGATCCTTGAGCACGCTCTGACGAAGGTTTGCAATGTTAACAGAAATGATTGGGATCTTAGAATTCCAGCAGTATTATGGGCTTATAGAACCACTTGCAAGAAGTTGACAGGCGATACATCTTTTAGGCTGGTATATGGACAAGAAACAGTTATACCCATGGAATACATTATTCCTAGCCTCAGAATATCTGCCTTCACAGGGATGGATGATCCAGCTATGTTGAATGAAAGGCTGGAGAAGATATTGGAACTTGAAGAAGACAGATTCATTGCAGGTTTCCAGCAGCAAGTGCAGAAAGCTAGAGAAAAAGCATGGCATGATAGACACATTAAGAAGAAGCATTTCCATAATGGTGATCTTGTGCTCTTGTGCGACAGTAAATTCATGAAGTTCCCAGGAAAGTTTAAGACACATTGGAAAGGACCATACATAGTTCAGAAAGTTACCAATGGTGGTGCAGTTCAGTTAGCTAAATTGAATGGAGAAATTTTTCCCTCCACGGTGAATGGAAGTAGATTAAAGAAGTACTGGGATGGGTTTGTACCCCCCTGACCCAATGTAATAGCACGAAGAAGAGTCTAAGTACCAAGAACAGTTGAAATTAGGTACTAGACTATAATGAAGCTGTTCTCAGAGAAGAGTTGGCAGATTGTGGAAGTGTCGAAGGGTGTGGCAGGAATTCTGTCGTGGGTCAAAGGTCAGTATGGTGTCGAAGGTCCTTATTGTGGTGAAGCCAAAGTTAGTGATTGTGCTGAAGATGAAAGTTGTGCTGAAGCTTAAAATGTGACCGTTGGAAAAAAAGAGATTTGGCGGCGTCGGTACGTTAACTGAATTAACTGCCTGTAACGATGAGATTTTGGGAAATCTAGCGCCGTTTGGACAAGATCTACATCAGCTTTGTTAGATTTGGTGTCTTTAATGCACAGTTATGGCAGAATTGGTCATTGGATTCTATAAGAAGTCACCCAGAACTGCGAGTTTCTCATTACACATTTTCTTGAGTTGAGTCCATGTCATCTTATCGTGAAGTCCAGGAATTGTTGAGGGAATTCAGATAGAGGGGTCTGCAGAATCTTATGAGAAATCCACCTGCATCTGCACCTCGCAAAGATACTCCCCTAGCACCGAATCAGCCCATGCAGATGCGATTAACCAGAAAGAAATATAAGGCATAAGTTCGTTCTAAGCGGAACGAAGAAAGGAACAAGCCATCAGGAAAGACACCAGAGGATCCCGTGATGAATCCTTCTAGAGTATTCGAAGGCCTTGGTGACAAAGAGAATGTTGCACCACAGTGTCCACCATATCTTCCGCCTGTGTGACCAGGAGTTCAGCCACCTCGGCGGAAAACCAAGTTCATGTTACGCACCCCGTCGCTGCCACAGGGTGTGCAGCTGGTTGGAACAATGACAGGAAAAATAGACCGACTCAAGTATGCATACCACGATACAAATGATCGTGGGAAATTTTTGTAGTTCACACCTAGGAAATACTTGCACTCTTTCCACTATCCGGAGACAAGTACGACGCTACTGGAAGTGAAACAGTGGGCTGTTGGCTTGGAGCAAGCCGGCTTGTTGAAGATGTTGAATGTTCCCCACTTCGGTCGCAACACGCAGGTGACCGTAGTGGTCAAGCAATTATTGGCATTGGTGCATGATGGGAATCTATGGATAAGAAACTAGAAAATCATCATTGATGAAGAACTCATTCATCGGATCAAAGGCTTGCCTAAGGAAGGGCCTGATCCTAGCATTGAGTTCGTGGGAAAGCATGAAGACATGAAGCTGGCTCAGAGCATTAAGGAACGCTTTGGGCTAATGAAAGGAAAGCGAGGGTATCAAACCTCGACCATCCGTCATCAAAAAATTCACTTCGCTACAGAGCTACTAGCATGCAAGCTAATGCAGAAGTGTAGACCGAATGAAGTATCTGCCCTGATTGTCAGTATTGCTGCAAACTGTGTCGAAGGCTATAGTTACAATTGGGCAGCGTACATTGCTAAAGAGTTCCTCGAAGATGTCCGCGATGCACAGGAGAAAGGTAGACCCTTTCATTACTCTTGGTTGTTAGTGCTTATTGCACTGGTAGGATGGAAAGAACCTACCGAGGCACAGTTTGTTGATGTGCCTCCGCACATGCCTGGCGCAGCAAGATACGCATCTTTGTGGGTGTCGCAAGATAAAACCTTCCAGTAGATGATGAACTACGTGTTCAACTTCTACGCAATGAATATTTCCTATGAGATCCTGAAGACACCGCGGCTCAGTAATGAGCTATTTTCTCAGTATGCAGGAGTGGCCAACTTCAGGGCTGACATGCATCATGTCTTCATCCAGGCCCGCGTAGATAGCAAGCACAAATGGTCGAAGGTTCCATACATGGTGAACGAGGAAGACATCCTCGCAGTAGTCAAGCAGTGGCTGGATGAATGGATGAAGGATGCAGGAACAAGGCCCAGCATACCAATCCCCCCAGTGACAGATGTGGGCCCAGGTCCTAGTCAGATGCAGTAGAATGACCCACTCGAAGAAAGAGATGAACAAGATGAGTTGGAGCAGAGCGGAGATGACCAGGGTGGAGATGATGGAGCTAATGAAGAAGAAGAAGAATCGGTCAAAACCATTTCAGACCCCAATCACCCAAATAAGCGCAAGTCTCCAGAAGCAGAGGAAGTGGCGAAGCCTTCACCAAGAAAGAAAGCTAAGGCGTCGAAGGGAAAGAATATTGTTGAAGAGCCCGCTGTGACAATTGAAGAGCTTGATCAGGATCTGACAGAGTCTACAAAATTATTAACTAGCAAATGGCCATAGTTTGCAGCTACACACCTTGATGCGCTCACTGGCGTAGCACAGTGAATTATAGAGCTCAAGGAGTTAACATAAAGATCAGTGACAGGCGTTGCAGCAAGTAGTTCCCTAGTAAGCGTGCAGCCAGATACTCGGTAATGGCCAGCTAGAAATAATAGAGGGCAAGCACCAAGTGCCGCCCTCATTATAACTGACACAGCATCTCGATCACAGATGAGTATGACAGTCGAAATAGACTACGCCAAGTTGTCTATGTCGGAGCTGCATCTTTGTTAGTTGGCAATTATGAACGAGATCTGAGAACGCGACAACTACTCACACAGGCAGTTGGAAAAGTCCATGAAGCAGAGTGAGAGCCTCGCAGCATAGTTGGAAGAAGCTGAGCAGAAGAAGAGGGAAGCAAAAAGCAAGCAGGCTGCACTGGCGCGAGTATTGGATGAGGCGTGTCGAAGTATCCCTGACTTCAAGATGCAGGCTGAAGAAGAACCAGAGCAGAGGCTTGCCAAGATGAAAGACTATGCACAACAGTCTCGCAGCCTGATAGAAAAGATGAAAGCAGAGCATGAGGCTTAGATTGCGGAGCTTCAACTTCACATTATTCCTGAGAGTCCGTCAGAGGTCAAGGAGCAGCGTCGCAGAGATATTTCAGCCTCAGCAACAAAGATCTCAGACCTAGTGAGTAGCACATCAAAGCTTCTGGATGAAAGCATTGAGGCCTGGGAAAACTTACAAGACAACCCAGAAGTGGAAAAGCTGCAAGAAACAATCAAGCAACGACAGGAAGAGTTGGATGCAGTCAAAGCAGAAATCAAGACATTGCCTCCTATGTAGAAGATGCTTAAGGTAAAGCAGAGCAATGAGCTCCAACAATAAATCAAGGCATGCAAAAGGAAAGAAACACTGTTAGTGAGCTCTATGCAGCCTTTCATTAACGAGGCCCTGGAACTGAGCACTGCTGCGGACAACTAGCTCAAAGTTTCGAAGGGATATGATGCATTCGCACATGAGAAGGCCAACAAAGCATCTGCAGCAGCATTATAGGAGATGGTGGAGAAGGAGCAAGCAGCCGAATATATTATGTGCAGCCTCAACAAGCAGTTCACTATCTTCACCAACAAGATTCTCCCTCCGGAAAAGCAGCAGAGTGTCCCGGGATGGGACACTGGTGAGTCTTAGGGGTCTGTTGGGGTGCAGATCTTGAAGGTCCTTAATTTTGGCAACTCCGCGGTTTTGGTGCGAAGCTTGTAAGCGGAGTTACGACTCAAAATAGTCTTAGGGGTGTCGGGGTTGGGTCGAACCCCCTCTTTTTGTAAATAACCCATGGTTTAAACTCATGGTTCTTAAGCCCATGGTTTAAACACATGGTATTGTAATAGTGCACTAGTATAAATAGGCACTTATGTAAAGGAGAAAAGGGCTTTTCAAAAGTTTTGTATGATGATAATTTGATGCGAAGAAGCTAAGGCCTATTTTTGGGTTTAAGGTTAAGTCCCAGCTGAGTGCATGGATGACCTCTGTAGCTGAGTGCGCAGAGGGTTTTGGAAGGAAAATACTGCAGCTTAGTGCGCAGTTTCGGGTTGATTGAGAAGATCTGCAGCTGAGTGTGCAGATCAGAACTGTGTTGTTGTAAAGAGTTGAATAAAGCGCAGTTCTGTGGACGTAGCCCCTACGCTGGGGGTGAACCATGTATATCTTGTGTTGTGGTGGTTCCTTTTTGTTTTGTGCTATTAATTTTTTATGCATTTGATAAGTAGGTGAATGATAAGTAAGATATATTGTTAAGAATTAAACTTCGCTATGAATTCCCAGTTAAGGGTTAAGCAAGTAACTATCTATTTATATAAACTTCGAAGCTAATTAAGTGTATGTCGAATCTCTGTATTATGTAAGTATACTTTGTTAAGGATAAAGGTATAGTAATATCCCTCTTTTGCCTACAGAAACCTGATTCTGTAGCACCCCATAGCTGTTTCGGGTGAGACTGCAACCTGTTCGCAGGTTGTTGCCAAAAGGGCCAACACTATGGGTCTTTTTGTTGGTTAAAATAATAGTATAAGAACCCAGGTCTGCCCTGCAGCCAACATATACTAGATTAATGTTAAAAATATAACATGAAATCAGAGCTAACTTGAAAAGAAGACACTGTGCAGCTGCGGGAACTAGGGCTTCCTACTTTGTGGATCTCTCTCCACAGTTTTTTAGCAAAAGAAAGTTGGAATAAATCTCCTCCTTAGGGCACATCTTTCTATCGAAGCAGAATCCAATTCTGAGGTTTTTCAGTTTTGGACCCGACACTGCTGCTGAAAATTAGGGCTTTTCACAGAAGAGGAATTTTTTAGTGAGCCTAGGCCTAAATTGATCTCCTCCCTAAAATCGAAGTTAGGGATCAATTTCAAAGAAATTGGTTTGACAGAACTCTAGAAAAGAAAAACCCTAATCTGCTTCTGAACCAGCACTGTAGAATTTCAGCTACAAATCCAGATCTGACATCTTGAACTGGTAAGATCTAAATATTTTCTATTTCCATTTGAGGTTCTAAGTTAAGATGTCTCATCATACCAAGCTTGATGAAAAGCTTGAGGGAGCTGATAACTTCCGATCCTGGAAGTATAGGATCTCCTTGGTCCTAGAAGAGAATGAGTTGGACTCCTACATCAATGAGGAGGTTCCAGTTCCATAGGGAGATGAGGCTAAGGCATTATACAAGAAGAAGATGGTTATGGAAAAGAGAATCATTGCTGATTTTATCAAGGATCATCTCATGCCACAATTGTCCTCCCTAAAGACACCTAAATCTATGTTTGATGCCCTAACCAAATTTTTTGAAGGGAAGAACATAAACCGGAAGATGACTCTGAGAAACCAACTGAAGAATGTGAAGATTTAGAATGTAGAAACCATCCAGTCTTACTTCACAAGAGTTTCTCAAATCAAAGAACAACTGGAATAAGTAGATGAAGAAGTGGAAAATGCTGAGATTGTAATGACCACCTTGAATGGCCTCCCTAAATCACTCATTTATTCAAGGGATATGTGCTAGAAAGAAGTTAGTCAAGTTCAACAGACTATGGGAAGAATGCTCTGAAGAAGAAGCTAGGATAGCAGCCAGAGAAGAGAATATGGGAAATGAAGATCAAGCTCTCACAGTACATTCCAAGAAAACCAAAAGAAGTTCTAATCACTCCAGAGGTAAGCATTTTTCTAAAACTAACTCTAGAAAATATTTCTCTAGAGGTAGATGTTATACTTGTGATGAAGTAGGACACTTTGCAAAAGATTGTCGTAAAAGACAAAATAAGAAAAAGGGAAACGAGAAAAGACATCATGCTCATGCTGTAGAGGATGATGAACCATCCAAGAAGAAAACCAGATATGAAAGTGAAGACTCTTCAAGTGATGAAGAATATGTCTTGATTTCTGCTCTCACGGGAAATATCACACATGGAAGCATTGATTGTCTTATAGACAAGTGGGGATTCCAAGCATATGACAGGATTCAAAGAATCCTTTGTGAAACTTTCAGAACATGAATCACCTCACAAGGTGAAGCTTGGAGATGACTACCAATATCCAATAAAAGGTAGTGGAGAATATTCTTATAAACTAGACTTTGGAAAGTCTATGAGGATGCAATATGTATTGTTTATACAAGGACTCAAGAAGAACCTTCTCTCCATATCTGCATTAGATGAAAAAGGCATGAGGGTTGCATTCATAAATGGCCAAGTCATCATGTGGCCAAAGGGAAGACTATTAATGATGCAGTAGTGATTGGGGAACAAGAAGGAGGTCTATACAAATTGAAGGGCCATCCAGAACAAGCCTTGGTCCATGAAACAATAGAGCCAAATGAACTTTGGCATAGAAGGCTTGCACATGTGCATTACAGAGCACTACCATTTGCAAGCAAAGATGTTGAAGGTCTTCTAGAAATTCAAGAAAAACATGATGGGGTCTACAAAGGATGTGCAAAAGGAAAGAATAAAAAGAAGACATTTCCAAGTAGTGAAAGCAAAGCAAAAGGAATCTTGGAAATCATCCACTCTGATGTATGCGGTTCTATGTAATCAAGCTCACTAAGCGGGTATGTACACTATGTTTCTTTTATTGATGAATTTTCTAGGAAGACATGGATTTACTTCATGAAGAACAAAGATGAAGTATTCAGCAAGTTCAAGGAATTCAAAGCCTTGATTGAGAATCACACAGACATGAAGATCAAGACCTTTCGATTAGATAATGGCAGAGAATTCACATCTAATGAATTCAAAGAGTTATGCAAAGACTCAAGGATTAAGAGGGAGTTGTCAGCTCCTTATAATCCACAAAAGAATGGGATTACAAAAAGGAAGAATAGAACTATCATGGAAGCTGCAAGAGCAATGCTTCATGATCAATATCTTCCTATGCATCTTTGGGCCGAAGCTTCCAGAACAATGGTGTATGTACAGAACCGTACTCCACAAAGAGTACTCAAGAACAAGAGTCCTGAAGAAGTCTTCTCCGGCAAGAAACCAGAAGTCAGCCATCTCAGAATATTCGGCTGTCCTATGTACATACACATTCCAAAAGAAAAGAGAACAAAATTAGATCCTTCAGGAAAGAAGGGGTATATTTGCGGGATACTCTGAAATCTCGAAGGCTTACAGAATATATTTCCCAGGATACAAGAAGATTCACATCAGTAGGGATGTGACATTTGATGAAGACACAGCTTACAACAAATCCAGAAATAAACCCGCTGAAGAATCTGAAGAAGCAGAAGCACCTAGAATTCATGATACAACCATGAATTAAGAAACTCAAGAAGAGGATAGAGAGTTTGAAGAACCACAAAGACCTATAGATCCACCTCCAGAGAAGAATCCTCATAAGAGGAAACTTGCTTGGGTATGAGAACTTATCCAAGGTGCGGAAAGATATGGTGCTCCAGAAGAGAATCACAGAGAAAGAAAAAGGATCAGATCCTGCTTTGGGTATGTAGCATTACTATGTGATTTCATTGATAAAGAACCTTATGAAGAAGCGACATAACAGAAAGAATGGAAGGATGCTATGATCAAAGAATATCAATCGATCATGAAGAATGATGTTTGGGATGTTGTCCCAATACCAGAAGGGAAGTTAGTTGTAACTTCCAGATGGATCTACAAGATCAAGCATGCTGCAGACGGTAGCATAGAGAAATATAAGGCAAGATTTGTTGCTTGGGGTTTCTCACAGAAAGAAGGAATAGATTATGAAGAAACCTTTGTACCTGTAGCCAGATACACTTCCATCAGATCAGTACTTTCCCTGGCTGCAGTGATGAAATGGAAGATACACCAAATGGATGTCAAGACTGCTTTCTTGAATGGTGTAGTGGAAGAGGAAGTGTATGTAGAATAGCCACTTGGTTTTGAGACACATGATAGAGAGTCTCATGTATGCAGATTGAATAAATCCCTGTACGGTTTGAAACAGGCACCCAGGACTTGGTACGATAGAATTGACAGCTTTCTATCCAGTTTGGGATTTACCAAGAGTAAACAAGACTCCAACTTTTACTACAAGGTTTAAGATGGCAACCCAGTGATGCTCCTACTATATGTAGACGATCTGTTTGTGACAGGTATGGATGGGTTGATTTCTAATATGAAGAGAAAGCTTGATGCTGAGTTAGAAATGAAGGACTTGGGTATGATGCATTATTTTCTAGGTATGGAGGTGTGGCAGAGTGCAGATGGAATCTCCCTTGGACAAGGAAAGTATGCAGTAGAGATCCTGAAAAGGTTTGGGATGATGGACTGCAAGTCTATGGACACACCTATGGCATTGAACCTAAAGCTATTGAGCGATGCTTCATCAGAGTCAGTTGATGCTACAATGTATCATCAAATGATTGGGTCTTTGATGTACCTGATGAACAGTAGACCAGATATTTACTTTGTTGTGAACACCTTAAGCCAGTTCTTGACAGATCCGAGAAATGTTCACTTGATTGCTGCAAAGCATATTTTGAGATAGCTGAGAGGTACGGTTTATTATGGGCTCAAGTACGATACGAATCGGAAGATTAACCTAGAGGGTTATCTTGATTCAGATTGGGCAGGTAGTGCCATCGATAGGAAGAGCACTTCAGGATGTTGCTTTAGTATGGGATTAGGTGTGATCTCTTGGTTTGGCAAGAAGAAATCCTGTGTTTCACTGAGTACAACTGAAGCAGAGTATGTCGTAGCTTATTCAGCTATTTGTGAGGCAGTATGGCTCAAGAAGCTATAGTATGATTGATTTGATCTCCAGCTAGATGCTACTTCTATACACTGTGACAACCAGAGTTGTGTGAAGTTTTCAGAGAACCCAGTGTTCCATGACAAGTCGAAGCATATCGAGATCAAGTATCACTATATCAGGGATATGGTGCAGAGGGGAGCAGTGAAGCTCCAGTATATTGCAATGATGATAAGATAGCTGATGTGTTGATGAAGCCATTGGCCAGAGTGAAGTTTGAGTACTTCAGGGAGAAGCTTGGTGTTCTCCAGATCGAGGTCCCTTCCAAGGGGAAGTGACGAGTCTGGAAGCCATTCTGACGAGCAGGTAAGATGTAAGGGCTGAGCCATTCTGTCATGGTGAGAGGATTGGTTCCTTCCATGTTAGATATAAGTGCTGAGCCATTCTGATATGACTGTAGGATTGGTTCCTACATGATCAGATATAAGGGCTATTGCCATTCTTGGAATGGAGTTGCCAAGAATACTTGGTCTTCGACTGAGGGCCTTTATGAGACAATTGTAATATGTAGTCTTACATGATCAAATGTGAGCGCATGGCCATTCTGATGTGATTGAGGGATGTGTTCCGACTTGATCAGATATAAGGGTTGTTTCCTTTCTAACAAGTAGGTCAGATGTGAGTGTCGACCATTCTGATGTAGGATTAGTTCCTACATAGATGTAAGGGCTACCGCCTTTCTGATGAGGAGGTCAAATGTGAGTGTCAGCCATTCTAATGTAGGATGAGATCCTACATAGATGTAAGGGCTACCACCTTTCTGATGAGTAGGTCAGATGTGAGTGCCGGCCATTCTGATGTGACTGTAGGATGAGGTCCTACATGTTTGGATGTAAGGGCTACCACCTTTATAACGAGGAGGTTAGATGTGAGTGCCGGCCATTCTAACGAGTAGGTCAGATGTAAGGGATAATTCCATTCTCTGAATGGAGGCACCTGGTCAGTTACTAGGAACCCTCAGTATAGGACCGAGTGCCTTTCTAATGAGTCAAGGTCAGATGTAAGTGCTGTGCCTTTCTGACGAGTCAAGGTCAGATGTGAGTGCTGGGCATTTTGACGAGTAGGTCAGATGTAAGGGCTACCAAAGACCTACGAGGAGGTAGGCCTACACCAAACATGAAAAAGGGTTGGCTCTATAGAACTTCCTCTGACGAGAAGAATAATGAGATAGCACATATGATGATGACCCAGTGATGATCCAGATCGAGCTATGATCCAGATCCAGTTATGATGTCTCCGAGATGATCCAGATTGAGTGATGATTCAGATCCAGCAGTGATGATCCAGGTCAAGCTATGATCTAGATCCAGTGATGATGACCCAGTGGTGATCCAGATCAAGCGATGATCCAGATCCAGTGATGGTGATCCAGATCCAGTGATGATCCAGATCGAGTGATGGTGATCTAGATCGAGTAATGATCCAGATCCAGTGATGATGATCTAGATCCAGTGATGATCCAGATCGAGTATGATCCAGTAATGATGATCCAGATTGAGCGATAATCTAGATCCAGATGAAGATGACTTGAAGATGAAGATGACAAGAACTTAACGATGACCCAGATGATACAAAGAAGAAGACTTGTGCTGAAAATTGTGTCGAGAGAATACCTTCCTAGTTAAGAGGGAGTGTTGATGTATATGTAACTTTGGAATGTATTCACTTGTATTTCTTATGTATTGTAACCCGATGTTTATTCTAGGATGTATTTGTAATTTACTTTAGGCATGTCATGCCCCGATGTTCCGATCGGGCAGATCTATAATGTAAACAAGTCATGTCAAGTCATTATGGGTAACCCTTCTATTGTCTAAGGGTTAAAGTCCCCGCAGTTTTGAGGCACTAGGGTTATTATACTCTCCTAGAGAGGTTGGACCTAGTAGGGTTTTAGTCATGTTAGGATTAGTATAAATAGAGAGCTAGCCTCTCTATTTAGTACACAACTCATACACACTCAAGTGTAGCGCATAGTTGAGGAAGGAGAAGACATTGGGGCTAGATAGAAAGAAGGTTACTGCTGTCGGGAGATCATCTTACTATTTTGGGGTTTTACTTTTGGTGTTGATTATATCTCTGAGGAAGTTGTGGGGTTTTCTCCATTTACGGTTTCCCCGAGGAAAAAACACTATGTTCATTGTCTCTTGTGTTTGATTGTTGTGCTTGTTGTTCTCTCAGTTAAATATCCTAATGTTATCCTAGCTTAATGTTAAAAATCTAACATAGAAAAGCACCCGCTATTAAGGATGAGATAGAGAAGCTGTTAAAAGATGGTTTTATCTATCCCGTTCCCTTGATGGAGTGGGTTTCATACCCCATTCCGGTTGATAAGAAGCAGGGAGCGATCCATATATGCACTGATTTCTGTAATTTAAATCGTGCTTCTCCTAAGGATAATTTTTCCACACCATTTATTGATCAAATTTTGGATGAGTGTGCAGGAAGCGAGGTATTTTCCTTCATGGATGGCTTTTCCAGATATAATCAGATTCAGATTAAACCTGGGGATCAAAATAAAACTGCATTTATATGTCCTTGAGGTACGTTTGCATATCGAAAGATGCCTTTCAGTCTTAAAAATGTCGGAGCCACATTTCAGCAGGATATGACCTTTATTTTTCACAATCTCAAAACAATTATCGAAGTGTTTTTGGATGATCTTGCTGCTCATTCTTGGCTGAGAGTGCGTCATCCATACCATTTGAGATTAGTATTCGAAAGATGCCGCCATTACTAGGTTAGGTTAAATCCTCATAAGTGCATCTTTTGTGTGAAGCCTGGTCGCTTGTTAGGGCTCATTATTTCCAAGGAGGGTATAAGTGTCGATCCCTTAAAGGTTGAGGCGATACTTCAATTGTCTCCCCCACACAATATTAGACATATTCAATGTTTGCAAGGCATGGAAAATTTCTTATGAAGATTCGTGGTTAACTTTTCCAATTTGACTAAAGGATTTATGCATCTTTTAAAGAAGGATAGTACCTTTTGCTGGGATGAGCAAGTCCAGGAGTCCTTTGATGCTCTTAAGCAAGCCTTAGCATCAGCCCCTATGCTTAGTCCACCTCACTATAGCTGGAATTTTTTGATTTATGTGGCCACGTCCATGGAGACGATGGGTATGGTTTTGGTTTAGGAGGATGAGGATCTCCATGAGAATGTCATATATTATTTGAGCTGAAACCTTATAGATGCGGAAATACATTATTCTCATGTGGAGAAGCTTGCCTTAGCCATCGTTCATGTGGTTCAGATATTGAGACATTACATTCTCCTTCGCCAGACCTTGGTGGTAGCTCATGTCAATCCATTTCAGTTCATCCTCACTAGAAGGATGATCGAGGGAAAGTATAATAAGTAGATTGTTATTTTGAAAGAATTCGATCTCAAATTTGTTTCGGCAAAATCAAAGAAATTGTTAATTTTTGCGGAGCTTATTTCTAATTTTCCAAGTGTGGAGGAGGAGGAGGTTTATGAGGATACATTTGTTGATGAGCATATTTTCCTTATCTCAACTTTGGATCCATGGTATGGGGATATAATTATATATTTGCAAACATTGAAAGTCCCTACTCACCTTTCACGGGATGAGTGACGACGATTATGTCACGTATCTAAGAAATACCTTATAGTGGATAACACTTTGTACCGCCGTGGGGTAGATTCCATTTTATGTCATTGTTTAACCCATGATGAGGCTAAGGTTATGCTAAATGATTTCCATGGAGGGGCGTGTGGTGGTCATTTATCTGGGCTTTCTACAACCCAAAAAAATTGAGAGCGGGATATTTTTGGCCGTCGATATTCAAATATTATGTCAATGTGATCAAGAAGTGTCACCCTTGCCAAGTGTTTGCATGCAATATGTGCTCACATCCTTCCCCATTACATCTGATTATCACCATCGGTCCCTTCACCAAGTGGGTTCTTGACTTTATGGGTTGCCACCCAGCTTCGGCTCGGGGGCATCATCACATTATAGTGGCTATTGATTATTTCATGAAATGGGTTGAGGTTATGCCCACGGTTAAATACGACGGTGAGCCAACCACATATTTCATGTTCAACCAAATTATTACTCGGTTTGGCATTCCAAAAGAGCTTGTCACTGACCATGGTAGGCACTTTCAGAATAGAATGATGGAAGAGTTGGCTTCAAAGTTAGGGTATAAGCAGGAGCACTCATCTTCTTATTACCCTCAGGTGAATGGACAGGTTAAAGAAATGAACAAATCACTTTAAGTCCATTCTCCAATGAACCATCACACAAAGCAAGATGAATTGGAATATCATGTTATATCCTGCTTTGTGGGCCTATAGGACCATGGTTAAGACTGCCACCGGTTTCTCTCCATATCATCTCGTACATGGGGTGGAGTCTGTCTTACCAGTTGAATGCGAAATCCCTTCGTTGAAGCTAGCTATAGAGATTTTACCAAACACTTCCGCATTGGAGGAACGTTTGGTCCACTTAGAGTAGCTTGATGAGCAGCGCTGAGATGCCTTAGTGGCTCTAGAAGTAAATAAGTGCCGCGTTAAGGTCCAATATGATAAGTCTGTCTGTCCGAGGAGGTTTAGTGAAGATGATTTGGTCCTTTTATGGGATCAAGCTAAAGAACCCTTGGGGGCAGGGAAGTTTAATCCCATGTGGCATGGTCCTTACATAGTCAAACGTGTGTTAGAGAAGGGCGCCTATGACCTAGTGGATTATGAAGGGATAGCCTTGGTGGAGCCTAGAAATGGGCTCTATCTTAAAAAATACTATGCATGATCTTCAGCCAAGGCTGATTATTGTATATTATTGTACAACTTTTGCATATTTAGGTTTTCTTATGGTGATTGGGTTTGCTGATTAGATTCTGTTTCTTATGGCAGATGTCGATGGAGTCTTCTGCTTACATAGGATTCGCTGATGATGCTAGTCACCACACTCAAAACTCAACTTCTACTGCTTGGGTGATCTATACTCCTACGGGTCAGGTACTGTCTTCAGGAGGCGTATGTTTACGACCTTCTACGCGAACCGCCACAAAATACTAACTAGGTGGAGAAACAAAAGAAGTGGGAGAAATTCATTGCCGAAAGGGAGTGGGAATACTTCCTAAGTAAGTGAACAGAACTATCCAGGCTTCCTAAAGCGTCAGGTAGGAAATGGGGGGGTAGTTGGTCATATGTCGGGGTAAAGTGGAGAGGATTCAAGTCGACTAAAGAGAAACCATTCACCAGCAATGAGAAGTCAACCTAAAAGGGAAATCGAAAGGATAGTATCACATAAAGGTACGGTGGACTTTCAGAAAATAGAGAGGGAGAATAGGCTGCAAATAAGGGAAGAGAGAAGAGAAAGAGCCATAGCGCTGCAAAGAGGAATGAGCACTAGGGTTACAGACCAAGAGAGAAGTCCGCCAGAGTCGGGCCATGACCGACATGAGGAAGGCATGGAAGAAGAAGCGTCCCCTATGGAAGAATATTTGTGGATAGAGCAGCAAGAAGATCTCCAATTAGAAATCCCCCAGGAGGTAAGACCTCTATCTCCGACGGATCTGAGTACCAGGATACAAACAATTGTCGAAGAGGACCTCAGACTAGGAGCTGGTGATTTTGGTATTTGGAGCCGACTAGATGACAAGAGAAACGATGATAGTAATCTAATTATTCATTGAACAGAAGAAGGAAATTGGGTTAGGATTCAAGCATTGCCCTCCAACCAGAGTATCCACTTACTTTACCCAACACACGAAGGAGCACCCCCCCTACCAAATACAACTTTAGAAGATACAGAAAATTTGGAGCCACATAACAAAAACCGAAGTCAAAGCACAATTTATATCGGTATTTAAAAATCCAGATGCAAAACATCTTACAGCAAAGAAATTAAAGACAACATCACAAAAGCTAGGAGAAATTGTCCGCGACTACGACAAACGCTGGAAAGACCTTCTCAACCAGTTGCATTATGTCATTTATGAGCAACTATTAATCGAGTGGTTTCTTATAGGTCTGTCACAGAAGATTCATCGACACATCAGTCTGGAGACATTCCAAACTTATGAAGATGTGCTCACAAAATCTTTACAAGTAGAAATGGATGAAGACATTCCAGCATACTCCATGGATCACAAAATAGAGGAACAGCTTGAGATCATACATAAATATCTAAAAGAGCTAAACCTTAAGAGTCAGGATATTTGGTGCATGAAGTGCTCGACGGCTGGACATTCAAAGGACAATTGCCGATAGGATATTAGCCGACAAGATTTTTGGTTTGTGCAAACAAAATGTTTCTGCGACATCTGCCAGGAGCATGGCGAGCATACCACAAAAGATTGCCCATTCAACATGAAGAATGGTAAAGCATCATGGTGTACAATCTATGAACTAAAAATCACAACACCTCAGATTGCCACCTGAATCTAAAGAATCGACAAAATTATTAGGCAGTATATTAGACTAACGTAGTTGCACAAAACAATGAGCAAAACGACCAAAATAATCAAAGGTGTGAAGGTCATCGGTATGAATGCTGGTTTGACAACCGACATGGAGGCTATGGAAGTCGAGGTCGATTCTATGGGAATCGAGACAACTGACCACGTCGGCCCATCCAATGTTTCACATGTTACAAGGAAGGACACTGACATGCAGACTGTCCATACAAGGACAGGATTGACCTAAAATTTTGTACTAATTGTGGTGTAGGGGATCACTCATTAGAGGATTTCCTTATTATGCTTGAAAAGATAAATAAAAAGAAGAATGTTAATGTCTTGTCGTGTGTGCAAAAACATGATATTATCAATACAAAGAATTTACATATCGTAAACCGACAAGGGATGAAAACTGGGAATGATAACCCCCAAATAAGCAAGATAAAAAAAAAATGTTTATCCTGACTCAGTTAAAGAAAAACAAATATATAAAGATGCAACAAATATATTTAGAGAATTTGTTCGATAGGAAGAAGAAGATGATAATCAATAGGATACAGTAAAAGAGCTAATACAGTTGGTACAGAAAGATAAAACAATATCACAATTCATCGACTTACTGTATAAAATAAAACACAACAAAACACCGAAAAACAAACAAAGAATATCTACAGTTTAAACCAAAAAGATAAAAGTGATGTTGACCCACTTGTCGACTTGGAAATTGAAGGATACCATGTCCAACAAGTTGTACTCGATTTCGGATCATAGGTAAATATTATGACTCAAGACACATGGGAACAGTTAGGTAGACCTCGATTATATGAATCAGGAATATACCTGAAACTGGCAGACCAAGGCCTAATTGAACCTATTGGAGTCTAGAAAAATGTCAACACAACGATAAAAGTTATATCGACTAAAGTCGACTTCGAAATTATTGGCCCTAAGGAAGGATCTAGCTCCTTCCCAGCGTTAGTAGGTCGACCTTGGGGGAGAAAAATGAAAGCCTCGATATCCTTGGACAAAGAAAGAATAAAATTAAATGGGAATGGACAAAAAGTCATAGTACTATATTCATCCATCCCAAGGAGAACCTTGGATAGAACCAATTGATGAAGAAGTTGACATCCGACAACTATATCATATACAGAATAATGAAGATTACACATAACCTAATACATATGGTGAACTTTACTTAGGAAACTAAGACTCAGTAGGATACAATTCATATGCAGAACTATATGATTGGGAGGTTGAAAACTATGAAACAAAAGTAAGAGGATGTTGGACTATTCAAAAAGTACAGAAGAAACCAGTCAAACAATGCTTTGTGGTGTCCAGCATCCCAAAAATATTTGAAAATAAAATTAGGGAATATCCTACATTACAACCAACAAAAATAAATACCACAAAAATCCCAAGGTATAAAGAAAGAGAATCACCAGTTATGCATGTAGAGCAAGTATCTAGGAACATCGATGAACATGGCCAACTACAAAGTTTAGTAGAAACTTTTATAGGACAAGCTGCTAGACGGTGGGATACCCATCAGTCAAGACTACAGACATGGACAACAGCTTCGACTTATTTTGTAGAAAGGTTTGGAGGAAAGAAGTTAACCAACCAGGCTCAGATACCTATATTTACCCAAGGACAGGATCTAGAAAACCATATAAAGATATGTGGAAAATAATGGAGAAGACTGGGATATAAGGATGAACGCACATGGCCACACTTATTTCCATCAACACTCTCTGACTTACCAAACAAATGGTACAATATGGAAGAAGCTCGGGGTGAAACATTTCTATGGCATGAATTTAAAGAAAAATTTATCAAAGATTTCAACTTTGAACCCTAAAATGAGAATTTGGTCGAAACAACAAAACAGATCAAAGCATTTGTACAATTGACAGAAAACAAAACCCTAAGGGACAACCAACCGAAAATAAACTGTAACAATATACAAACCAGGACAATACCATAGTCAACAAGACTACAGTTGGAAAATGAAAAGTCGAAAGGGAAAAGTTTTAGATGGAAATCAAATCATGTTGAAACGACCAAACCTATTCGCACAGTACTCAAAGTTGGAACAATCGACAAGGAGGATAACGAATGAATGACTGCAACAAACTTTTCTGCCACATTCTCACAGTTTAAGGAAGGAAGTTGACCAATCAATGAAGCTAAAGCACTGGAATGGCTAGATGCTAAAATTAAAACTAGAGAAGTTGACATATCAAACGATGATCGACCAAAAATATCAAATATTGGAGACTACTGGTTTGAAGCACAAACAACAGAGATCACAAACCTACTGAAAGAATTTCAGTATGTATTTGCTAGAGACTATAAGGATCTTAAAGGTCTAGTACATGAAATGGGTGAAATGAATATCGACATAAAACCTGATGTTCGACCTGTCAAGAAATGACCATATAAACTAGCTCACAAATACAAAGAGATAGTCAAGAAAGAGATTGATAACATGCTTGCAGCAGGAATCATTTACCCTATTGACCAATCAGAATGGGAAAGTCCAATGGTGGTTCAACCAAAGAAACATGATCCAACCAAGATAAGGATCTGTGTTGACTTCAGAGAACTCAATAAAGTTACACTAATAGACCCATTTCCAACTCCTTATGCAGATGAAATATTAAATGAGGTAGCAGGACATGAATGTTATTCGTTTACAGATGGATTCTCAGGTTATAATCAAGTACCAATAGCCAAAGAAGATCAGAAAAAGACAACATTTGTATGTGAATTTGGCTCATTTACTTACAGGGTTATGCCTTTTGGACTTAAAAATGCACCTTCAGTCTTTTCAAGGATTGTGGTTAAAACATTTCAGGAGTACATTTACAAAACAATGGTAGTATATTTCGAAGATTGGACAATATACTCTACACTAAAGGACCATTGTAAATGGCTAAGACTTATGTTGGAATGATGTCGACAGATCCAACTATCACTAAACATCAAGAAGTGCATATTTTTAACTCCTATAGGAATACTATTAGGGAATATCGTCTATAAAGAAGGTATTAAAGTCGACTTCGCAAAAATAAAAATCATCCTCGACTTAAAACCCCCGATGAATCCGAAACAAGTCAGGGTACTACTTGGTCATACAGGATACTATAGAAAATTCATAAGACATTATTCAGACATGACATACCCATTGGAATAATTGCTAAGAGATGATCAGGAATTTAATTGGACAGAGGAGTGTGACATATCATTCGAAAAACTAAAAAGAAAGTTAGTCGAAGAACCCATCCTAAGGTTTCCAAACTGGTCAATCAAATTCCATGTACACATCGATGCATCAGGCCTAGCAATAGGAGCAATCCTAACTCAGCCAGGAGATGATGGAATGGACTATCCTATAGTTTACAGTATCAGGAAACTAAACAAAGCTGAAAGAAACTATTCGACAACTGAAAGAGAAGCATTAGGGATGGTCTTTGCACTACAAAAATATCGACACTATCTACTAGCTAACCCATTCATCTTTTACACTGACCATCAAGCACTAAAATACCTCGTAAATAAGCCTCTACACCATGGAAGAATTTTCCAATGGATACTTCTATTCCAAGAATTTGAATTCGAAGTTGTTGTCAGACCGGGTAAGCTAAATGTCAGTCCAGACCACTTGTCCCGAATTGACACAGGGGAGGAACCGACAGGAGTCGAAGACGACTTACCAGATGCACATTTATTTCAAATACAAGCACGATAGAGTTAGAGGAAATAACTTAGTTTTTAGAAGATGGACAAGCACCATAAGGCATGAGTATGAAGAAGAAACAAATCTTAGCCATGAAAGCTGCACCATATAGTCTCATAGATGGATTCCTATATAAAATGGGGTTAGACGACATTCTCAGAAGGTGCGTACTGGAACACGAAATAAATAATATCATTCATGAAGTATATTATGGACCTGCTAGAGGACACTTCCAAGCAGACACAACTGCAAAGAAAATCCAACAATCGGGGTTGTGGTGGCCGACACTCTACAAAGATTGCAAAATTTTTGTAAGCCAATGTGACAGATGTCAACGGCTGGGTTGACCCTTTCCTAGTACAGAAATGCCCCTGATATCAGTAAACCCAAGTTTGACATTCGAAATTTGGGCCATCGACTTCATAGTACCATTTCCTATACCAGCAAAAAGAATAGGTGCAAGGTACATAATAACTACAGTCAAATACGTAACCAAATGGGCAGAGGTAGAACCAGTTGACACATGTTCTAGAGAGATAGCTGCTAAGTTTATCTGTGAGAATATCATTACTAGATTTGGATGTCCATTAACCCTAATCAGTGACCAGGGAACACACTTCATAAATAAAACTATTAAAACACTAACATACCAGTTCCAAATCGACCACCGTCGGAGTACATCATACCATCCTCAGTCGAATGGAGCAATTGAAGCATTTAACAAAACATTAACAAAGGGATTAACAAAAATATGTAATGCTGATAAAGACGACTGGGATGAAAATATACTTGCAGTACTATGGGCATACAGAACGGCATACAAGCATTCAATTGACCAAACACCATTTCTACTAGTTTATGGACAGGAAGTAGTAGTTCCTCTACACTTTCGACAACAGACACCTATTATCACAGAAATTTTACATGTCGATGTCGAACAAGGAAGAAAGGACTGACTATTGCAACTAAGTAAACTTGAAGAACATCGACTAATCGCGATCCAACATCAAGAAATCCAGAAACAACAACAAAAGGCATGGCACAATAGAAACATCAAAAACAAAAATCTGTTTGTAGGAGACCTTGCCTTATTATACAATAGTCGGGTGAAAGGAAAACCTAAAAATATACATACATAATGGATGGGACCCTATATTGTCGAAGAGATACATACCAATGGATCAGTCCAACTAAGGATGTTACAAGGCATAGTATTTCAGAAACTCATTAATGGGGCCTGACTAAAACTAAAACAAATCTACTTAAAAAAAAGATGAAGTTGTTGCAAGTCAGACCACATCCATCATTCCGACTGAACTCGAACCCCACCTACCAGCTTCTAAACCGACTGGCGATGAGGAAGGAGAAAATATGGAGGACATAAGTCGAGAAATCAACCAACTATTCTCCGACAATGGACTCACCCCCTTAGATCCATAATCCATCACCTGACCACATTTCCACCAATCCAATCACACCTGACCATTCACCAACACCATCACCACCACCCCCTGACTCAGAACCTCTAATTCGACCACCTGCACCAACCACATCCACTTTTGGACCCCCTATATCCAACCAACCAGAGACACAACCAGATGTAGTAGTCATCCAACTGACTCAAACAGAAATACCATCAATCATTGCTGCCCATCAAACAGACAATCCAGACTTGACTCTTGCAGGTACACATGTGCCAAAACAAGTAGAAACACAGAAGCACAAGAAGACAAAGGATAAAAAGAAGAAGGACCATCATGGACAAACAACAATGGTACACATCAGTCAACTTGGGTCGAGCATTGCAGTCGATGCAACCAAGTTGAAAGATGCATAGCTAGGACAACTCCTCGAAACACTGGCAATTGAAGAAAAGACAAGGAGCCAGCAGAGACGTAAGGAGCTCGACAACAATGAAAAAGAACAAGTCGAGTTTCTTAACAAATGCAGAAGGCTTGTACAAACGGTGATACCAGGACCAGTAGAGGTTGACACCGACAAACCACTAGAAAGAGCTTATCAGTTGTTTGAGAGTGTGGTGTCGGCGCTGCAGGCACAAATTCAAGACACAAAAGAGGAGCAAAAAGAAGAAACCGTTCGACTATTGATGGAGCAGCACACAGCCTTTGCAGAAGCATACAAGGTGTTGCAAGATCACATGGAGGAGTCTGTCATTATAGAAGAAGTACTGCGAGACTGTCCTGCTTACTATGGGAAAGTCTATCAATGAACCAGGGAGACTCGACAAGAGATCCAAGCACTAGAGAAGAGGAAAAGCACTGATGAAGCACTCAGATGCACAATTGAAGACCAAATAGTGCTTGAAACAGCCAAATTGCAGAAGCTCAAGCGAGAAGCACATCGATGGGTACAACAAGCCATTCCAAACTTAGAAAAAGTAGACATCATCTGCCCACAGATGAAATGTCTACTAGAGATAGCAGAGGAAAAGAACCAGTTTATGGGTCTTGACATGGAAAGAATAGCTGAAATTTCCATTCAAGAGAAAACATCGATCCTATCAAGTCTGACTACACTAACCATCAACATATAGAAAATATTGCAGAGTTGGATAGATTTTCAACATCAGCTAGCAGTGATAGCTGAAGCAATTGTCGAAGTCTGCGTATAGAAAATACCAACCATCAGACTTCATAGCCCATGAATATCAAGCACAAGAATAACTACTTAGACAGACAAAGAAATTTTGGTACCTCCCTGTTTCTTCAGGACAAAGAAATGTTTTGTTCGTGGGGGAGATGTTGGAGGATCAAGTCGGTATGCCGACTTGAATGATAGCCGACTTAGTCGATTAGCAGACTAAGTCGGGCAGCCAACTAATGAGAGATTAGGTCAGCCACCTAAGGTCGTGTTGGTTGTGTGAACCGACAGGTAGTTATTTGTAACTATTTGTAAATCATATATATTAGGCTGTTGAGCTAGATGAGAAATCGGTTCAGTTCTCTGTATTGTATGGACCCTTTCACTATAGTATAATTTGTTATTCTACTTACTTTTTCTTATCTCTTGTCTCTATTATGTATGTCTGTATTAATGTGTATTATTGGTAACCTTATGTGATTTGTGATATTACAACACAATGTTTCCTAAATGGTCGCAACAATGTCTACGTCCTTTGCGCAGATTGCTTCTCCACTTTTAATTTTTGTAGCATCTTCAGATACTGTTGTTCTTCTTTCTTCTAGCACCTTAAGGGGTGTGCTTGGTATCTGTCAGGCTTGCAGATATTCTACTTGGCACTGAAGATCTTGCGCGATCTTCGCAATCCTGGCCACTTTAGCCAAGGAGTCTTCATCGGCCTGCCCAACCTCCGGCGGGAATGTTGCGATGACATTCTTAATGGAATCTGCTAACGTGACATGGCTTTGCTCATGAGCTAATATTTCCTCCTCCTTCTCGGCCAAGGAGTTGCTACGCTCTTGTAGTTCTTGCTCCTTTCCTTGCGAGAGGGTCTTGCATAGTTTGGCATTCTTTTTCTGTGTTGCTTCCTAGTGAGAAACAACATATTTCCTTAGTCGGAGTTCAGCTACAGCTGCCTGCTAGATGACATGGATCTCATCCAAGAGAAACTTGGAGAAGTCTATCTCAGTATCTACAGTTGTCTCTTCCTTTACGTCAAGTGCTTGCATCTGAATGAGTACCTTGATTGGTGGTTCCCACGGTAGTGTGAGTAGTGGAATGTTAGGATCAATGCAATATGATTTGGTGTCCATCGTGTACTTGACCTCATTGATAGCTATTGTTAACTGATTGAGGTGGGTCTGGACTTGGGCAGCGATACTCTCTTGCTAGGCCCTTATGCCACCAAAATTATCTTGTGCAACTTTCTCCATGGCACTGGCAAGTTCTTGCAACTCATCCTTCGTTAAGGTAGTGGTGTTTGCTGTTATGTTTGCCTTCTGCTTCTTCTGCAACGATTGGCCTTCCTCAGGATATACACAGGTCTACATCTGCTCTTCAGCATGTGGCTGCGTGGAAGGATGGTGGTATGAGTCCTCTGTATCATCATCATCTTCAATGTTTTCTTGCAATGGATCCCTTTGGGTATCGTCACCTTCTTTCTCTTCACCACGAACTTGGTGAATTGGCGGTTCTTTTACATTCTGCTCTTTAGGAAGTGGTTCTGCAAGTGGCCCGTGCCATTCCTCTGGACAGAGCTTGACAATTGCATCCACATCATCATCTGTTACTACGAATCTAGCCTGATGTATTTGCCTAGGTGAACCTTTTACAGTCAACAAATTTATATGATGCATATCAGCTTCAAATTTGACAAAAGAAGCATACCTTTGCACAGTTGTGGTGCAGATCCTGTGGATTTTTCAAACAACCTGTTGCAGTGCCTATGCATGGAAACATAATACCACATTGCTATCATGTTGGTGCTTGTTGTCGACCTTGTGTTCCCAATCTGATATTTTTCCCCCAAACAGGATACCGGGCATTCATATGTACATAGTCCATGGGGTCAGCCCAGACAGTGAAGGAAATCAAAATTAGCAGCCAGGAATAGTAGAATTTATGACCTTCCTTTTGTTGCGCCAGCATCACATATTTGAGTAGGGCATTGCGCAAGTACCATGACCAGTTGAATTTTTGTCCCTATGCACATAAATCTGCAATTTCTATTACCCCTGCGGAGCATTGCGTCAGTACCACTTTATGAAATATTTTATAGGATAATATTTTTGTAGAAACCTGGACACTTTTGTCCTGGATGGGCCCAATTAAGTATCCCTGCCATACGCGCTGAAGGTTGTGATTCTGCTTAATGTCCCAAGTATGATGCTTAGCGAGGTAAGGTAGATGGTCTTTTCCTTCACTTGGGAGCCCTGTAATTCTTGCTATTAGTTCAGCAGTAATTGGGTATGGCTGATCTAGCGATAAGTATCCTATATGAACACAGACCAGTAACTGCTTTACATACATACTAGCCTGTATACTATGGACGAAATGAGGCATGAACAACATATTTGTTATACCTAAAGTGGCTAATCCCTCAGCCCACTTTTGTGGTTTGATGACCTTGACAGCCTCAGTGGTTTGTATTATGTCCATGCAGTCTATTATCTACAATCCCTCTTGCTGCCAAGTGTCATAGCCCTACAGTTTCAACACAACTAACATTGGGAGGATGTCCTTCAGTAAGGGTACGTCGACAGGGATCCTTGGTGCGATCAAAGTAGTCATTGGTTTTGCTGAGAGATCTGCATGCATTGCGCCAAGTATTCTTGGTCTAATGTAAGTTGGAAAGTTCAGGTCTACCCATTCTCTCTATGGATCTACTTGCGGTGGCAGTTCTTCGTCTTCATCATCAGTTCCCTGGTCAGCAGCAGGCATCTTTCCTCGTTCGCCTAGGATGTCTGGAACTTTATGTTTCTTTTGTCTCGGATGCAGTCATGCAGATGAATCACCTACAATAACTGGCATTTCCTGGACTGGGTTCGGCACAGGATGTGAACCAGGGGTTGGAATTGTTTGTGGCTTCCTTGTTCTTTCCATTGCGTCAGTCTCTGGTGTTTTCTATAGCTGTGGTCTTGTGGCTGACTGTATTTCTACTTCCTCATCAATTGGGTAGCCAAAGATGACAGTGGAATCTGAAGCCTCACTCTTACTGGGAATGTTAATTACCATGGGCTTGAATGGGATGGAAAATGGTTGACATGATGTAGGTCTGCAATAGCTCGGATCTGGTGTTCTCCACGCGTAATAGAAAAATGTCTTGATGGAGAACGAATATTGAGATATAGAACAATGTCTTTCAATTATTTATTTGTCAGTAGTTTAAGGTCTAATCACGCTCTTAGATTTCCTTTTCTAATGCTCTCTCCATTAATTTCTATAGTTGACCTTTCGGGATGTACTTGTCAGACTAGTAATGGCAATTAGTGCTAAGACGGTTGATGAGAGCTAACAGTACACCACCTTGCTTCTCATACTGGGTTGATTTAATGCCACACAAGTGGCCCAGTTGTACAAATCTTTTGGCATGGATCCACTAGTTAATGCTAGCTAGCCTATCATTCATGCTTTTTGCATTCTTTGGCGCCTAGCTGTCTTGCCGCTTGCACTTTTTAGGTCACCCTCTTGGGTATATGTGATGATGTGACTGCTGGGCGGTTTATTGCTCGTGCTTTCTGTTGGTTTGATTGCAATTCTGTAATAGAATGGTTTACGTCCTTTGGCCTTTTTTTTTACACGTGTCGAAGTAAGGGTTCAGGAAACTGTCGTTTACCAAACTCGCGATGTGGGTACCATCGACTTTTCTAAAGTTGCACTATGCCCATACCCATAGTTGGTGATATGGTATATGGCCGTAGCCAAGTTGCCTTTAGGTTGTGTGGGTGTGCGAAGGCTCTGCTGCCATAGTGTGGGATAAGTCTTCCTTCTATGGATGGCTTCACCTTGATATATTGACAATGTCGTGCCGGTAGTTGTTGTTGAGTTGGTTTAGTCTGCAATCGCAAAGGTATCTTCATCCTCTCTAAGTTTTCCACCATCCCTTTTCTTGCTGTGCCATTTAGATGGAGGAGGGTCTCATATTCCTTTAGGAGATATGCGATTTGTACAACTGCTTCATTCTACGTGTGGTTTTGTAGTACTCTATGATCTTTACTTAGTTCCACTATTTTTGGCCCGCTAGAGTTAGTCGGTCTATCTTCTGCGTCTTTGGGTAGTTTGTCTTGCTGAGTAGCTGCACTATGTCGGTGAGAATTAGCAGTGTTGATCTTTTCGATTATAACCCCCTTGTCTTGTTGGATTGTACTATGAATTATAGGGTGTTTGTCAGCCTTTAGAAATGTATGCGCGACTTGCTGGGTTCCTTGTCGCAGCTGCTCAGAGTTATCACAGGTCTTGGTCACTGTATCCAAAGTGTAGATGAAACTCTCATAGGTTGGTAACTCCCTTGACTCAGTCTCCACCCATCGCACAGACCTTGTGACTCTTGCACACCTTCTCATGGAGACTTCATGTAACCTATTTTGCCAATTCTCTAAAGCCTCTCTTGAATCAGATGTACATGAACTCGCGCACTTCCAGCTTAGGTTCCCATCTGCCGTCGGACTTGTATGATCTTCGTGCATAGCTGTAACATTGTATATTTGATCAAGATAGTCGACCTGCCCCTCATTATAAAAAGGTTCAACATATCTTTTCCCCTCAAATAGATCAATGGGTGATACTACTAAACATTTCCTCATATTCAAAGTAGAGGATCCTTTTCTTCAAATTTATAATTGTTTGATTGTCTATAGCCCAATCTATCCCTAGTAGTGCAGGGTAAGGATTTGTATCATCTACAATGTTGATGACCTCAAAGTTTGCATATGTGCGCAATCCTTCAACATCGACGATGACATTGCTCAATCGTCCAATGGGTAGTACCTTTGCCTGATTGGCAAGACGCAATAGGATAGGAGACCAATCCAAGTGTAGCTTACCCATGCTTTCCAAAGTCTGGTGTGTTAGGTTATTGACATCCGACCCCAGATCTAAAATGATATAGTCCAAGTCATAATCACCTATCTACACATTCATTCTCAATTCGTGGCCAGTCTTACATTTTCGTCGCACTTGGTTAGCCTTCTTCTCAATGTGTGGTACTATAGGGATCTCATCTATTATTGCTTGTAACTTTGAAATAACATCTTTATCTTGGATTAGCATCAAACAACTTGATAGAAGAGGCCTCAGCTTACTAACCTTGGTTGAAGCTTTCTTCTGTAACAAGTGTTGGAATCATTTCGGCATGTCCTTGAATTCTGTTGAAGTTGATGGTACATCAGGGCTTATGAAGTCAAATTGCACATCCCAGAATACTTCCTTCTACTCTGGGTTGGTTGGTGTTTCTTTTTTCTGTGCCGTCGGCCTCACTTGCGGCTACGTTTGTTCTTGTGGGTTCTCTTGCTCTGCTCCAGTCATCGTACCTCCTCTTGTTATGGCAGCACTTTTTAGGTCTCACGGTTCAACCATGATCATTTGAACATTTGAATTTACATTTAGGTTTGGGTTTGGTGGGGGTTTGGGTGTAGCAACAGTTCTTGCTTGCCACTTTGCGATCAGATGAGGGCATTGTTCAACATTATGGTCCTGCCCTTTACAATATGAGCATGTCATCACAGGCTCCAAATAATCTCTGGAAAAGTGACCTACTTGTCCATAGTTATAACATGTAACTGGACCTCTCCCCCTACCAAATCCTCCTCCGCCACCTTGTCCTCTAAAGTTCCCACCACCCCTTCCTTGACGGTGTAGTTGCTGCTGCAGGTACTGGTTCTGCTGGTAGTTTTGCTGATAGGGGTTTTGCTGCACGTATGGTTGTTGAAGCACATACGTTTGTTGGTATTGATTAGCTAGGAACTATGCAGGTTGGTACAAGGCTTGCGCCTGTTCAACTTGAGGGAACCCCTCATTTTTCATTAATTATGTATCAATTGTTTTCTCTTTCAAGAGCTGGTATGCTCTACAATATTTTTCATCATGTACTACCATTCTACAAAATTTAAAAAATAATTTTGTAGGGGTACTTACAACCTTCTACAAATACACACATTCTTCATCACGGTGACCTATTGACTGGAATATATGACACCAGAGTAGCCCTTTCCCATTTAACGGGTTGGGTGCACCAGATGCGACATAATTCATGAAGGTCAGATAGTTGTCCTTGATGTGTCCATCCATTCTACATTTTGTGCACCACAAGTCCTCTTGTCCTTCTTTTCCCTTCTTGATATCTTGAAGTTGTAGTGTGAGGTTGGCTACCTGCAACTGAATCTGAACCATTCCAACGGCACCATCAGCAATAGGTGAGGCCTCCATCTTCATCGCCAGCTCCAATGCTTCTGTCTGCGACTCAATATTCCGCTGCATCAACGGCCCTCAAATATGTGGTAGCAGAGTAGCAATAAACCATTCCTTATGCTATACATCGGACATTTGGAATATTACCTTAGCCATTAGCGTCTTGAATCTTTGGTTAAAATCCCACACAGTTTTTTCTAGAGCTTGTTTAATATCCTTAATCTCAGTAATACATTGTGATTCTGATTTGGGTATTCTGAACTCTGAGATCATTGCAGCTTGGATTACCTCAAGGATATTTTGTGGCGTTCTTGCTGGGATGGTACAAAATTTCATGAACCAATCCAAAGCGCGACCCCTTAAGGTCATAATCATCTGCGCTTTCTTGACATCAGTGCCATGGACCAAACATACCATCCACACAGCTTAACAAAGGAACCAATGTTGTTCAGGGTCTTCCATTCCATTTCCATTAAATGTAGGTAACCGGATGTCTGTTGCAACCATTTGGTTGGCGTTCAGGTTCTCTGGGGTAGGGTTGAAATTGAGTTGCACCTTATGGCACACTGGTTTCAGGACTAGTGTTATCCGAATTAGAGGTCCTTTCAGGGGATGAGACTCTAGATCTCGTCTCAGGCGATATAGCTGGTGTTATATAATTGTGCTCTGACCCTGAGGTCTCTTTAGAGCTATCTGGATATTCAGGTCCTTCCAAGGTCAGGCTGTAGTCCTCCTCTTTATCGCAAAACCCTTCATCTTTGCACGACCAAATTTCATGTTCACTTCCTTCGAACAAAATAGGATTCCATCAGCCCATTTTAGTTTTCCTTCTCTTTCCTGATCTGAATATTCTCCCACTGCTTAGGAATCCAACCTCAAGTTCAGGTTCTATTCTTTCGAGGAACATCTCCACATACTCCTCCCCATGTTCTTACCTTCTTGTTAGTGACATATCCCCTTCCTAGACACACGACTCAACTATCTAGGTGCAAAAGATCCTTCTCATAAGTAAGTAGTTTTATCCATGTACTTATGCTCAATAAGTATCTCCTTCGTGGTCCTTGGAAGAAATCTCATTCACCTTCACTATATGAAGTTATGGTATCCATTGCAAACTTAGTAATATACCCTTGCAATATACTATCAACCCAAAAATCAATAGCTCTTGAGATAGTACTTACACTGGTTACCTCTTGAACCAATTGGTCGCTCCAATCGGTAATATCCCTTGTCTGGTAGTTGGTCCATCTAGATGCCAATCCTACCAACCATTCATGCAGTAGAACAAGGAACTCAGCAAAGAAGATCTCATGAATATCAGAGTATATATAATCATCTAACCATCTTCTGCACTTTCTTCTTGTGCAAACACTATTGTTTTAGCATCTAGTCAATCTTCTATCTCCTCCTTTATTTAGTGCCACACCATCTCCCTGATTTAATCAAAAGGGTCCCAGCAATGTAACCATTTGTTGGCCACTTTTCCCCACTTACGCTACCCAGGTTCTGTGCAGCCCGTCGATCCAACAACTACCCGAGATACCGACCCGATAGAGCAAGCCCCATCGGCAACACCTGCGAAGCAGGCACAGTCTCACCCGAGATATCTCATAGATATCTCATAGATGGGTTGATTCCCTTGGCTCGCAATCAAGGATCTCAATGAAGGCAGCAGGGCGGCTGGATGGAGGAGTCGGTTCTACGCGAATGGGCACAATTGTATGTCATTGTGCACAAAATAACTTTCCTTTCTCCTTTGCAGCTAGCACAACTCATGCAGCATAGCTGACTCACATCAATCGGCTTTATGACTCAAGTCGAGATTCATAACATAATTTTTTCATAATGATATACATTTATACAGTGTTAATTCAGCAAGATTTTTTGTTCATCCATCTACCAATTGAAAGAAACTAATAGGAACTGAACCACAATTAACATTATATGGAAATGAACTATTAATGAAGCACACAAACATTCACCACATCAATCATTCATTTGGACACAAGAAACAACATGGAAACCCATTTGGGAAAAACCACCAAGGTGCTCTTCATCTAGCATGAGAAAGGATATAGCACCTTGCAGTCTGTGGGGTGCAGACTGATCTTGAGATGTGTATTTAAGTTCAAACTCATAGTTCTCATGCTCTCTATTTCACTCTTCTACTCTACTCCTACTCCTAGCGGTCTGCTCCCACTACAGCTAGATCCGCAGCTCAACAACCCCTCTAATGCTACCATACTCTTCCTGAATCTACTCCTCTTCTGATCACTATGACATTACAACATAATCGGAACCCCCTTCTATGGATTACCACTGAATAACAATCTAATGGAAATTGAACAAAGATCAATGAAAACCTTATAGACCAACTGACCAACCTTGCTCTAAAACATCAATCAAATAAACTCAAAAGCTGAAAATAAGACTGACCAACCTTCTAACCATTGCATCCTTCCTATTTATACTAATTTACATGGCCACGTAGGGCCAACTACATTCCAGCAGTCTGTTATCAGTCACCATCAGCCACCCCTCTAGTTACAGTTGTGGTGATCATGACTTGACACAAGGCATTATCGGCTTGACTTACAAATATCTTCTCATACGTGCGTAGCTGCATGATTACCCCGTCTTTTATGGCTATGATCTGGATTCCGTATATGTTGCTTTTGGGCTGTTTTCCCCTTGTGCACATCCATGCTTTCCTTTCCTTTGTCATGCAATTCTCTGTTCTGCCTTTGTGGGCCCTTTTCATCCTTTGTGCCCTTCCTTTGCTTCTATCGCACGCACGATGCATCTTCCTTGGCTGCGCGCACGAAGTCCCTTCTTATGCCCCTTTCCCGGGCCAACAATGACAAAGGAAACACAAGGAGGGTTCTCCAAGTTCTTGATCTGATCCATTCATATCTGATAGGGCCTCTTCCCACACCCTCATATGGGAATTCAAGGTATGTGTTAACCATCATAGATAATCTCTCAAGGTACTACTGGGTGTATTTTCTCAAGCAAAAATATGATGTTTTTTAGACTTTCAAAGTGTTCAAAGCTTTAGTTGAGAAAATGAGTGGGATTAAAATCAAGGTTCTTAGGAATAATAATGGAAAGGATTACGTCAACAAGAAATTACAACAACTATGTCATGAAAGTGGCATTCAGATGCAACATTATGTGCCCTACACACCACAACAAAATGGTGTTGCAGAGCACAAGAATAGAGATCTGAAAGAGATAGAAACATGCATGATGGAGGATAAGGATTTGTCTCCTAATATATGGGATGAATCCATCAATTGTTCTGCATATGTTAAGAACATATATCCACACAAAGCATTCGGGAAGAGAAAACTCCATTTGAGGCTTGGAGTGATCACAAGCCCAATGTTTCTCATTTAAGGGTTTTTGTCTCAAAGGCTTGGGCTAGAATTCCTCCCGAGAAGAGAAAGGCCTTGCAAACTCAAATGAAGTAGTAAATTATGGTCGGATATGATAAATATTCAACATGATACAATCTCTTTGATCCCTCATCACATAAAAATTTCATTTAAAGGAGTGTACAGTTTGAAGAAGAGTCCATGTAGGAGATCGAACTAGTCAAGGGGGAATGCTCACATCCTCCACTCAATGATGATGTAAGTGATGATTCTTTCTATAATTTTTCTGATTCTGATATTGAATATGCTTCTGATGAAATTTTTAAATATCATGACTCATCCATAAGGCCAAATTGGGTTGATAAAACCATACAAGCAACTAGTGATCTTGCTGGAGATCCACTAGATGCTAGGAAGACTATATCTCAATTTCACAAGGATTTATCCACTTGTGAATTGAATATTTCAGATATATGCTTTATGATGGTTGGATCTTGTTAGCACTGTATTTGAAATTATGAATTTTTTAATTGAAGGGTTTGGAAATAATCATATTTGAAATTTTTGTGAAAGCGCTCTTTAGATTAATGGGTTAGCATGATCTTTCATCATGGGTCATTGGATGAAGAAAGGGATTTGATCTACGGTGGTGGATCATTCCTCTATTTGAAACATGGGGGAGAAAATGGAATGGTGGTAAAAGGTGTCAAAATCGATGGCTCAGATTAAAGAGGTTGTAGATCAATGGTGGAAATAAATTCTGCAGATCAGAGATGCAAAGAAAAACTAAGTTTTTGGGTTCGCGGAATCCGTTAAATAGGTGCAACTTTGAAGGACTAAGATTGATACAAGGTAATATCAATGACATTGGAGCATTCCACAGATGGAACATGCTCGGATGAAAGAAGTTTCTGGATTTGCGAAATTGGTTAACTGGTGGAAAGATTGGATAGTCAAGATGTGAGCAGAGATAGATCTACGGTAGGAAATAATTCCACAGATTGAACTTGCGTGGAGAAATTCAAGGTTGAAATCTGCAGAAAGTGGTAGGGGCCATGTTGATCAACAATTGCGATAGTGGTCAAGTTTTGATTGATGGATAAGGTGCATTCTGCAAACAGAAGTTTCTCGATTGATTGGGTTTGAAATGATTAGCGGAATGTTAAAGATTTTCACAGTTTGACGGTTCTGATGAAGGTAGATTGCAGATCAATGGTTGATATTGATTCCGTTGAATCAAGTTGTGAAGGGTGATAATTTTGAGTCTTGCTATTGAGATCTAGTGCATGAATGACTTAGATTTAAAATAAAAACAAATCTACGGTATAGATTACAGGAGGTGCACAATGGTTATGGAACATAAAAATTATAAAAACACCTATGTGGAGTTCAAAGGTTCTTTTTTCCTGAGGATTGGAATTAATGAAAATCCTGACTATGTGCAAAGTGCCAACGTGGACAAATCAGAGCAATGTGCTAATCAACAAGGTAGGCATCCTAAAACTTTGCAACTATTTCTGAAAATGGATGAAATAGAAGTGGTAGAAGTGGAATATAGTGAAAAGTTAGGGGTTTCCTGTCAGAAGGTTGAGGAAATATTCGAAGACAAAAATGCTGAAGTTTTTGATACCATTTTACTAAATGAAACAATTGAGATGGCTAAAAATAAATTCAAAATTCTTAAGGACCAGGGTAGTGACACCCATGGTATTTTCAGGTATTTCTTTTATTTTTTTTCTCTTGACCAGACCCCCAATTGCCCTGAATTTGTCGAGTGGTGTGCGAATAACTATTTCGCAGCTGAAGAAGTCGTCATGGATGAACCTAAGTATAGGATCCTTTTCCCTATTCATGCCTCTTTTATCCGCAAAACCCTATCTGTCCCAGATGATTTTGTTCATTTATCCCAAGAGTTCGAAGAAGAAAAAATCATACAATTCTTCCAAGAGTCTACAATCGAGATTGAAGTCAGGTCCATAGCCTAATAGTGAGGTTATAAGTTTCTCTTACCCTATTGACCTGGTTTTGTTTAATGAAGAAACCCAGTCGTGTATAACTTTATCCAGTCAATTTTTGGGGTTACACACTAATGGTTATGTTACAGAGTCATTGTTGATTTTTTTGTTTATTTTACGTACTTTCCCAATTGAGTCTGAGCTTCCATGTCAGTCTTTCCAGACTTGTTTCCTTAAGTTTGATGAGTTCCTAGCTGAGAAAATTCGTTCTCAGTTAGTCAACTTCCACAGTACTAGATTTTTCAGATTCCAGTCCTTTTTGTTGAATATGTCCTTATCACATGATGAAGATAACCTACAGTTTCCTGAGTTGGTAATCCCCGATGAAAAGACCCAGGATTATTGCAAGTTCATGAATTTTTTGATGGCTGAAATATACAACATTTTATTTCAGGAAATATTTTCCAGGGTATTTCCAGAGGTGAAGGAAACATTGCAACTTTCCCCAAGTAAAAGGATAGGAGACTGGTTCCTTTTAGAGTCTGAAACAATTATAAGGTTATATGGATTTGTGCACCAACCTTATATTCTTCCAGCTTTTCTGAAAACTAGAATCTTTTCTTTGGAATTTATTAGACAACGACTTATAGTTGAGGAAGAACGCATCTTAAGTTTTAAGAAGAGTGCAGATATTAAATTTCCCTGGGTGGTAGGGACATATGTTGTCAAAAGTAGAGCTGCTCTACCAATCATTGATAATCTGCTCAGAAGAATGGGTTTTTCTTTGGGAGCTACTATCAATTATGATCCACACCGGGTAATCTCTAAAAGAAGACATACAAACAAAAATAAGCCTTTTAAATATACTGAAGTAGTTGGGCTCAGAATGGAAGCTAATTGGGAAGATTATCCTAACAATACCCCAGATAATATCAACATGGAACAAGGCTCTATCTCACCCATACCTGGAAATAATTCTTCCCCAATGGATCTTTCTAACATAGTTGCAGTTGCTGGTAATATTTCATCATTAATAAGTTTTTCAGGAAATTCAAAGAAGAGAGAACATTCAGGTTTCATGGACACTGAAGAAGTAGACACTACTAGTATACCGAAGAAGCAGAAAATTGGACAAGAGAGACAAATGGTACCGATGGAGAAGAACAGTGTGAAAGGTAAATAGAAGTAAGAAAAATCCAAAGTAACTGGTATGGAGCTTCAGGAATATATACTTGATGGAGTAACCCCAAATAATATACATCAAAAGAGGAGTGGTTGAATACCTACAGGGAAGTGACTGATAAAACCTTTAATGAAACAATAAAATTATATGAGGAAGTGAGACAATTTCCAAATCCATATGTAAATTTAAAAACTGTAACGGATCATGCCAAAGATACCCTAAATTTGGACATGATTGTTGGTAACAAGGTATCAAAGGTGAATGTGAACTTAGATAATATCCATACCACAGATATGATACACCTTCACACAGAAATAGGTGATATCATATATACAAAATTGATTAAATCTACATTATAGGTGTCTAAACTGGACTCCAACAAAAAAAAAAAAATTCAAGACCTCCTATGGAAAGAAAAGATTGAGAACAAGGCCCTTCAATTCAAAATTAAAAATTTGCAAGGGGGATTATTGAAGGATGATGGTAATAGGATTATTAATCCTCCCTTGTCCAAATTTGTTCATATGTCTAAATTGGGAGTCATGTCTAAATCGAGAGTCCATCCAGTCTATTTATAGTCATTAACACCATTGGGTCCACTTGGCCTAATTGGGGCACATGTTTCAGTTACTAAAGTGTGGGGAACACTAATTGAGGCTCACTGCCACTGATTGCACTTGATTGCATCAGTTTAGGAGCCTCCCAGACCAATCCCTACAATTTAGGAAGCCACTAGGAGTGCCAAAACCAACCAAGGTCAGTTCACTTCAGTTAATGACTAGTTAAGCTAAGTTAGGAGTCAGTTACATTCAGTTCTAGTCCTCTACATTCATTTAGCGCTAGGTTTACTTGACTGCACTCATGTGGGGCACATTTCTTACCTACCACAATCAGTTAACCTTAGTCAACACTGAATGTAACACTTGAGTTGTGTTTTAGAGCTTCGATGAACTCCGGTTATGGTTTAGACAAGGTCAGTTAACTACTGAGTCCTTCGATAGTGATTTAGACAAGGTCTTAGTTACCTATAGTCAAGTAGAGTCTATCAATTCAAATTTCCTCATGTGGATTCGAATTTCATGTGGCTATTAAAGCCATTTTACTTCATTGTAATTATTATCTGATTACTTTTGATTAATGAAAGCATTCACAACTGCAAGCCATTTTTGCACTGTTTCATTCTTCAATTGCTGAGTAAATTGTGAGATCTACTTTATGAGTTGTGTATTTGTCTAGAGATATATGTGCTCAAATTTACATGGTATCAGAGCCTCGGTGGACAAGACTCCTCTCCTCCTCAGATCTCCAGTCGGATCATTTTTTTTGGCAATTGCTCTTTCCAGTACTGCACCAGAAGCGGAGAATTTACCACTTAATATCCCAAGTTAAGAAATTGTTGATCAAGCTTGCTTGATCAATTATGTTGGGTGTGAAGGAAATTCCAAAAGTGCAGACTGTCAACCTTACTTTTTATGTTTGATTGTGTGACAGGTTATTAGCTTTTCTTATAGCATTCGCTACAAGTAGCCCTTCTTCTCACTGCATTCGCTACAGCAGCTCAGTTCTTCCTACTACATTGGAAATGGCTCATCCAATAGAGCCTCTCACTCCCTTCAACTATCACCAGTGGAAGGAAGACATGGTGGTAATGCTCTGCACCAAAGGGCTCTTCAGACTCATAGAAGAAGTAGAGGAAGAGCCAGATTTAGATAAAGACAAAGCTAAGTACATGAACAGGCTTGATGAAGCCCATGGACACTTGCTCTCCTTAGTCTCTAAATATCTTTGGTTCCACATCCTAGAATTGAAGACTCCCAAGGAGGTTTGGGACAAGCTTGCCTCCCTATTTGATAAGCATGATGAGATGAGGATCCATCAGCTGGAAAATGATCTGATTACTCTCAATCCATCCAATTTCGAATCTCTGAATGAATTCTTCACAAAGTTCAAGAACCTAATATATCTGTTAAGCAATGCAAAGTGGAGAAGGATGAATATCAACTCATCCTTGCTATTCTCATAAAACTCAATGCAGAATACTCAGTCTTTGTATCCACCTTCCAAACAGTAAGGCTCACTACTCCAAATTGAAATATTCCCACTCTTAATGCTTTCATCCAATCTCTTATTTCTAAGAATGATAAATTGATCCAAATGGGTATCATTCGATCTCCCAAAGATCTAGATCTAGTTGCAAGAGGAGATAAGGTAGTGAATGAAAAAGGGAAGCAAAGAGATGAATCCCCTGTGAAGAAAAAGCAGTCAAAAGAACCTTTAGGTTTGAAGAGAAGCAAGAAGAATGGCAAAGGAAAGGTCCTCTGCTCTTACTGTGGACGGGGCTTCCATTCAGAAAGCTCCTGTATGAGAAGACAACTTGATGAAATGGCTCTTCTTTTGAAAAAGAACAACATTTCTATACCTGCTAGTGCAAGGAAGGATGACTTTGAAGAAGAAGAAGATGAAGAATACCAAAGTAAAGGACATGCACTGAAGGCTTGGTGCACATCAGCACCTGTCTTCCTCATGGATTCTAGAGCTTCCAACCATATGGTTTCATCCAGAGAATCATTCTCTTCTTTTCAGTCCTTTGATGGTCGTAGTATTCAGATGGGAAATTATAGTAAAGTCCAAATAAAGGGGAAGGGCTCTGTCCAACTTGAACATAGAAGGTTCAAAGATGTGCTATTTGTTCCCTCCCTAGCTTCAAACCTGTTGCCTGTCTATCAGATGACCCATACTGGATCTCCAAAGTGAGTGATCATTGGTCTTGACTCAGTGGAGATCACAGATATCTCTACTGGGAGCATCATAGCAAAGGGTATTGTAAATCATGCTTCAAAAGCATATGAGATCTCACATTTCATGCCTCCTTCAGAACCAGTGCACTCTCAGTACCCACCTGCAAGGGAAGGTAAAATCATTGCATCTACTTCTTTTACAGCTTCTACTAGTATTACAGATCCATCTATATTAGTTTATGACCTTGAGATTCAGGGTGACTCAGATCTAGATTCAGTCCCTACTTCCAAACTGGAAGCTAGGAAGATGACTGGAAACTCACCTGACACTCAAAAAGGAAAGACTCTTGCGCTATGTCATGCTATCTTACCTCCTTCAGGGAGATGCAATAGACTCCTTGTAAGATGTTATATGGCAAGGGCTTAGTATTACTACATTCAGAAGAATGGATATGATCATACACCTCTTCATTTAGCAAGAGACAAAGGTTACATTACTCCTTCCTTCCATCTTCATTTTTGGAGAAGAAGGAAAAGTCTACATGCCAAGCCCCAGAATACCTGTGCATAGCACACCATGCATTCTACTTCACTACCTCACAGAGATGAAGATTGCAGAAACATATTTTCAAGTTTTTCAAACTTTAGACCTGATTCTACCTGCTTAGCTAGAGGGAGGGATTTTTTCCCATGTGGTTTTTGCCCCAACTCCTTGTATTAAGCAGTTACTTTATTTTACTTAATGTAATGGGTGACCTATGGTCTTAGTTACTAGGGCCCACAGTTTTTCCAAGTTAGCATGTAGGGGGGGTGTTAGGATTATTAATCCTCCCTTGTCCAAATTTGGTCGATTGTCTAAATTGGGAGTCATGTCTAAATCAGGAGTCCATCTAGTCTATTTATAGTCATTAACACCATTGGATCCACTTGGCCTAATTGGGGCACATGTTTTAGTTACTAAAGCATGGGGAACACTAATTGAGGCTCACTACCACTGATTGCACTTGATTGCATTAATTTAGGAGCCTCCTAGACCAATCCCTACAATTTAGGAAGCCATTGGGAGTGCCAAAACCAACCATGGTCAGTTCACTTCAGTTAATGACTAGTCAAGCTAAGTTAGGAGTTAGTTACATTAAGTTCTAGTCCTCTACATTTAGTTAGCACTAGGTTTACTTGACTGCACTCATGTGGGGCGCATTTCTTACCTACCACAGTCAGTTAACCTTAGTTAACATTGAATGTAACACTTGAGTTGTGTTTTAGAACTCCAATGAACTCTGGTTATGGTTTAGACAAGGTCAGTTAACTACTGAGTCCTCCGATAGTGATTTAGACAAGGTCTTAGTTACCTACAGTCAAGTAGATTCTATCAATTCAAATTTCCTCATGTGGATTTGAATTTCATGTGGCTATTAAATCCATTTTACTTCATTGTAATTATTATCTGATTACTTTTGATTAATGAAAGCATTCACGGCTGCAAGCCATTTTTGCATTGTTCCATTCTTCAATTGCTGAGTAAATTGTGAGATCTACTTTGTGAGTTGTGTATTTGTCTATAGATCTATGTGCTCAAATTTACAGATGGGTAGTCAGGAAAAGGAGCAGCGAATCAAAATTTGTTTGATGAAAAAGAGAAAGAAGTTCAAATGCTAAAGAAGAAATTGAAAATTCCTTCCACTCAGCTTATTCAAACCTCTGAATTGATAGAGTTTGAGAAGGAAAAGGAAGCATTAAGCATTGAATTGATTGATTGTAAATCCAAGTTGTTAAATATTGAAGAAAACAAAAAACATTAGGAAAGGGATGATAAGATTCTAAAAGAAAATGAAAAGGATCTAAAAACTAAGTTGGTAGCAAGAGAAAAAGAATTACAGGAAAAATGTGAAGAAGTTAAAAATCAATCTACCGTTCCTTATTTAGAAACAGATGCAACCTCTCTTTCTAAAGCAATGTCTTAGGTAAAGATGAAATATGTAGAACTCACAGGGTTAAAGCAACAAAACAAGAATCTAGAAGAGATAACTTTGAAAAGAGAACAAGAGAAGAAGGAAGTAGAGGAAAAATGTCAAGAACTAATAAATTAGAATACAAATTTAACAAAGAAGGTGGTTGGCCAAATGGCCTTACAAGGGGCCATACATATGATTTGGGATGAGATTATTCAAGAAGCTAATAAGTTTAGACCATATTTAGATTATATTGTAGATCAAGAGAATTCTCTCAAAGTAGCCAAACATAATATTTTGATAGTAAAACAAGGATTAAATAAGATGTGAATGGAAGTAGCTCAGAATGCTATCATCTTTTTAAGTACCTTATCAGAAGATCAAGTTAGAAGGTTTGATATCCAAGACAGAGTTGTTGTTATCTCTTGGGCTAGAAAAGTGATTGGAAAGTATAGAATGTTGGATACTGTACATGCTAAAGTTGATATTATAAGTCATAAAGTCAAAGAAGTGATTAATTTATTTAATCCATTGGTAAGTAGGGGAATTCCTATCTTCTAGGAGGAAAAAGGACCATTATTGTCTCAAAAGGAATATCTGGATAAATTGGTCAATTACAGGTCAGATCATAGTAAGTTTGAAGATAAGTAGCAGGATCTATCTTGAAGAGTTGTGTTTAATAAATTGGCTGGAGAGTTCGAGTTATTATTTGATTTTAAAGTCGCGTGTCCCAAGGTGCCTATTTTTTCATAGGAAGACAACATGGAGCTCAGAGTTCTAGCACGTGAAATGGTTGTTACAGATTTTCCTAACTCTGAAAATTGGAGAGCAGTTCAACAATATGGATAAACTAAATATAAGTTACAGCGATGAAGACATCAAGGAGGACAACACAAAAGGAGTTTCAACTAAAGATATATTTTATGATAAAATGTTATTTTTAGATTCATTAGTTAAGAAGTTTTGTTATCTTAGAACTATTTTGTAAATGATAAGTGTTTTGACACATATAATAAACGGTTGAAACCGTTATGCAGTTAGGTTTATTGTTCATCTCAAGGAGCAACTGTATAAGTATTCATACATTTGATGAAGCAAGGGTTGAAACCTGTGAGATTTTGGAGATTTGTGTATTTACGTATTTCTTTAATTACAGAGCTGAAAGTTGGCGTCTTTTAGAGATTCATGTGTTATTTCATGTTGCAGTATGTACTTTCCCTTCTTATGTGAATGTTTTTCTTGTTTATCTTTCCATTATGTTTTCCTTCATGTTTGAAATAAGAGTATAATAGTTTGGAATTCATATTTACTATCCTCTAATTGTTGTTTAAACCTTTCTTCTAAAGTTGATACAAAATTCATTTTTACAATGCTCTATGTTAATGGTTTGTTCACGTTCTTCTTTTTTCACCAGACAATCAAATTTTGAGTGTGACTGAGTAGCTACCTTGCCTCTATTTAAAAATTCCATGCAAAAGCTCTGTTTATATATATTCATATCTTGACTCCATAGCCCAATGGTCATGTATTTAGTTTCAACCAATCTTACCAATTACAAACAGTTTTGCTTATATATATATGGACTTGTTAATCTTTTGTGAGAGATCCCTCTCGGAAGAGAAAAAAGCCAGTTTTCTCTTTAAAAGTGGTTTTTGCTGTTACTTGGGAATAGCCTTTACAACCTTGGGTAATTTTCCAGTGATAACAAATTGGTGTCATTGTCGGGGACGCAAGTGCATATCAGACCTGGGAAGAACGACAAGTATTGCAAAGTTTCAAGAAAGAAATTTCCGTGGACAAGCCGAAGTTTTCACATTCAAAAGAAGGTTGTACATTTTCCTTGGCGACTTCACATTCATTTTAAAAAGTATTACAAAGACATCTTGGCTTTCAAAAGAGCGAACACAAGAGGTAACCTAATACTGAAATTTTGCAAAGCATGGAAAATCCAGAAAGATTGCTTAGAAATAAAAATAAAGAAAAAATAAATAGTGCTCAGTTAGGTGCATCATCATCTCAATATTTTCATAGTATACAAGAATTTGAATGGAAAACTAGTGTTGAGATATTACCGTTAAAATCAAATCTGAATCTGACCTAAAGAAAGTTGAGATTAACCCTAGTAGGTTAGAATCATATCTTCTTGATTCTTTGTGTCAGAACCCTCTATTGTTCAAAACTTTCAGTTTCATACTCCCCAACCTATTCAGAATCCTCCAGCTTTTAAACCTTTACCACTTGCTCCAAATCCACCTAGACCAATGGCTGCAGCTAGATTTTCTCCATTGGCTTTACCTGTGGTGTTACATGACCTTCCCTTAAATTATGCCCAGAGGATTTCATTGTATGATGGCGAAGGAAATGTTACTGCAAAATACCATGTTGGAAAATTTGATGACTTTATAGATTTGGAAGAGGTTGATTATGAGGATGTCAAGATGAGGCTGTTTGCATAGAGCTTATTTGGGGAAGCCAAAAAGTGGTATAAAGATTTACTTGCTAGATCTATTCAAAACTTTGCAGCCTTCCAAACTACATTCTTGGATAGATGAGACGATAAGCAGAGTCCATTACAAGTCCTATCCCAGTACAATAATATTAAAAGGGGAGGTTTTGAGTTAGTCCATGTGTTTTAGAGTAGGTTCATGAGAGTTTATAATTCAATACCTACTGGTATTAAGCCTTCAGCTGGTGCTTCTAAACTTTATTATGCAGAAGCCTTTGATAATGACTTTGCATTGTTGTTGAGAGAAATAAAATTAGCCAGTCTTCCTGTTATGTTTACAGATGCCTTAGAAGTGGAATCCAATATGATGGCATGTGGAAAGATAAAACAAAGAGTAGATGTTGATAGGAGGAAAGGTAGAGAAGAATTTATGCCCTCCTCCTCTTGTTATTTTTCGTCTAATGATATCAAATTTGAAATGATGTTGAAAACAATGGATAAGTTGAATATAGATACTAGGCTAGTGAATCGAGAACAAAATAAACCCCAGATCAGAAACCCTAACTTCAGAAGGCCTATTCCTCCTCCACTCCCACAGAATAGAGAAAGAGACATGAGGAATCCAAGGAACCAAGAAGATCAACAAATAAGACTGCCTTTCCCTAAAAATTATGTTGCTGATGATGACGGTGGAGAGTCTATTGAAGACCATATTCATCATTTTGGTGATTTAGATTCTGAAATCTCTCTGACTGAGGAGGAACACAGTATGTTTGCACAGGAGGATGATAATAAATATTTTGAGTAGGAGTTGGAACATTATTAGAAAGGGTATATGCATGCTATAGATGATGTACAGAGAAAGATCAAATTGAGAAGTAGAGATGTTATTATGAATAAAGGAAGGTTAAATCCAAATCAGCCTTCTAGTAGTCAGATGAATACAAAAAAAAGAAACAAAAAGCAAAAGGAATCTATTGTACATAAAGAGATTGAAAATAGAACTGAGAAAATAAAGGAGTTAAGACAAACAACACCCATGGACGTAGATAAAATTTCTTCCATTTTTAATATACAAAGTGAACTTACTAAGTTGAATATTTCAATTCCTTTTAATGAACTGCTCAGAAATCAAGAGTATAGGGACACAATAACAAAAATGGTCAGAAATTAGGGAGAGGCTCAACCAGATATTTTGGAAGTGACAAATGACAATCCTACCATTGTTTTGGGGTCTAATATTGATAATGTGGATAGTGAAGAAATACCACCTTTTTATATGAGCTTAAATGTGCATGACATGGTGTTGCATAATGCTATTATAGATTCAGGTGCTTCACATAATTTGATGCCTAAAGGAGTCATAGAAAGTTTGGGGTTAGAGATTACAAGGAATTATAAATATTTGTATTCTTTTTATTCCAAAAGGGTGAAATGTATGGGTTTGATCAAAGACATGGTAGTATCCTTGACTAAATTACCATCTAAAAATGTGGTCATGGATGTTGTTGTGGCTAATATCCCTCCCAAATTTGGTGTTTTGTTGTCAATATCTTGGACTTCAAAGTTAAAAGGATGTTTGAAAATGGATATGTCTTATCCTACAATTCATGTTCTTAATGAAAACAAGAGACTGTACAGTGAAAAAAGATCACCTTATGTTGTTAGCAGTCGATATCATCCAGGAGTTCATCATATTTATGTTGTTGATATAGACTTATGGTCATCTATTTTCTTCAATGATGTTTCTCCTTGTGATTCAAAAGTTCTTGTGCTAAGTAAATGTGAAAAGGATAAAAAGGTGATAAATGAACATGGAGCATTGGAAAGAAAGCAAAAGGAAGAAGGGTTGTGGACTATGTATTTTGATGGGTTGGTGGTTAAAGTGGGTGTTGGTGCATGTGTATACATAATTTCCCCTATTAGAGATTTTAAATCTTTTTCTTACAAGTTGACCTTTGAATGAACTAATAATGTAGTAGAATATGAAGCTTTGTTGCTGGGTTTGCATGCACTAAAATATTATGGGAGCTAAAGGAGTCCAAGTTTTTGGAGATTTAGAACTTGTGATAAATCAGGTGAATTATAGTTATCAAATTAAGCATCTCAGAATGACAGCTTATAGGAATGAAGTGTGGGATATGTTTGGAAACTATTTCACAGAACAAAGTGTCAAAGTGATTCCTAGATATGATAATACAATGACATATTCCTTCGCAATTACTGCTGGAAAATTTGAGACTCCTAATCTAGGTAAAAGAAAATACAAAGTTGAAATTGTGAACAGGACTTCCATACCAGACAATACCAAGTATTGGCAGGTTTTTGAAGATGATATGAAAATCAAAATATTTATGGAATTGTCTGGTGAATTTGTAAATATGCAAATAGAAAATGAAAGTGTTGATTCTAAAAAATTTCAAGATGTTGATGAAGATGAAGAAGGAGTTGCTGAAACAGAGAAGTTGAAAGGCTCACTGGGGGGAAAAGATATAGTCCAATTGAAGAGTAATAATATTCCCAGAGGTTTAATTCCCTTAGAGAAGCTTTTTGACGAAAATTATGTTTTCATAGATCCTAAAGTCAAACTTGTTGAAAACATTGTTGAAGATAAAAATATTGGTACCGAGGAGAATCACAGAATTATAAAGTTGTTCGAGAAATTGCATGCTAAAGAAAAAGATGAGTATGTGAACCTGATGAAAAAATACACTGATGTATTTGCATGGAGTTACAATGACCTCAAAGAGTATGACACCTCCATTATACAACATACTATTCCAATTAATCCTGGAGAAAATCCATTTAGGCAGAAACTTAGATGGATTAATCCAATGTTATTGCCTATCATTGAAAACGAGATCAAAAAATTATTTGACACAAAAATAATTGTAACCTTGAGATTATCAAAATGTAGAAATTCAGGCCTGCAGTAGATTAATTTCACTCACAGCAATTAACAATTGATCATGCAAATTATCAACAATGGAGACTGAATATGGAGCTGTAACACAAAATTATATTAACTGAGTGTACAATAGCCAACCCTGTAATAACATAGGCTGCTGAATATATAGAATACATGAGCAAATCGAATGCATAAGGAAGCATCCAAATCTAGCATAAAGCAGGCTTACCCAAAATAGGCAAATCCCCCATAGGTGTAAAAAGATGATCCCAAATCTATCAAGGACCCCACGAATTAGCAAGGGCGCATGGGCAAGCTAAAGAGTGGTCAAATGGAAGCTGATACATGCTTTTTCATGGAGGAAAGAGTGGAGGACGAAAGGGGAATAAAACAGGTTCACCTCACCTAGTCTAGCTTTCCTTATGTGCTTTAAAAAACTGGAAAAGCAGTCAACAAAGCAGAAAAAGCAGAAGGGCGCCTAGGAGGCCAGGAATAAAGCAGATTTGATTCCCAGGACTTTCCAAAGTGCTCCATGAGTCAATAATGGCAAGTTTGACCTCTATGGATAGGCAATTGACAACTTGCACATGGTGGGACTCATGGACTAGGCAAATAAGACAAAATAAATGGAATAATGTCTAAGTGGGTAAATACTATGGGTTGATTATTCTAACACAAAATGGGTTGCCAATTTGGTGCATGTTAGAAATAAGAATGGTGAAATATGATTGTGTGTGGACTTCAAAAATTTGAATAAAGTTTCTTTGAATGACAATTACCCTTTACCAAAGATGGACCAGATTTTGTAGAAAGTGGTAGGTTCAGATAGAATTTCTACCATGGATGGGTTTTTAGGTTATAATCAAATAAATGTGGTGCTTGAAGATCAAGAGAAAATTGGTTTCACTACACCATGGGGTAAATTCATGTATGCAAAAATGCCTTCTGGATTAATGAATGCAGTAGCCACTTTTCAACGTGCTATGGACATCGCTTTTGCAGATGAAAGAGACATGTTTTTAGTAATTTACATGGATGATATTACTGTATATTCCAGGTCTGACAGGGAACATATCAAACATTTGGAAAAGGTCTTCCTTAAATGTAGAAAATATGACATTTCATTAAATCCAAGAATATCAAATTTTGCTCTGGAAGAAGGAAAAATTTTGGGCCATATTATTTCCAAAGAAGGTATAAGGATTGATCCAGACAGGGTGAGTGCAATTTTGAAGGTGGAGGAACCAAGAAGTAAGAAAGAAGTACAGTCATTCATTGGGCAGGTAAATTTCTTAAGGAGATTCATTCCTAGATTTGCTGAAATATTGATGAACATTACTAATATGCTTAAAAAGGATCATGAAATAAAATGGACAGTGGAGGCTAAGAAATCTTTAAAGAATATAAATCAACCTATTTCAGAATATCCTATGTTGGTAAGTCCATATTTTGATAAATATTTTTTAGTATTCTCATATGGTTCAGAGCATATTGTTGCAGTTGTTCTGTTAGAAAAGAATGATCAAGGTGAAGAACAACCTATAGCATTTTTTAGTAAGATGTTAAGAGATGGAGAGTTAAAATATGATATCATGGAAAAACAAGCATATGCTTTGATTAAGGCCCTAAAATATTTTAGAATTTACATTCTCCATTCACATGTAGTTTCATATGTTCCCAGTAGTGTGGTAAAGAGCATACTTACACAACCAGATCCGGAGGGGATAATAGTGAAATGGATTGCAATTCTTTTGGAATATGACATTGAAATTAAGTCCACAAATTTGATTAAGGGAAAGGGATTGGCTAAAATGATGACATAATCCAATTGTGATTCTTTGCAGTTAAATTTTCTATCAGGTTAATTAAATCAGTTGGACACAGAAGTACAGGTGATGCCTGGTTTTTCTATTTCTCCATGGTATGTTGATATTGTTTATGTGTTGCAAAATTTACAATCTCCTGCAGGATTAAGTAAAACTAGAGCAAGGTCTGTGAAGCTGAAGGCTTCAAAATTATATATTTTAAATCAATATCTTTATTGGAAGGATCCTAGTGGAGTATTACTAAATTTGTTAGGATATTTAGACACTTAGGAGTTAGTTAAGATCAAATTGTGTAATATATCCATTAGGTAAAGTGTGTTTCTTTAGTATGCATTAGTATGCATTTGTAAATATTCTAATCCAACGGTCACGATATGTTCTATACATAGAGTGATCCGACGGTTCAACTTCTCTTAGATCATACCTACCCTTGATCCATGGCTTAACACCCAATTGGTCCATGATCTCTATTTAAAGAGCATGGAGGGTCCTTGGCTAGTTGATCGATAATGAGAAGTTCATTTGTAACTTATTTTCTTTTGCATAATAAATTGCTCCAAGTAGCACTAGTTATTTGGCTGGGGTCATGGATTGTTTCCCTCTTGAGGGTTTTAACCACGTCAAAAAAATGGTGAGTCAATCTGTTATTTGTCTGTGTGAGTGGTTTTTCTTGGTGTTCAGTCTTTTGGGAGTACCCTGTGTACCCGAACATGCCATATCAAAACGTTTATGGAGAGCCACTTCCATTTGTGATCTAGATCTTGAACTAGTGTTTCCAAAACTTTAAAAGGGTTTCTGATTCTGGAATTTATGTGCATTTGTGGCCTATGGGAGGTGTTCCATTGCGTCTATAGCATCGTTTCCATTTGGAAATAGTTTTTGTTTCATCAAAACCCATTTCTTTTTGCTGCAGAAAAACTCATTTCGGCAGACCTTAAGGTATAATGTTATAGTGATGGATTTGTTTTTTTTTTAAAATCTCTCATATATTTATCAGTTTTATCTAGATATTTATTGTTTTAGTCTCGGATTGTTTCCTTCCCTGTCTGCGTATGCTCTTTGCCATGCACCTTGCGCAATCGCGACGAATCAGAAACATAAAGGGAAAGGGTTTTCTCGGCTGCGTATGCTCTTTGTCGTGCACCTTGTGCGATCGCGGTGAATCAGAAACATAGAGAAAAAAATAGACTTTTCGAGTAAGCTAATGAGATCTAACCCCACAAGCGTGGAATTTTTTTTTGTTTTTGTTTTTCAGTTTGTGGTGTGATTTGCAGGAAAAAGAAGTAAGCACGGAAACCAAGAGAGAAGAGTAAAAAAAAAAAATCCCCCTTCCTCATTCCCTTCTTTTACGTACCTTTTAAACTTAGCTCACTTGGTCCAAAGTTGCTTTATTCCTTAATAGGTCTTGAGTTCAAGTCTTATTAAGTTACTTTTTAGTGCATGCAATTTCTATTTTCAAGTTACTTTATTGTAAAAGTGCATCTCACTTAAATAAAATAAAAAGTGAGTCACTTAAGTTCTTTTTATTGCCGTACTATTTAAAGTACCATTATTGTAAAAGTGAACATCACTTATTTTACAAAAGTGATTCACTTAAAATAAACTTTCTTGTTAGTGATTATCAAAGGTTCTTTTTGGGAAGAAGGGGGTTCTTTTTTTTATTTGGTCAAGTTAATATCTGCCACGTCACTATTGGGGACATCTTCAACATTTTCTTTGATCAAGCATAACTTCATCATATAGAATTAGTTTTCAGTGCCGTTTTTCTTTAAATAGCCTAATTTTTCAAGCTCTTTGCATTCATATAGTTATTTTGTGTTCTTTTAGCCATTATTATATAGTATGTGTGCCCCTTGTGATATTCTACTTACTAGTTCTAACTATTTCTCATGTAAATCTTGTATGGAGGATGTTCTACAAAGTAGGGGACTTTTCAGAATTACCTCAAGGAAAGAAATAGAACCCACTGATGATGATAAGAAAATAAAATGGGAAAATAGATGCGATGAATCTCATGGATTAATTGGGATGTCAATCTCTATTGATTTGTGATTTCACATATCTGGCATTGATGAACCTGATAAAGCTTGGGAAAATTTGGAATCTGTGTTTGGTAAACACAATGAAATTCGAGGTCATCAACTTGAGAATGAGTTTATTTCTTTGAATCCAAGTGATTTTTCATGCATTCAAGATTATTTATCTAAGTACAAAACTCTTAGACTCTTATGTGAATAATGCAAGATTAAGAGAGAAGACAAACAATGTATTTATCATATTCTTTCAAAAATTGGACCTGCATATTCTATTTTTGTATCTACATTTTACTCCATGAAAGAATCCTTGACTACAGCTAGCTATCAAGAGCCTAGTCTTGAATCCTTTTGTGATTCCTTAATTAGAGAGAAATATAAGCTCATCATCTTGGAATAATTAACAATGCAGATACATCTGAGAAAGCCTTATTGTACCAATAGAAAGAAAAGTCCAAGCCTCCCAAGAAACAAAATTTTCGCAATAATAAGACAAACAAGGGTCCCAAACCCTCTTAGTCAGCTCCTTATTTAAAAAATGACAAAGGATCCAAGCCAAAAGTAAAGAAGACTGGGTGTCATTGCAGTTTTTGTGAGAAAGATAATCATGATGAATCTAAGTGTTTCAAGAAGATGGCAGCCTTGGAAGAAGCAATGAAGAAGCACCACATCAGCCTAGATTTTTCTTCAGAATCTACATCTCATGGACATGCACTTTGTGCTTTTGGTTATTCTTAAACTTCATCTTCTTCTTCTACTTCAAATGAATGGCTCATTGATTTTGGAGCATCTTATCATATGGCTAAGGATCAAGCCATCTTTTCTACTATGCATGAATGTAACACCAAACAAATATTTGTTGGTGATGATAGATCTCTAAGTGTTGTAGGATCTGGAACAATTCCAGTAGAAAATGGTCATTTTAGTGATGTACTATGTGTTTCAAGAATTTCCTACAATTTGTTGTGAGTCCATCAAATCACTCATTCTGGTGAAGGAAAAACTATAATGTTTACACCTCACCAAGTTGTAATCAAGGATTTTAAATATCCTCAACATGTCCTAGCTACCGAAATTGTTGATGATATTACCAGGTTGTACAAATTTAACAACTTTGGGTCATCACCTTTTCCTTAAGTTTTTGTTGCTCATAGTGATAACTTGAGCAAACTTTGGCATGAGCGATTTGGTCACTTAAACTATCCCTCATTGCAACAACTATGTAAAGACAATATGGTGATAGGTATTTCGATGGTATCTTGCAAGGATGGTGTTTTTTCTGATTGTGTACTCGGAAAACGTCATCGGGACAGTTTTGACAAATGTGCCTCTTAGAACGCCTTGGTTCCCTTGGAGCTTTTGCATAGTGACTTGTGTGGTCCTCTTCCATCTGCTTCCTTTTCAGGTTTCAAATATTTCTTAACTTTCATTGATGATTACTCCAGATGCACTTGGGTTTATTTCCTAAAACTTAAGAGCGAAGTATTTAACATGTTCTTGGCCTATAAGGCCCTTGTTGAAAAACAATCTGGTCATCAAATCATTAAGTTAAGATCCGACAATGGAGGATAATATGTTAAGAAAAAGTTCACTTTCTGGACTGAACAAGAAATCCAACAACAACACACTGTTCCATATACACCACAACGAAATGGTGTAGCTAAACGGAAGAACCGCACTTTAAAAGAAATGGCTAATTGTATGATCCAATCTAAGGACTAAGTCTTCAATTTTGGGCTGAGGCCATAAATTGTGCAAATTACATAGTTAATAGAACCCCCATTAAAGCCTTACAAGGTAGAACACCGAAAGAATCATGGAGTAAAATTAAACCAGATGTAAGTCATTTCCGTGTGTTTGGCATTGAAGCATGGGCTCACATTCCGGATGAAAAATGGAAAGCATTGTCGACTAAAAGTGAAAAGTGCATATTTTTTGGATATTCTGAAGATGTAAAAGGTTATAGACTTCTTCAACCACATTCAAATGATGTAATACTAAGAAGAGATGTTAAATTTGATGAAAATCTCTTGGCCTGCGAGCCTAACTCGGTGGTTGTGCCCTCTTTGGCCTGTGAGCCTAAATCGATGATTGTGCCTTCTTCTACTTCCAATTTCCTTAACAGATTTCCAACTCCAGTTTTTGATGATGACAGTGAGGATGAAAATCCACCTCCGCCTGCTCATGTTCCTCCAGTTGCACCTACACCATTGCTTCCTCTATGGCTCCGTTCAACATGTGAAGCAGCTGGTGATCTTGTCAGTGATCCTAGAGATCAATGTCGAACACGTTCTCAGTTTTAGTGAGCCTCTTCTCTTTTGGATTAAGTTTCCAAGAATCATGATCCAGAAACTTTTGCAGAAGCTTCAAGAAATATAGATTAGGATGCAACTATGGATGAATAATATCGTTCCTTAATGGCAAATGATACTTGGGATCTTGTACTTCTTCCAAAAGGAATAAAACTTGTCAGATGTAAATGGGTCTATAGAACTAATTATGCATCTGATGAAAGTGTTAAAAGACTTAAGGCAAGGTTAGTTTCCAAAGGTTTTTCCCAAGTTAAAGGGATTGACTACAATGAAACCTTTGCCCCTGTCGCAAAAATGAACTCCATCTGCCTTATCCTTTCGCTTGCAGCCTTACATAACTGGGAAGTCCATCAAATGAATGTCAAGTCTATCTTCTTACATGGCGATTTACAGGAGGAAATTTACATGGAACAACCTCCTGGATATGTTCAGAATAACTCTAGCCTTGTCTGTCACCTTAAGAAATCCTTATATAGCCTTAAGCAAGCTCCTAGAGCTTGGTATGCCAAAATGGATAGCTTTCTCCTTGACACTGGTTTTTCTAGATGCCATTCTGACCCCAATGTATATACCAAGAAAGTAGGAAACCATCTCATCATACTTGTTCTTTATGTTGATGATCTTATCCTTACTGGTAATGACCCTAAGCTTTTAACCCATGTGAAATCTAGTCTTAAGAAAAACTTTGAAATGTGAGACTTAGGACATTTGCATTATTTTCTTAGTCTCCAAGTCTTGCAAACCAAAGAAGGAATGTTTCTTTCCCAGTCTAAGTATGCTTGTGACCTTCTTCGTCGCTTTCACATGGAAAATTGTAAACCAGCCCCTTCCCCCTTCCAGTCTGGAGTCAAGATTTCTACCACTTGTACTTCTTCTAAAGTAGAATGCCACCTTCTATTGTCAGCTTGTTGGTAGTCTCTTATACTTGACTCATTCCCATCCTGACCTTTCCTTTGTCGTTTTTCATGTTTCCCGTTATATGCAAACACCTCATGAAAGTCACTGGAAAGAAACAAAAAGAATACTTTGATATATTTGAGGTACAATTCAGTTTGGGATTCATTACAGTACAGGGGGGACACCTTTGTTGGTTGGTTTCACTAATTCAGATTGGGCCGGCGATCCTAATGATCGAAAGTCTACTGTAGGTTATGTTTTCAGTCTAGGATCTGGACCTGTCACTTGGGCTTGTAAGAAATAACAAGATCTTGCTCTTTCTTCAGCAGAAGCAGAATATTGAGCTGTAGTTAATGCCAGTCAAGAAACTTTATGGCTTCGACAGATCCTTTCAGAGTTTGGATTCAAACAACAGCAACCTACTCCACTTTGGTGCGACAATCAAAGTGCCATCAAGCTTGCCAAAGATCCAGTTCTACATCAATGCAACAAACACATTGAGCTACATATGTACTTCATCAGAAATCATGTTCATGATCATGTTCTTTAAGTACTCTATTTCCCTACAGATGATCAAGTTGTAGACATCTTCACCAAGTCTCTTACAGAAGCGAAGTTTTCTAAACTTCGATCTATGTTAGGAGTTCAGGAATGTGTCATTAAGGGGGGGGATAGGCTCTAATGCCTCCTTCCTTCTCCTTATAGTGTCACTTATGTAAATCCTTCAATCCTATCCCAAGTTGTTCTTAAGGGGGGATGTTAGGCTATTTAGACACTTAGGAGTTAGTTAAGATCAACTTGTGTAATATATCCATTAGGTAAAGTGTGTTTTCTTAGTATTCATTAGTATGCATTTGTAAATATTCTAATCCTATGGTCATGATATGTTCTAGAATTAGAGTGATCCGACGGTTCAACTTCTCTTAGATCATACCTACCCTTAATCTATGGATTAACACCTGATTGGTCCATGATATGTATTTAGAGAGCATGGAGGGTCCTTGGCTAGTTGATCGATAATGAGAAGCTCATTTGTAACTTTTTTTCTTTTGCATAATAAATTTCTCCAAGTAGCTATTTGGTTGGGGTCATGGACTGTTTCCCTCTTGAGGGTTTTAACCAAGTCAAAACATCGGTGTGTTGATCTGTGATCTGTTTGTGTGAGTGGTTGTTCTTGGTGTTCGGTCTTTTGGGAGTACCCCATGTACTCAAACAAAATTGTCTTTTGTAGAATGAAGCTCAGCAAATAGAAAAATATTTCCATGAAGGAGATTGTGGGGGACATCATTCGTGGATGGTAACTGTAAATAAAATTTTGAGAGCATGATTCTATTGGCCTTCATTATTTTCAGATGTGTATAAAGAAACCACCAAATGTCATCAGTGCCATATTTTTTATGGAAAGAGGAAAGTGGTTCCACTCCCTCTTAATCCCATATCAGTAGAAGCACCTTTTCAACAATGGGTGTTGGATTTCATTGGGGAAATAAATCCAAACTCCTCAGGACAACATAAGTGGATCTTAACAGCAATTGATTATTTTACAAAGTGGATTGAAGCAATACCTACTAGAAAAGCTACATATGTAGTAATAATAGATTTCCTGGAGAATAATATTTTGGAAATATTTTGTTGTCCTAAGAGGATTGTAACAGATAATGCAGTTGCTTTTAAGTCCACGAAGATGATAAATTTATGTCATGAGTATCATATAATTTTGAATCATTCTACTGCATATTATCCATAGGGTAATGGACTTGAAGAATCCTCTAACAAAAGCTTGGTGAGGATAATTAAGAAGTTGTTGGAAGATAATAAAAGAGCATGGCATACAAAGCTAAAATATGATTTGTGGGATGACAGAATCAGCACTAAGAGGGCTATTGGAATGCCACCATTCCAATTGGTGTATGGAGTTGAAGTGTTTTTTCCAGCATCTCTAGGAGTGCCAGTTATGAAGTTGTTGCAGGAGCAGCAGGATGAACCTAATCATATGCAAAGGAGAATAAACCAAATTATTGAGCTAAGTGAACTGAGAGATAAAACATATGATAAGGTACAGATACATCAAGAGAAAATGAAGAATACCTTTGACAGAAAGGTAAAAGAGGACACTTTCCAGATTGATGATTTGGTGTTAAAATGGGATGCTCCACATGAAGACAAAGGAAAGCATGGTAAATTTTATCATTTGTGGGTAGGTCCATACATTTTTGCAGCACACAGGGGTAATAATTCTTTTATTCTACAGTATCGGGAGGGGTCTTAGTATCAAGGAGGTCCAGTTAATGGGAGATTTCTGAAGCATTATTTGAAATAAGGGGGAAAGAAATTTCATGTATTATAGTGTAAATACTTCTTTACTTTCAATCAGTACAGATGGCGAGCTAGAAAATTTGAAGCCCGCAGAGAAGGCCCTAAGATCAGAAGGGGTAGCCATATTTTAGTTTTTATATTTCTTTCAGAAGGACAAAATAAAAATATTTAGATTGACAACGGATTGGGAAATTGGTCTACGGGGTTATTGGCTACCTCATAGGGAGGATAAAATCCCTAGTGGAGCCAGTTGTTAGCATTGTATTTGAAATTGTGGATTGTTTAATTGAAGGGTTTGGAAATAATCATATTTGAAAATTTTGTGGAAGCACTCTTTAGATTAATGGGTTAGCATGATATTTCATCATGGGTCATTGGATGAAGAAAGGGATTTGATTTATGGTGGTGGATCGTTCTGATGTTTGAAACATGGGGGAGAAATTGAAATATTCTCATCAATGGAATGGAGGTAAAAGGTATCAAATATCGACGGATTAGATTAAAGAGGTTGTAGATCAATGGTGGAAAGAAATTCCACAGATCGGAGATGCAAGCAAAAACTAAGTTTTCGGGTTTGCGGAATCCATTAAATAGGTGCGAATTTGAAGGGCTGAGATTGATACAATGTAATATCAATGACGCTGGAACATTCCACACATGGAACATGCTCAGACGAAAGAAATTTTCAGATTTTCGCAATTGGTTAACTGGTAGAAAGATCAAATAGTCAAGATGTGAGTGGAGATAGATCTACGGTCAGAAACAATTCCGTGGATTGAACTTGTGCGGCGAAATTGAAGGTTGAAATTTACGGAAAGTGGTAGGGTCCACGTTGATCAACGGTTGCGATAGTGGTCGGTTTTTTATCGACAAATAAGGTGCATTCCACAAACTAAAGTTGCTCGATTGATCGGTTTTGAAATGATTAGTGGAATGTTAAATATTTTCATAGTTTGACGGTTCTGATGAAGGTGGATTACAGATCAATGGTTGATATTGATTCCGCTGAATCAAATTATGCAAGGTGATAATTTTGAGTCTTGGTATTGAGATATTCGAATTATATTTCAAATATAAACAAATCTATGGTATATATTATAGGAGACGCACAATGGTTATGGAACATAAAAAATATAAAAACACCTACGTGGAGTTCAAAGGTTTGTTTTTTTTTAGCATTGGAATTGATGATAACCTTGATTGTGTGCAAAGTGCCAACATGGACAAATCAGAGAACTATGCTAATCAACAATGTAGGCATCCTGAAACTTTCTAAATATTTTTGAAAATGGATGAAATAAAAGTGGTAGAAGTGGCAGATAGTGAAAAGTTAGGGGTTTTCTGTCAGAAGGTTGAGGAAAGGTTCGAAGATAAAAATGTTGATGTTTTTGATACCATTTTATTGAATGAAACAATTGAGATGGCTAAAAATAAATTGAAAATTTTTAAGGACCAGGGTAGTGACACTCGTGGTGTTTTCAGGTCTTTCTTTTATTTTTTCTCTATTGAGTAGACCCCCAATTTCCCTAAATTTTTTGAGTGGTGTGCGAGTAACTATTCTGCAGCTGAAGAAGTCATCTTGGATGAACCTAAGTCTAGGATCCTTTTCCCTATTCATGCCTCTATTATCCGCAAAACCCTATCTATCTCAGATGGTTTTGTTCATTTATCTCAGGAGTACAAAGAAGAAAACATCATACAATTCTTCCAAGAGTCTGCAGCTGAGATTAAGGAAACCTTTTTGAAGTCATGTTCAAATCATGATAGTGAGGTTATAATTTTATCTTACCCTATTGACCTGGTTTTGTTTAATGAAGAAACACAGTCATGTATAACTTTAGCCAATCAATTTTTGGGGTTAGACACTAATGGTTATGTTACAGAGTCACTGTTGAGTTTGTTGTTTATCTTAAGTACTTTCCCAATTGAGTCTTAGATTCTAGGTCAGTATTTCCAATCTTTTTTCCTTAAGTTTGATGATTTCCTAGCCGAGAACATTCACTCTCAGTTAGTCAAATTCCACAGTACTAGAGTTTTCACATTCCAATCCTTTTTGTTGAATATGTTCTTATCACATAATGAAGATAACCTACAATTTCCTGAGTTGGTAATCCCTGATGAAAAGACCCAGGATTATTCCAAGTTCATGAATTTTTTGATGGTGGAAATATACAACATTTTCTTTCAGGAAAGATCACCTAGGGTATTGCCAGAGATGAAGAAAACATTGCAACTTTCCCCGAGTAAAAGGATAGGAGAGTGGTTCTTTTCAAAGTCTGAAACAGTTATAAGGTTATATGGATTTGAGCACCAGCCTTATATTCTTCCAGATTTTATGACAACTATAATATTTTCTTTGGAATTTATTAGACAAAGGCTTACAATTCAGGAAGAACACATCTTAAGTTTTAATAAGAGTCCAGATATTAAATTTCCCTCAGTGATAGGGACATATGTTGTCAAAAGTAGAGCTGCTCTACTAATCATTGATAATCTTCTCAGAAGCATGGGGTTTTCATTGGGAGCTTCTATCAATTATGATCCACACTAGGTAATCTCTAAAAGAAGAAAGGCAAACAAAAATAAGTCTTTTGAACATACTGAAGTAGTTGGGCTCAAAGAGGTAGCTAATTGGGAAGATTATCCTAACAATACCCTAGATAATATCAGCATGGAACAAGGCTCTGTTTCAGCCATTCCTGGAAATAATTCTTCCCCAATGGATCTTTCTAACATAGTTGCAGTTGCTGGAAATATTTTGTCATTAATAATTTTTTCAGGAAATTCAAAGAAGAGAGAACATTCAAGTTTCATGGACACTGAACAAGCAGACACTTCTAGTACACCGAAGAAGCAAAAAATTGGACAAGAGGGATAAATGGTACCGGTGAAGAAGAACAGTATGAAAGGTAAACAAAAGGAAGAAAAAACCAAAGTAACTAGTTTGAAGCTTCAAGAATATGTATTTAATGGAGTAACCACAAATAAGTATACACCAAAAGAGGAGTGGTTGAATACCTATAGGGAAGTGGTTGATAAAACCTTTAATGAAACAGTAAAATTATACGAGGAAGTGAGACAATTGCAAAAGCCAGATGTGACTTTAAAAACTGTAAGGGATCATGCCAAAGATACACTGAATTTGGCCATGATTGTTGGTAATAAGGTATCAGAGGAGAATGTTAACTTAAAGAATATCCCTACCACATATATGATACACCTTCACAGAGAAACAGGTGATATCATATATACAAAATTGCTTAAATCTACATTAGAGGTGTCTAAAATGGAGTCCAACAAAAAGAAAGTTTAGGACCTGCTACGAAAAGAAAAGGTTGAGAACTAGGCCCTTCAAATACAAATTAAAAAGTTGCAGGGGGAATTATTGAAGGATGATGGGAAATATGGAAAAGGAGCAACGACTCCAAATTTTTTTGATGAAAAATAGAGAGAAGTTCAGATGCTAAAGAAGAAATTGAAAATTCCTTCCATTCAGCTTATTTAGACCTCTACATTGGCAGAGTTTGAGAAGGAAAAGGAAGCATTAAGCATTGAATTGATTGATTGTAAATCCAAGCTTCTAAATCTTGAAGAAAAAGAAAAACATTGGGAAAGGGATGCTAAGCTTCTGAAATAAAATGAGAAGGACCTAAAAAATAAGCTAGAAGCAAGAGAAAAATAATTACATGAAAAATGTGAAGAAGTTAAAAATCAATCTACTGTTCCTTATGTAGAAATAGATGCAACCTCTCTTTCTAAAGTAATGTCTCAGGTAAAGATGAAAGATGTAGAACTCACAGGGTTAAAGCAACAGAACAAGAATCTAAAAGAGATAACTTTGAAAAGAGAACAAGAGAAGAAGGAAGTAGAGGAAAAATGTCAAGAACTAATAAATCAGAATACCAAGTTAACAAAGCAGGTCATTGGCCAAATGGCCTTGCAAGGGGCCAGAAATATGATTTGGGATGAGATTATTCAAGAAGCTAATAAGTTTAGACCATATTTAGATTATATTACAAATCAGAAGAATGCTCTGAAAGTAGCCAGACAAAATATTTTGATAGTAAAACAGGGATTAAATAAGAAGCCAATGGAAGTATCTCAGAATGCTATCAACTTTTTAAGTACCTTATCAGAAGATCAAGTTAGAAGGTTTGATATCCAAGACAAAGTTGTTGTTGCCTCTTGGGATAGAAAAGTGATTGGAAAGTACAGAATGTTGGATACTGTACAGGATAAAGTTGATACTATAAGTCATAAAGTCAAATAAGTGATTAATTTATTTACTCCATTGGTAAGTACGGGAATTCCTTTCTTCTGGGGGGAAAAATGACCATTATTGTCTCAAAAGGAATATTTGGATAAATTTGTCAATTGCAGGTCAGATCACAGTAAGTTTGAAGATATGCAGCAGGCTCTGTCTGGAAGAGTTGTGTTTAATAAATTGGCTGGAGAGTTCGAGTTATTATTTAATTTTAAAGTCACGTGTGCCAAGGTGCCTAATTTTTCATAGGAAGACAACATGGAGCTCAGAGTTCTGGCACATGAAATGGTTGTTGTAGATTTTCCTAATTCTGAAAATTGGAGAGCAGTTCAACAATATGGATTAACTAAATATAAGTTACATCCATGAAGACATCAAGGAGGACAACGCAAAAGGATTTTCAGCGAAAGATATATTTTATGATAAAATGTTATTTTTAGATCCATTAGTTAAGAAGTTTTGTTATTTCAGAACTATTTTGTAATAATAAGTGTTTTGACACATGTAATAAACAGTTGAAATAGTTATGCAGTTAGGTTTATTATTCATCTCGAGGAGCAATTGTATAAGTATTCAAACATTTGATGAAGCGAGGGTTGGAACCCTTGATTTGTGTATTTAAGTATTTCTTTAATTAAAGAGCTGAAAGTTGGCATCTTTCAGAGATTCATCTATTATTTCATGTTGCAGTATGTACTTTCCCTTCTTATGTGAATGTTTTTCCAATTTATCTTTCCATTTTGTTTTCCTTCATGTCTGAAATAAGAGTATAACAGTTTGGAATTCATATTTACTATGCTCTAACTGTTTTTTTCATATTTCCACCAAACCTTTCTTCTAAAGTTGATACAGAATTCATTTTTACAATGCTCTGTGTTAATGGTTTGTTCATGTTCTTCCTTTTTCACCAGACAATCAAATTTTGATTGTGATTGAGTAGCTACCTTGCCTCCATTTAAAACTTCCATGCAAAAGCTCTGTTTATCTATATTCATATCTTGACTCCATAGCCCAATGGTCATGTATTCAGTTTCAACCAATATTACCAATTACAAACAATTTTGCTTATGCATATCTAGCCTTATTAATATTTTCTGAGAGATCCCTCTCAGAAGAGAAAAAATCTCGTTTTCTCTTTAAAAGTGGTTTTTGTTGTTACCTGGGAATAGCCTTTACAACCTTGGGTAATTTTCCAATGATAACAGATCTGATTCTCATACATATCAGGAATCATTACTTGACCTAATATGGTAAACAACCCTGAAAAAAGGAGTTCAAGTCTTTGAAAGAAATTGAAACTTGGGAGTTGGTTCCTCTACCTTCCAAGAGGAAACTAGTGCAATGAAAGTGGGTCTATAGGAACAAAGTGTCTGCATATGGTTATGATATCAAGTACAAGGCTAGGTTGGTTTCCAAATTCTTCTCTCAATTCCAAGAAGTGTAATATGCACAGACATTTGCACCAGTTGCAAAGATGGATTCTATCGGGCTAGTTTTGGCCATTGATGCATCTAAGCAATGGGAGGTTCACCACATGGATATGAAGAGTGATTTTATTCATGGTGACCTTCATGAGGAGATTTATATGTAGGATCTTGAAGGTTTTATTCATGATCCTTCACATTTTTTCAGGTTGAATAAGTATCTCTATGGCCTCAAGCAAACCCCCAAGGCGTGGTATGCCAAGATGGACAACTTTCTTCTTTCACAAGGCTCTGAGAGATGCAAAACTGATCCTAATGTATATTTGTAGAATATAGGTGATTCATTGCAGGTCATAGTATTGTATGTTGATGATATTTTGATCACTGTAAGTTGCATTGATGATATAGGTTCAATTAAGTCTTCCTTGCATAGTGAGTTTTCAATGACTGACCTTGGATCGTTGAAACAATTTATTGGCTTGGGAGATTGAGAAATCTGATGTGGGGATCAATGTCAACCAATTAAAGTATGTTGAATACATTTTATTAAAGTTCAAAATGGCTGAATGTAAGGAATCCAAGTGTCCCTTCCTTTAGGGAGTGAAACTAGGTGATTTTGGTTCATCTCCATTGGTGGATAGCTCGTTGTATAGGAAACTATTTGGAAGCTTGTTGTATCTCACACACTCTTGACCTGATTTGGATTATGCAGTAGGTGTTGTTTCAAGATATATGCAGGAGAATCATGAGATCCATTGGAATTATGCAAAAAGGATCTTGCATTATGTGAAAGGAACCAAACACTTTGAGATACACTATGTTCCTAGTTCTCCACTAAAACTAGTTGGATTTACTGATTCTGATTGGGATGGAGATTCCATTAAAAGAAAGTCCACTTTAGGTTATGTCTTCATGCATTCACATGGTCCAGTATTTTGTTCAAGTAATAAAGAACACATTATATCCCTTTCATCAATTGAGGCCGAGTACAAAGGAGTAGTGAACACAACTACACAATGTGTGTGGTTGCAAGGCATTCTTGGAGAACTTGGTTTTGCACTTGAATAACCCACTGTCATTTGGTGTGAAAATAAAATAGAAATCAAGATTTACACTAATCCAGTACAAATACAGAGGGATAAGCACATTGAAACACACATGCATTACATCCATATCTTGGTGCATGAGCAGGTGATATCATTGCAATATTTCCCATATGTAGAGCAAACTGCTGGTATTTTCACCAAGAGCTTCATAGAGAAGACATTCACCTATTTGAGATCACTTCTTGGAGCGGGTGACACATGGTTATGAATGATATTCAATTTCATATTTTTCTCCATGTCCATTTTTAGGGGAGTTTTGTTCCCATGAGGTTTTCCTCCTTACCTTGGTTATATGGAAAAATAATTTTTTGTAAGAGGTGACTTGAACCTTAGTTGCCAAGGCCTTAAATTTTTATGTGGCTACACTAAGTCAGGATTAAGGGGGAGTTTTAGAGAATAATAATACCTAGTACCATGGTCACATACACCTAGGACACATTTTCATTCATTTTGTACTTATGCCATAAGGTCCAAACCTTGGTTATGTTGGTCAAGAAAGGTATTTTAGTGTTTTTTGACTCATTAATGCACCCAGGCACCAATATTTGATCATTTTGGAGACACATGGGCCCTCATTTATGACTGTTTAGTCCTTGGTGTTCTCTCACTCCTTAAAATATGAAAACTGGTTGACCAGCGGCACCCATGCATGGTATTTGGGTGTTTTTATCTCTTTTGGACGATTTATTACTGCCTAGAGCCACTCACACTCACCAAATCACTCCAACATGCCTAAAATACCATAATTTATGTCCTATCATGCTTCATCCACATTCACCTGTCCATTCATGACTGTTTGAGGTGGTTTGGGAGCTCATAAGTCCACCTAGGGGGGTTTGAGGTACAATCCAAGCCAACCACATGTATGCATCCAATTTTCCTCCAAAGGCTAATGATTTTTTCCTATTGTACTATAATATCATTCCAGACATATTTACATGTTGGACAGTAATAAAAAATTTAGTTATTGGCACTATTCCTATGTGTTAATTTTTCTCTTTTCACTGTTTTTCTGCATAGTTTGTGAATTTCTTGAGTTGTCACAGATTCCCTTATCTCCTAGATCTTTCTGTTAATGATATTTTCACATGGATTTTTACCTACAACCATTTATCCATGATTTAAAGGAATTATGGGACGGATATAGGTATATGATGTATTGAGATACATCCCATTAGATAGGAGTTTTACATTGTATGGAATATGTGCATGCACCAAACATGATTATCCGGGATTAGGAGTTTTCCTAGGTAAATATGTTGTTTGATTTGTTTATATTCAAAGCAATATTTTTTATCATATTTAATTCATTGTGACTGTCTTGATATTCAACACTAACTGTGTTCGTTGTATACCATAAGATCACAGGTCTTGTAACAAAATACTATCATGGACGTAAATGTTGGGTACCTTCTATGAATTCTAGGTGGTATAAATTCCTACGAAAGGTAGTGTACAAAATATCTATGGTATTCCTCCCAGAATACCACCCTTATAGAAGAGAAACATCTTCTTTGAATGGTAAATTAGAGAGAACCCAAATGCCTGAAATAATGACACCAAATGACTGGATTAGAGCATATGACAAAGAGAAGGAAAAGGAAATTGTCAAGATGTTCGATTCAAATGGGGAGTATATGTTCGATGATCCAGAATTCTTCGACACCTATGTTGAGAAAATTCCTAAAGGGATGAAAAGGAAATCAATATTTTATGAGGTCCCATATTGGGAGCATCTTAATATTTTCCACTTACTAGATCCCATGCATATATTTAAAATTGTTTCATGTTATTTGTGTATTCACATATCATCCAGAAAAAATGATAAGTTGTCTTCCACGAGAGATCTTATTTCTTTAAATACTAAAAAAAAAGAATTGGCTAAGAAAAAAAATAGAGGAGAGAATGGCTCCTCTTTTTAGTTTAAAAAAGGTGATGTCACATGGATTTTGAAGAAAGAATATCTTAATTTGGAAAAAGGAGGTTATAGTTGGTGTGATAGATCCTTCTTTATATGGGTATACTCTATGGATATGCTTAATTGCAAATGAAAATTTGTTGGTTTTGAAATCAAATGACCATCTCAACCTTCTAAGGGTACGTATAATGCTAGGATAATGTTTTTCATTTTTCATTTATATATTTTACCACACAAGTTAAAACACAATTAATTGTTTGTGTTTACTTTGTAGTGTCATTAACAATTGTTTGTGTGTGGGTGTGTGAACCACAAATTTCCCAATGACTTGCATCGTGCCATATCTAGACTATCAGCATTTGTATGATGGATCACATAAGAGGAGATTTAAATTGATAGCATTCCTCAGTGGTGTCAATATATAACCAATATTGTTTGTATGTTTAAGAAGGAATTGTCGACGAGTTTTATGGACTTGAAGGTTCATCTTGTAATTCAACTAGTCGATGAATTTGATCTAGTCAGGGTGGTCTCATGTCATTGGATTTTATTCTTGGAGAGGTACATGAAAAAATTGAAGGGATTTCTTCGACAAAGGGAAAAAACTAAGGGGTCTATGATAGAGGGGTACATATTATATGAGTCGTTAAATTATTCCACTGAGTACATCAAGCAAATCGACCACACACCAAGCATAGTGATTTGGGATGATGAACATGATGAGGAAAAAAGGGAAGGGGGGGTATTGGAAATGACCGAAAAAAGGAACATGATAAAGAGTAAGTCACTTATCTTTTGGTATTCACATTTACACGTAGTAACTATTCACAAAAAAACTCAAAATTATATTTGATCCCAAACGTACTGAATGTGATTTTGTTTCCATGAATAGAACAATGAATTCATAAATCAATTCATTATTTACAATTCGTAGGAAACATAGCCATGGGTCACATTGTGTCAAGAGAAGAGGAGGAAATGGGACATTGACATAAAAGAATTCATGCAGTTGAACAGTAGAATCATTCCTTTTCTAGATCATTTAAAATAAAATATGCCAAATGATTTGTCCCAACAATTGGGTTGTATACCAAGTTAGAGTGAAATATGGTGCATCCAGTCATTACCTGCCTAAAGAGGAGAACGCGCTAAACATTGGGATCAGGTCCAAAAACTTGGTAATAATATCTTTCTATACATTTATAACTTTATAATGCAAATTTGAACTATAACATCTATGTTTATTAAAAAAGTTTGTTGGTTTATTAGACATATGACAACACCATTTGTTAATCTTTTTTACATGTGCATTCGTTCCCATCTATGTGGGATTATGGACATCATTTTATAATACAGGATGTTGATGATGGATGTCTTACACAAGACTATGGAGTGGAAGTCGAGTTCAACCAATCTAGTCATGCTAGCCACCTTGATTGAAACCTAATAGGAGTGATGTTGGGTTATGCTGGAGAGATACATGAGATCATTCAAGTGTACTTCTCATCTTTTCAATTTTTAATTTTTAGGTGCAGGTGGTGGGACACATTCAATAGGAATAATGTAAAGGAATATCGTGTTAGTGGGTTGATATCTATCAACTCTAGAAAGATGTGGGACGAAAGTAAGGAGCCTTATGTTTCCCAAAAACACTGCAACCAAGTGTTCTTTCACTCAGAGGTGTTGGATAGATAATAGTGTTTCATATTAAGACACAGCCCTATATCTAAACATGTTTATGAGAACAACAATGATATAATTCCAACCAAGGAAGATAATGAGCGTGATGGCAATGAAGAGTGATATCTACTTATTTTATTTCATCATTTACATATTGAGATATGTTTTTGGTACTTTTATTAGGAAGGGTCTAATTATCATTTGATTACTTTCCATGTTATTACGGTGGAAATGGAAAGTTTATTACTGGATGCATGTTTAAACAATTTGAGTTGGTTAAGTACATAAGTGTCAATGAAAATAATTTCAATACTTTGAACACTAGATTTTAAAATCTACAAACACATGTTAATTTTGTATTAATCATAATCAATCCTCATTTTTGTCATTCAAGTTACATCATGAAGTTTCATTGAACTATTCAACTAATATTTATCACCACGGTCTTAAATAATTCCCACATACAATACAATGCAAAATTAAGATATTCATTAATTCTATCACATTAATTGAACCTTCATCCAAATAATCATAATCAATTTAATATTGACATTAAATTATCATAAATGTTAACAATTTTAATAGCCAACATAATCAATTATTATGAATCATTCATAAATATCGATGTCATCAATATCATTAATATCATCAAATCAACTTCATATCCCCAGATCATCATCTACATTAGAACAATATCATCACAATCGTCGATATCAAAAAGGTGTTTAATACTGTCAAGTCAATATCATCATAACAATAGTATTAGCATTAATCATATCAATATATCATTATCATGTTGTCCATAGCATCGATATGATCAACCAAACATAATATATCAATAACAATAACAATACTATCAAATCCGCAAGATCATCACGACCAAGTCAACTTCAATATCATTAACATATTTACAACATTTACAAAACTTAATTTAATACATGTGAGGAGTCAAAATCAAGGTATTACACAAGGATATGTGAAGATACAAATTTCCTTTCAATTGACTTGGCTAAACTTTTAGCAAACAAGATCTATATGTGGGGAAAGTCACTATAGTGAAGTGTTCCTTCACCTAAATGTTTTAGAGGGTACAAAAAGTGTTCCCATATATGAGGACTAATGTTATATTATATATTGAATATCACGATTAATAATAACAAGACCCACTTGGTGGCAATTTCCCTGATATTGCTACCGACTTTACGTAAACAATTGTTATTTTTATATTTTTATTATTAAAATAAAAAATATAAACATATTAAACATGTAAAAGAGAGATTTTAGAACTTTAAGAAATTTGGTTGGTGTAAAGTTTGTATTTATTAAAATAAATTATATTCTGAAAATTAATAAAATTTCTTTCATACCTTAAAATATAATAAGAAAATAAAAATAAAGAGGAGATTAGAATATTTACAAAGGTAACTAAAGATGAAAAAGATAATATTTTACCGGTATAAACAATGATTGGTTTTTTCCCAAATATAAATAGTTTATAGTTCATAATATAGTTCATAAAATATTAGTATTAAATATTTCATAATATATTAGTATTAGCAAAGGATGGAGATAACCATGATTAATATATAAGTAAACTATGCAACAATCAATGCAAATTGGAATTACATTTTTTTCTCCATATTCTATATGTTATGGTATTGATAATAACTATTATTGCAATATGTGGAGATGCTATATTTATTATAAAGATTAGAAATGTGTGGCCAAGAAGTTGTTCCATCCTTTTTGTTTCTTATGGTGTTAAGTTATTATATAAAAGATACACATGAAGAGAAACGTGGATTGATTCATATTAAGGAGGAAATATGATGGATACACATTATTGTGTATAATTAATGTGGATAGAAAGGGGAGGTAGAATTATATGGGTGGATACAGATTATTTTGTAGAATGAATGACAACATAAAGGTAGAATCAAAGGATTGGTGTGGTAGGGAATTTTATATTTTTGATGACAACAAAAATGAGCTTTTTCTTTGGAATCATGAAATCCAATATATAATAAATTAGAGATACTCACAACCTACAAAGGAATTTCTCTTATGTAACAAGAGTACAAAGACGCCAAATTGTCACCCTTTGTGACTCATTCATAACTACTCCACCTCTCATTGAAGTTGAAATTTATTTTCACTATAGGCATACTCATATTATCAAAAACATTCTCTCACTTCTGAAGGAATTTAGTGAGATTTGCCACTTTTAAATGATGAAGAATTTAAAATCACCTCTCAATGAAAAGATAAAGAAGTGAGTTCAAGAACATTAAGTATTCCTTAAGACATGGGAGCAAATGGATAACTATTGTATGTTAGGATATTCACAATTCAAAATATTTGAGGGAGAACATATCATGCCTCCCCTTGCATCATGCACTTTTAAATATCTAAAAAATCATAAATAAAATGATGTATCCCAGTTCACGCAACCTCCAGGTGATTCGTATTATTTGTAAATTTATGTGTTGGTGTGTATGGGAACATTTATACTGACCAGTGTCAAACAATTTCCATCACTTAGAACTTTTGAAGCAATTTATGAACTACATGAACTTAAAATGATGGAATTAAATAAAATTGTTGGAATGTCAGACTGATGATTTCTTTGGCCTGACCATTGCAAAAAATAAATTAACATCCTATAAATTTAGTAAACCACTTTACTTGCAAACAAACATGGAGCCTATGAGTTATACTTATTTCTCAAAAACATCATACACATTCAGCGTCCTGTTATAGAAAATACTCAGCTGGACAGTGGATTTGTTGCCAAAAAGAGTTGTGAGGGCATATCTGCTCAGAAGAAAACATAAGGTCTGATTGTGAGGATCCTGAAACAAAACAATACGGATAAAAGTGAGAGGTGAATATCCATGCCAATACAATATTTGTCAAAGCTTGCAATATTTTATTTGGCAGTTGTAGGGTTCAAATCACGAACGATGCTCTGGGGAAATAGTTCGTTCATGATTCTTGACGCAGCATCAAATTTTAGGCTTTTAGAATCCCTTTAAATAGTACAAAGATAGAATTTTTCCCTTCACTGGATCCCTTGGGTTAACATTCTTCTCAATCAAGCATTGCAATTTGAAAACAGTTAACCTCACAAAACTGGTTAACCTCGATTCAATTGAAACTACTCAAAATTATCATTGATTCTTCAACCAAAATGTAGAATGCACCATCGTAAATGCCTCAATACAACGATCATGCATTAGATTATGACTTGGTTGATGCTTTTAAACTCATGATTATTTTTTATCTTTTATTTTATTTCTAACGAACATCGTGTCTTGTCATCGTGGGAGATGATCACCTTATTTCATGAGATTTGGTGATACAATAATAAAGGAAAATCCCTTGAAATGTTATCCAATGTGTCACATAAGCCCACAATCAACTATTCTTTGAATAACATAAATATCGTGATGTTTTCCTTGAGGGCTTGTTTCCCTTAAAATTTACAATATTAATCTCTCAGTACATGGTAAACAAAATGACTAGAAGTTATGATGATGATTGATCTAGAAAACCTACGCAAAANGTATAATTAGAAACAAAAATAGAACTATTTTCAACCAAAAAAATAGAAATTTAGGTAGCACACCTAAAGGAGAGCCCTGATATGAACCCTCGAGAGTCTCTCACCATAGCTATCACAATTTTCCATATGAGACACAAGCACATCTAGCGAATCTGGAGACACTCATTGCTTAGTTGTGGACTGGTATTCTTCAATTATCTTCGTTAACATCACGCTGAATCACTTTTTTAGTTTCTTCATATTCCGTTGAATGCCTTGGAAATCCATCCACACCACCTAAGAAATGAAATATCAGATGTTGAAGTAGCCGATAGTAGTCATAAGTTGCACCACCATGTCCTTGAATTCGTGGGCGTAGTCTTCTTCACCTTCAAAGACACACTTTCTCATAATAACCTGGCTGATAATTTTGCCAGGGAATAAATTGAGAAGCTCCTACACATTCACAGAGTCACCAATACAATTGGAGTGTTTGAGAATAGAGCGCAGCAAGAAACCTATTAGGATTAATTAATCCTCCTTTGTCCAATATAGTCTATTTGGTCATTTTTCCTAACTTAGTAAATAATTATCATTGTAGTAGAGTATGGGGGGAAAACCTAGAGGTTATCTTCCACTTACTGCATGTGCATGCATGTGTTTATGTGCCTTTGGGACCAATCCCTACATTATAGTATCCCACTCTGAGTGGCACCAGCAACCTCCATCAATTGGTTATGGTAGGTAAGTAGTTATGTTGAGTTATCCTCCAGTTACAATAAGTTACATCAATTTCAGTAGCCTAGCGCTAGTTTTGCACGCATGCAGGTAGTGTGGCACATTTCGTCCACCTACCTGATAAGTTAACTAATTGTAGACTAATTTAGAATTATGGAGTTAAACTAGTAAGCTCCAGCAATGATTTAGACACTGAGTTAGCTAATCAGTCAGTTAGAATTGATAGATTCGAATCCTATATTTAGATTTAGAATTCTATTTATTGTAGAATCATTGTATTATTGATTAATGAATGAAGATCGATGTTGTGATTGTCTGAGCAATCCTTGTTCAATTTATCTAAAATTTGTGGCATGGATTTCCTATTCAGTGTACATTCTTGTTGATTATTTCACTGCATATCTCCCTTCCTACAACTTTCCTATTGTCCTATAGATCTATGGTTCTCAAATTTAACATGGTATCAAATCCTTTTTTAGGATAAACTCAAACCTTGGAAACCTCCATTGTGTACCAGAAGTAGTTGAGTTTCCACGTAATTCTTGGAATCATAGCATTGCTCCCTCTGGATTCTGTCCAAATAAGTCTATCCAGGTGTGACGGACTCTGAAAAAGTGCACATTGAAAGGTGGAAATGCTTGAATTGACATATGATTTCGAATTGGTTTGTTTTGCAGTGATATTTTGCAGGCACCTACGTAGCTTCTTGAAATATTTGACTGATCAGCATACATCCAAATGGAGAATTATTCTGCTCATACACACAGAATCCTTACACCCTTCAATTACATTTATTGGAGGGAATATATGCATATGGACTTAAGGAACAAGGGACTGTATAGGATGACAATTGGAAGAGAAGCTTGTTAGATTTTTAACATTAAGCTAGTATAACATTAGGATCTTTAACTGAGAGAACAACAAGAACATCAATCAAACACAAGAGATAATGAACACAATGTTTTTCCTCGGGGAAACCATAAATGGAGAAAAGACAGCAACTTTCTCAGAGAAAGAATCAACACCAAAAGTAAAACCCCAAAACAGTAAGATGATCTCCCGACAGCAGTAACCTTCTTTCTATCTAGCCCCAGTGTCTTCTCCTTCCTCAACTATGCGCTACACTTGAGTGTGTATGAGTTGTGTACTAAATATAGAGGCTAGCTCTCTTTTTATACTAATCTCGACATGACCAAAACCCTACTAGGGCCGACCTCTATAGGAGAGTCTAATAACCCTAGTGCCCTGAAATTGCGGGGACTTTAACCCTTAGACAATAGGAGGGTTACCCACAATGACTTGACATGACTTGTTTACATTATAGATCTTCCCGATCGAAACATTGGGGCATGACATGACTCAAGTACATTACAAATACGTCCCAGAATAAACATCAGGTTACAATACATCAGAAATACAAGTGAATACATTCTGAAGTTACATATACATCAACACTCCCTCTTAACTAGGAAGGTATTCTCTGGACACAATTTTTAGCACAAGTCTTCTTCTCTGTATCATCTGGGTCATCGTCAAGTTCTCGTCATCTTCATCTGGATCTAGATCATTGCTCGATTTGGATAATCATAACTGGATCATACTCGATCTGGATCATCACTAGATCATCATCACTGGATCTGGCTCATCATCACTAGATCTGGATCATCACTTGATCTGGATCACCATCACTAGATCTGGATCATCACTCAATCTAGATCACCATCACTGGATCTAGATCATCACTCGATCTGGATCACCACTGGGTCATCATCACTGGATCTAGATCATAGCTCGATCTGGATCATCACTGTTGGATCTGAATCATCACTCGATCTGGATCATCTCGGAGACATTATAACTGGATCTGGATCATAGCTCGATCTGGATCATCACTAGGTCATCATCATATGTGCTATCTCATGATTCTTCTCGTCACAGGAAGTTCTACAAAGCCATCTTTTTTTCATGTTGGGTGTAGGCCTACCTCCTTGTAGGTCTTTGGTAGCACTTACATTTGACCTACTCATCAAAATGGCCAGCACTCACATCTGACCTTGACTCGTCAGAAAGGCACAACACTTACATCTAACCTTGACTCGTCAGAAAGGCGCTCAGTCCTATACTGAGGGTTCCTGGTAACTGACCAGGTGCCTCCATTCAGAGAATGGCAGTATCCCTTACATCTAACCTACTCATCAGAATGGTTGGCACTCACATCTGATCTCCTTGTGAGAAAGGCGGTAGCCCTTACATCTGTTCATGTAGGACCTCATCCTATAGTCACATCAGAATGGTCGACACTCACATCGGACCTACTCGTCAGATATGTGGTAGCCCTTACATCTATGTAGGATCTCATCCTACATTAGAATGGTCGGAACTCACATCTGACCTCCTCATCAGAAAGGCGGTATCCCTTACATCTATGCAGGAACTAATCCTACATCAGAATGGCCGGCACTCACATCTGGCACTCACATCTGACCTACTCGTCATAAAGGAAACAACCCTTACATCTCATCAAGTGGGAACACATCCCTCAATCACATCAGAATGGCCATGCACTCACATCTGATCATGTAAGACTACATCTTACAATTGTCTCAGAAAGGCCCTTAGTCCAAGACCAACTATTCCTGGTAACTCACCAAGAAGCTCCATTCCAAGAATGGCAATAGCCCTTATATCTGATCATGTAGGAACCAACCCTACAGTCATATCAGAATGGCTCAGCACTCATATCTAACATGGAAGGAACCAATCCTCTCACCATGACAGAATGGCTCAACCCTTACATCTGACGTGCTCGTCAGAATGGCTTCCGAACTCCTCACTTCCCCTTGGAAGGAACCTCGATCTGGAGAACACCAAGCTTCTACCTAAAGTACTCAAACTTCACTCTAGCTAATGGCTTAGTCAACACATTAGCTCTCTGATCATCCATTGCAATATACTAGAGCTTCACTACTCCCCTCTGCACCATATCCATGATAAAGTGATACTTGATCTCGATATGCTTCGACTTGTCATGGAACACTGGGTTCTCTGACAACTTCACACAACTCTGGTTGTCACAGTGTATACAAGTAGCATCCAACTGGAGATCAAATAAATCAGACAGTATCTTCCTGAGCCATACTGCCTCACAACTATCTAAACAAGCTTCGACATACTCTACTTCAGCTGTACTCAATGCCACACAGGATTTCTTCCTGCTAAACCAAGAGATCACACCTGATCCCATACTGAAGAAACATCCTGAAGTGCTCTTCCTATCGATGGCACTGCCTGCCCAATCTGAATCAACATAACCCTCCAGGTTAATCTTCTGATTCATATCGTACTTGAGCCCATAATTAACCATACCTCTCAGGTATCTCAGAATATGCTTTGCAGCAATCAAGTGAACATGTCTCGGATCTATCATGAACTGGCTTAAGGTGTTCACAGCAAAGAAAATATCTAGTCTAGTGTTCGTTAGGTACATCAAGGGCCCAATCATTTGATGATACATCATAGCATCAACCGAATCTGATGAAGCATCACTCAATAGCTTCAGGTTCGATTCCATAGGTGTGGCCATAGCCTTGCAGTCCATCATCCCAAACCTTTTCAAGATCTCTACTGCATACTTTCCTTGTCTAAGGGAGATTCCATCTGCACTCTGCCACACCTCCATACCTAGAAACTAATGCATCATACCCAAGTCCTTCATTTCGAACTCGGCAGCAATCTTTCTCTTTGTATCAGCAATCAACCCATCCATACCTGTGATAAACAGATCATCTACATATATTAGGAGCATCATTGGGTTGCCATCTTCAACCTTGTAGTAAAGGTTGGAATCTGCTTTACTCTTGGTAAAGCCCAAACTGGATAGAAAGCTATCAATTCTACCGTACCAAGTCTTGGGTGCCTGTTTCAAATCGTACAGGGCTTTCTTCAATCTGCATACATGAGACTCTCTGTCATGTGTCTCAAAACCAAGTGGTTGTTCTACATACACTTCCTCTTCCACTACACCATTCAAGAAAGCAGTCTTGACATCCATTTGGTGTATCTTCAATTTCATCATTGTAGCCAAGGCAAGTACTGATCTGATGGAAGTGTATCTAGCTACAGGTGCAAATTTTTCTTCATAATCTATACCTTCTTTCTGTGAGAAACCCTGAGCAACAAATCTTGCTTTATATTTCTCTATGCTACCGTTTGCAGCATGCTTGATCTTGTAGATCAATTTGGAAGTTACAACTGACTTCCCTTCTGGTCTTGGGGCAACATCCCAAACACCATTCTTCATGATCGATTGATATTCTTTGATCATATCATCCTTCCATTCTTTCCATTCTTCCGCTTCTTCATAACTGGAAGGTTCTTTATTAATGAAATCACGTAGTAATGCTACATACCCGGAGCAGGATCTGGTCCTTTTTCTTTCTCTGTGATTCTCTTTTGGAGAACCATATATTTCTGCACCTTGGATAAGTTCTCGTACCCAAGCAAGTTTCCTCTTATGAGGATTCTTCTCTGGAGGTGGATCTACAGGTATTTGTGGTCCTTCAAACTCTCGATCTTCTTTTTGAGTTTCTTCATTCACGATTGTATCATGAATTCTGGGTGCTTCTGCTTCTTCAGATTCTTCAGTAGGTTTCTTTCTGGATTTGTTGTAAGCTGTGTCTTCATCAAATGTAGCATCCCTGCTGATGTCAATATTCTTGTATCATGGGAAATATATTCTGTAAGCCTTCGAGCTTTCAGAGTATCCCACAAATATACCCTTCTTTCCTGAAGGATCTAATTTTGTTCTCTTTTCTTTTGGAATGTGTATGTACACAGGACAACTGAATATTCTAAGATGGCTGACTTTTGGTTTCTTTCCAGAGAAGACTTCTTCAGGAGTCTTGTTCTCGAGTACTCTATGTGGAGTACGGTTCTGTACATACACCGTTGTTCTGGCAGCTTCTGCCCAAAGATGCGTAGGAAGATCTTGATCATGAAGCATTGCTCTTGCAGCTTCCATGATAGTTCTATTCTTCTTTTCTGCAATCCCATTCTGTTGTGGATTATAAGGAGTGGACAACTCCCTCTTAATCTTTGAGTATTTGCATAACTCTTTGAATTGATTAGTTGTGAATTCTCTGCCATTCTCTGATTGAAAGGTCTTGATCTTCTTATCTGTGTGATTCTCGATCAAGGCTTTGAATTCCTTTGACTTGCTGAATACTTCATCTTTGTTCTTCATGAAGTAAATCCATGTCTTCCTAGAAAAGTCATCAATAAAAGAAACATAGTATACATACCCTCTTAGTGAGCTTGATGACATAGGACCACATACATCGGAGTGGATGATTTCCAAGATTCCTTTTTCTTTGCTTTTGCTACTTGGAAATGTCTTCTTTGTATTCTTTCCTTTCTCACATCCTTTGAATATCCCATCATGTTTTGCTTGAATTTCTGGAAGACCTTCAACAGCTTTGCTTGTAATTGGTAGTGCTCTGTAATGCACATGTGCAAGCCTTCTATGCCAAAGTTCATTTGGCTCTACTATGTCATGGACCAAGGCTTGTTCTGAATGGCCCTTCAATTTGTATAGACCTCCTTCTTGTTCCCCAATCACTACTGCATCATTAATAGTATTTCCCTTTGGCCACATGATGACTTAGCCATCTATGAATGCAACCCTCATGCCTTTTGCATCTAATGCAGATATGGAGAGAAATTTCTTCTTGAGTCCTGGTACAAACAATACATCTTGCATCCTCATAGACTTTCCAAAGTCTAGTTTATAAGAAGATTCCCCACTACCTTTTATTGGATATTGGTAGTCATCTCCAAGCTTCACCTTGTGAGGTGATTCATGTTCTGAAAGTTTCACAAAGGATTCTTTGAATCCTGTCATATGCTTGGAAGCCCCACTGTCTATAAGCCAATCATTGCTTCCATGTGTGATATTTCCCGTGAGAGCAGAAATCAAGACATATTCTTCATCACTTGAAGAGTCTTCACTTTCATATCTAGTTTTCTTCTTGGATGGTTCATCATCCTCTGCAGCATGAGCATGATGTCTTTTCTTGTTGCCCTTTTTCTTATTTTGTCTTTTAGGACAATCTTTTCCAAAGTGTCCTACTTCATCACAAGTATAACATCTGCCTCTAGAGAAATATTTTCTAGAGTTAGTTTTAGAAAAATTCTTACCTCTGGAGTGATGATAACTTCTTTTGGTTTTCTTGGAATGTACTGTGAGAGCTTGATCTTCACTTCCCATCTTCTCTTCTCTGGATGCTATCCTAGCTTCTTCTTGAGAGCATTCTTCCCATAGTCTGTTGAACTTGACTAACTTCTTTCTGGCACATATCCCTTGAATAAAGGAGTCCCATGATCTAGGGAGACCATTCAAGGTGGTCATTGCAATCTCAGCATTTTCCACTTCTTCATCTACTGCTTCCAGTTGTTCTTTGATTTGAGAAACTCTTGTGAAGTAAGACTGGATGGTTTCTGCATTCTGAATCTTCACATTCTTAAGTTGGTTTCTCATAGTCATATTCCGGTTTATGTTCTTCCCTTCAAACAATTTGGTTAGGGCATCAAACATAGCTTTAAGTGTCTTTATGGAGAACACATGTGGTATGAGATGATCCTCGATAGAATCAGTAATGATTCTCTTTTCCATAACCACCATCTTCATGTGTAAGGCCTTAGCCTCATCTCCCTCTAGAACTGGAACCTCCTCATTGATGTAGGAGTCCAACTCATTCTCATCCAGGACCAGGGAGATCCTATACTTCCAGGCTCGAAAGTTATCATCTCCCTCAAGATTTTCATCAAGCTTGGTATGATGAGACATCTTAACTAAGAACCTCAAATGGAAATACAAAAGATTTAGATCTTACCATTTCAAGATGTCAGATCTAGATTTGTAGCTGAAATTCTGCAGTGTTGGTTCAGAAGCAGATTAGGGTTTTTCTTTTCTGGATTTCTGTCCAACCAATTGCTTTGAAATTGATCCCTAACTTCAATTTTAGGGAGGATATCAATTCAGGCCTGGGCCCACTGAAAAATTCCTTTTCTATGAAAAGCCCTAATTTTTGGCAGTAGTGTCAGGTCCAAAACTGAAAAACCTCAAAATTGGATTTTGCTTCGACAAAAAGATGCACCCTAAGGAGGAGATTTATTCCAACCTTCTTTTGCTGAAAAAATGTGGAGAGAGATCCACAAAGTAGGAAGTCCTAGTTCCCACAGCTGCATAGTGTTTTCTTCTCAAGTTAGCTCTGATACCATGTTAGATTTTTAACATTAAGCTAGTATAACATTAGGATCTTTAACTGAGAGAACAACAAGCACAACAATCAAACACAAGAGACAATGAACACAGTGTTTTTCCTTGGGGAACCCATAAATGGAGAAAACCTCGCAACTTCCTAAGGGATAGAATCAACACCAAAAGTAAAACCCCAAAACAGTAAGATGATCTCCCGACAGCAGTAACCTTCTTTCTATCTAGCCACAGTGTCTTCTCCTTCCTCAACTATGCGCTACACTTGAGTGTGTATGAGTTGTGTACTAAATAGAGAGGCTATCTCTCTATTTATACTAATCCCAACATGACTAAAACCCTACTAGGGCCGACCTCTCTAGGAGAGTCTAATAACCCTAGTGCCCCAGGACTGCGGGGACTTTAACCCTTAGACAATAGGAGGGTTACCCATAATGACTTGACATGACTTGTTTACATTATATATCTTCCCGATCGGAACATCGGGGCATGACATGACTCAAGTACATTACAAATACATCCCAGAATAAACATCAGGTTACAATACATAAGAAATACAAGTGAATACATTTTGAAGTTACATATACATCAACAAAGCTGAGCCCTAGTAGTATGTTGACAAATCCAAGTTTCTTAATTGGTTAGATGAAGCCTTCGACTTCATGTTTAATCACATCTCCTATGATATTTCATTTCACCTTGAGGGACTTAGAACACCAAAGGAAGCATGGGACAAGCTTGAATATTTGTTTGGAAAACAAGATGAGCTTAGAGGCCATATTATAGAGAATGAACTAATTGCATTACAACCCAACAGTTTCGAGACTATTCAACAATTATTTTCAAAATACAAAGATCTAGTTTTTCAATGAAAACAATGTGGAATAGAAAGGAAGGATGAGCAACTTGTGCTCTCAATTCCGAGCAATATTGGCTCATAATTCTTAGTCTTTGTCTCTAATTTCCATTTTGGAAGATTTTCCATTCCAAATTGGAAGATGCCTTCTCTAGATGCTTTTGCAGAGTCTTTGATCAAGGAACAAGACAAATTGATTCAAATGGGAGTGCTTCAAACCTCCAAGAATCTAACACTCTTAGCTGGGGACTCTAGCAATGCACAAGCAAGAGGGAATACAAAGGGGAAGGATACCAAAGATATTGATTCAAAACCAAAGGAGAATCATAAATATTCCATTGGAGCCTCAGGTTCCAATAAAAACAAGAAATTCGAGAAGTCTAAATGCCCCTATTGTATGATAGGATTTCATCAAGAGACTTAGTGCATGAAGAAGAACATTAACCACTTGAAAAAACTCCTTGAACAAAACAATATTTATCTTCCACAAGGTGCACATATGTCTAAAGCTGAAGAGAATACTGAAGAATATCAGTTGCCATGTTTTGAAAACAGGATTTACTGAGTAAAAGGATTATCTGATTGATTCAGGAGCATCCAACCACATGGTTTCCTCCAAATAATCCTTCACTACTCTAGATATCTCAGGAGGAACTAGCATTCATATGGGGGATAATTCACAGATCCCAGCTATTGGGAGAGGTTCTATTAAGATCCATCATGGATAGTTCAAGAATTTACTTTGTGTTCCCTCTCTTGCATCAAATTTGTTATCTGTTTATCAGATGACACATACTGGATCACCAAAACAAGTTGTAATTGATACTGACTTAGTGGAGATATCAGATATCTCAACTGGGAATATTATAGCGAAGGCTGTTGCAAACCATTCCTCCAAGGCATATGAATTCTCACACTTTCTACCATACTCAGCTCCAATACAATCTTAGCAGTCATTCCAAAGGGAAGGTAAAAACTCTCTTTCGTCTCCATTTGTAGATAATTATACGTTCTCTAATATTTCAGTTTCATAATATGAGGAACAATATCAACATGATCTTGATATTGATATTGTACCTCAATATTATCTAGATCCATATCCATCTCTTATTCCAAATCATAAGCCTAAATGGGATGAAAATCTCATTAAATCTGGAAATGTTGCTGAGGATCCAGATGATGGAAGAAGAATGAGGTCCCAATATCAGAATGAACATGTTGCACTCTCTGACACAACTTTTTTACCTACAGAGTGGTGCAACAAAATTCCAGAGAGATGATTCTTGATGATGAAGATTGATCCACAATTTGTCCCACTGATGAACAAAACTGATCATTCAATTCCTCCTCAAGAAATAAGAGACAAAAGCAACAATCAACATATCGAAAGAATATGGAAAGGTTCACATGCACAGTCATAGGATGATGATGCACAAAAGAACCAAGTTTCTGCATTACTGCTCCACAATGTTGCATATTGTAGCAATTTTTTCATAAGTTTTTGCTTGAAGAGGGAAATTTTCTCTTAAGTTAACTTGTTTTCCTGATTTTCCTACTTATCTTGAGGGGGGGTTTCCCATGAGGTTTTCCCCATTTTCCTTATTTTATTAAGAAATATTTTATTCATTTATATTGAATGGGTGACTTTTGGCCTAGTTGCAAAGGCCCAAGTTGTCCAAAGTTAGGATTAAGGGGGGGGTGTTAATATTGATTATTCCTCCTTTGTCCAATATAGTCTATTCCGGGTCATTTTTCCTAACTTAGTAAATTAATATCATTGTACTAGAGTATGGGGGGCACACCTAGAGTTTATCTGCCACTTACTGCATGTTCATGCATGAGTTTATCTACCTCTGGGACCAATTACTACATTGTAGGAGCCCACTCTGAGTTCCACCATCAACCTCCATTAGTTGGTTGTGGTAGATAAGCAGTTATGTTGAGTTATCCTCCAGTTAAAATCAATTAGATCACTTTTAGTTAGCCTAGCACTAGTTTTGCATGCATGCAGGGAGTGTGGCATCTTTTGTCCACCTACCTCATCAATTAACTGAATGTAGACTGATTTAGACATCCAGAGTTAAACTAGTAAGCTACAATAGTGATTTAGATACACTGAGTTAGCTAACTAGTCATTTAAAACTGATAGAGTCGAATCATTTCTTTAGCATTCAAATTCTATTTATTGTATAATCATTGTATTATTAATTAATCAATGAAGATTAATGGTGTGATTATATGAGCAATTCTTGTCCAATTTATCTGAAATTTTTGGCATGAATTTCATGTTCAGTGTACATTATCTTTGATTATTCCACTGCATAATTCCCTTCCTACAAATTTCATATTTTCCTGTAGATCAATGGTTAAAAAATTTAACAAAACCGACCTCGTCCTCTCGCATGGGTTGGAAATTGTCCAGCGCCTTCCCGCCCAAAATGTGCATGTTGCACAGTTTTCGTAGCATCTTCCACAAGTCTTCATAGGGAAACCACACCAAGTCATGAGAATCATAGGCAGGTACTTCGAACCGATGTTTCCAGGTCTTTTGTACAAATTTACAACCAATGTTTTCAAAAAATCATTTTCTACCGCTGACGAGGATGCCACCACCGTGCCAGACGTTCCCAATTTGAGATACAAAATAGATCAACTTTCATATTTTCCTGTAGATCAATGGTTCACAAATTTAACAAAATTGACCTCATCCTCTCGCACGGGATGAAAATCGTCCAACGCCTTCCCTCCCAAAATGTGCATGTTGCACAGTTTTCATAGCATCTTCCATAGGTCTTCATAGGGAAACCACACCAAGTCTTGAGAATCATAGGAATGTACTTTGAACCGATGTTTCTAGGTCTATTGTGGAAATTTACAACCAATGTTTTCAAAAACTCGTTTGCCACAACTAACGAGGACACCACCACCGTGCCAGACGTTCCCAATTTGAGATACAAAATAGAACCATATTTATTAGACATATTGTAGACACTGACATGAGGAATGGCTCCGAGCAGTCTGAGGCTCCCTACAATTGGCCATCCCCACGTCACTCGTGGAAGCTCTCTCTTCTTCCACCTCCATGATCTCAAAATGTAACCAAATCCAATGTAGAGAGAAATACATGAGATACCCCATAGTGTGAATTCCTAATCCATATCAGTGTCAGCCATTGTAACATGAAATATTATGGATCAAAGTATCCCTGCCCAGGCCATTTATGTTAATTTTCATTATTAAATAAGAGAATCTACGTGTTTTTTACGGATGATTCCAAATTAGAAAATTATTGTAACTAAACCCAACTCAACCGAAAGTTGTTATGCACAATCAAGTTCATATCTTGATATGCATATCTAGAATTGTGGAAGACATATATAAACTTCTAGAAGAAACTCAACTTTCCAATAATCAAGACATCACCAGCGCATATCATAACTATGTTTACAAATGGGCATATGCCAGTACATTAGATTAAAAAAAATGGATGAATAATTTGGGACATTTTTTATCATCACCATAGTTCCTTTGACTGTAGTTTTGATGTAATCTGCGGCATCTGCAATAATTTTGGAGAGTTTGCAGTCACCTACCTTGGAAATCAGATTTTCGTCTAGCAAAATGTTGTTTGACTTCATGTATCTATGTATAATTTTTGAATTTGCATGGTCGTGTAGATATGCCAATCCCCTCGATCCCCCTAGTGCTATAAGGATTATCTTGTGCCAATCAATATGAATTCCAGTTTTACCCGTTCATGGACAACTGAAGTATTTTTGTCAGTTCACGCCCAATTTCCATGTTGAACCACTTAGACACAGTAAACAAATGAAGGGGAGTAGAAAAATACTGGAGAGGATATCTTTGAGTCATATGTTTGGCATGTACTCATAAACAATAATTTGTGTCTCTCCCTCAATACAAAATCCAAGCAGTGCCACTAGATTCTTGTGATGAACCCGTGACAATAGTTCTAACTCAGCCTTAAATTCTAAACTATTCTTGGACTCATTCTTCGCCTACTTTACAAACACCATGTTATGTCATGAATTTGTGATGCTTATAAACTCCATTGGTGTTATTGTAAATTTTCAAGTCTTGGAGGGTGGTATTTGTAATTTATATAGAAAAAAATCATTGACAAACTAGGTTGAATGCAAACAACTTGTCGACGACTCTAACTCGGTACAAAGGAATGCGAGCAATTGACAATGAGTAAGTGGTGGCGATGGCGGTGGTTTTGTTTAGCCACTAGGGTAGCTAAACTGCACGGGAATCAATCCACACATCAAAAAATTCTACCAAATTGTGCCGTTTAGTCGAAGTCTCCCTTCACTGCACTAAACTCTATTAATCTCCCTTTAGCCTCGATACAAGGAACCAACCTTAATGTGACTATTGTGAATATGACAAGAAATTTTCTCATAAATGTGATATGATGTCAGCATGCCACCGGGTGTTGGGAACCATTCCATGAGGCTGACATCACATCATACCATCCAATCACACTTAAGAAAAAATTATTATAAAAAAATTCAATTCAAATAAATAATTCTAAGGCTTAATTTTAACTTTAGATCCGATAAAAATTCAATATTGTACACACAAATTAATTCTCCTTGGTGATTTATATATATCCCCTTGTTGAGGACATAATATGTTTGGAGAATGCAACTTTGTGCTTTACAATTGAGAGAAAAGGGTTTTTGTTTAATTAAATAT
>LPNX010338904.1:137133-161685 GCA_001517045.1 Pseudotsuga menziesii | reverse complement strand
ATACATACATACATATATATATATATATATATATATATATATATATATATATATATATCAAATTGATGATACAATATGCCAAATATATATCTCCAGTCCAAAAACTTCTATGATATATATGATCCACCTCCTCTTGTAGATTCACCATTAGTATCTCTCTGATGAGAGCTAGAAGCATCGGCACATCCACCTATAAATCCAAAGGAAGTATCAACACCTTTGCTAGTAGATCTAGAGGAATCGAAACCTCCACCAATATATCCAAAGACATCAGTACCTCTACCAGGAGAAAAAAAGAGATTAAAGAGAATTATGGATATGTCCATCAAGCTTAATCATACAACCCTTCTTGAGCATCTCTGTAATAAAGTTTATTGGAGTAGGAAATGGTGTATGGTTGGTTTGATCAGTAGGATCAATAGGTCAGTCGAGCATGAACATATCATATGATGAAGTAGGATCAACAGGTCGGTCGAGTAGGAGTAGAGTAGATAATGAAGGAGATGATGGAGGAGGAGGTGGATGAGATGTCGATGAAGATGGAGGAGGAGGAGGTGGAGTGGTATATGTCAAATATGATGGAGGAGGAGGAGGTGGAGTGGTATATGTCAAAGATGACGGAGGAGGAGGTGGATTAGTATTTGTTGAATATGATGGAATAAGAAATGGAGGTGGAGGAGGAGTCTAATGGTCATCCCTCCTAGTAGCTAATGAAATGCATGCATCGATAATATGTTGCATCAACATCATCATCTCACAAGGAATAATTCTTCATATCTCCACAAGGTGAGGCTATAGAACAATATTGTGCACATGTATAGGCTTAACCCCCTCATGTGCCAACAATATTGCCAACTTGTTCACCACATCTTGGTGATACCTATCCTAGGGCCTGCATAGATGTTGTCTAAGATGTATACCAACCAACTATGGCCCAACCTGATCGCTCTCCTCCATATCCTCATTCGTCTGAGTGGGAGGAGGAAATACAAAATCACCATCGAATGTGCCAATGTGCCAATGTTTTATTAAGAAATTTAATATTTAGAAGATATTTCATTTGCATTAAGTATAGAGAGAATAAAATGAAACTAGAGTAATTTAAACATGCATAATGATAATATTACCTCTCTCATCCGGTGGCTCCTCCAAGGAAAAGAATATCTCTATGCACCCTCTCCGATCTAATATCGCTTATGAATGTGTCGTAATCCCTAGTGGATGGTCCTCCTCACTACCTAGCATATCAAGCACATATAATGTGATCCTAGATGGGAAGTCAAGACACCCCCTCTTGGGCATCATCTTCCCCCACATGTGCATACACACCTCTGTCATGGACCTATAAGGGAAGTGCTCAAAATGATGGCCTAGTGGCCGAAAAACTCTCAAAAAAATATTAAAAATATCTAAGTAGAAAGGGAAGTTGGACCTCTGATCAATCAATTCATGACATCAATCCAAAGCATAACAATACTGTAACAAAAAAATGATAGACCACCTAATTCATCTAGGTCTTTGCACTAAATAGTCAACATAATACAATAGAGGGAAACTAATGCATTTTCCAGCACTGGTGGAGTACGCCAATGTCGTAAGAAAAAGAGAGAGGAACCTAACCTCCTCTCGACCAAAAAAAAAGATCCTAAGACACCCAGCACTCACCTAAAAATCAAAGGGATGGATGACCTCGTTACTGATATATCTTAGAGAGCAAGAAATATGACTCTCTACTGCAGCACCAACTGGGACATCAAAGAACTAGGGAAAATCCTTCCTCTACTAGATATCCTAGTGATGAAATAGATTTCCTTCTAAATGGGATGTAACCATTGACTAGGACCAACATGAAATGATGCCTACGATGATCCCAACATCGAATGAACTGATGCAACAATGAAGAATTACGCTTGAGGGATATAGCATCCCAATAGAATTTTAGGAGGTCAACAACCCTCAAGAGCTCTCAAGTCTGAGCAGGAATGGGGTGAGGGTACAAATACATCTCCCTCTCATTATCTTCCCAGTCTTTGACCATGTTGAGATGATCCACATGTGCATGATCCTACCGAGAAACTTGTCACCACTCACGTCTTTGACCATATATATATACATGTAATATTTCATTCAATTGAAATCATATTTAATAACATCAATACTACATTTTTATCTCAAAACAATAAATGTTTAGGTGCTTTGTGCCCAAATAACAGAGGTGCACCACCCACGGTGGTTTTATACACCTATTGCATCGTAGACAGTGTGCTTATATACAAATTGCATCATAAACGACGCTTTTTATATACAAACAACATCGTCGATGTATTGAGTGTTTTTTTTCATTTGCTCTTTACCCCTTCTAAATTTAAATATAAACACATTGGGTAACTCGGTGCAGACATTTTAACATAGGACATTGTTTCCAATCAGTTAAGTTTTTAAACCACAATACTGGTGTGTTTTGGACATGTCAATGCCCTGGAAACAATGTAGATGAGTTGCACTGCAATTATGTTTAATGGGTGCATCGCCAATGTATTCTACATAGGTTTTAAATATAAATAGTGTGCTCGTTACAGTTAAACACACCGGATAATGTGGTGCATATACTGTATTGTACTGCACCACGAAGATATTTTTTATAGTTTTTAAAAAATCTTTTGTCAAGTCGGTGTGTTTGATTAAAAATGTATTGGTGTGTTTCAAAATTTTGGTTTTGAATGCACCATAATTGACGCACCCTCTTAACCAGAAGCATTGATGTTTATGTTATTTTAAGGTTGATAAGGAATGTGTCCATGGTGCGCCTACTACACACCATATCATTGAATATTGGTGCAATGACGTGAATTAGGAGCATCATCGAATTATGATTGTTTAGGGTTTGTAAATGCTTAATTGCCTAAAGTGGCGAGTTATAATCACATTAATGCACCGATATTGGTGCACAGTGATGAACGAAAAGCATCGACTATTTATTTATTTTTATCTAGTTTATTTAATATATAGCAATGTGCTCTATATAGACATGGGCACTAGAAGGTTAGTGCATTAAATTTATTGTAATGCACCATGTATTAGTTTATTATTATTAAAATAAAATGAATGTTTGTTTGGTGCACTACAAAAGCATAGCACATTATTTAGGTGGTGCATTAAATCCATTTGACTTTACCTAACAAGGGTGTTCCCTGAATTTTTTTACAAGGTGAACCCACATCTAATATGAGTCAAATGACTTGAACACACCACATGAATTTTTTGAAAGTTTTGGGAAAAAATGATACATAATTCCTCTTACAAAATTTAATCCGCTAAAAATTTAAGTTATGAAATAACAATTAATTACCTACTAAACCACATGTCAGGGAGGCATCTTGGCTATGTATGGAAAATTTGAATTTTTGTCCACTATTTGGAAAAATTCAAACTCAATTCAGCAGCCAATGAGAATGAGCAGTGTGTCTGCAACCAATGAGGAATGAGCATAGGTGGCATGGTGTCCAGTGGGTGATGTACAGAACAAGTGTAGATGGATTAGACGCACTATAAAGGGGTAAAAATGAGTTTGATGGGGCGGTGTTTTTTTAATAAAACCCTGTTGAGTTCAATCGATAATAATACATGCACCGATGCGGTTTAGAACATGACCTCACTGCCATTAGTTTTTAAATTAAATTTTTTTATTTTTAATAACATACATATTGATGCTTTCGGTTAAATTACATGCATTGAGGTGTGTCAGATTATCTAACATAGAGATGTAGGTTTTTAAGTAAAATATAAAGATGCTTTTAATAAAATAATAATATATGTTTTTTATTATTTTTTAATAGCGCATATACCAATATGTTGGGTACTTCTACATGCATCGGGCCATGTTGGGATAGGTAACACACCGGTTTTAGGGTTTTAAATAAATTTAACTAGGTTTTTAAATAATAATAAAATGTTTTTTGTTTTTACTAAAATATGTAGCGATGCGTTCATGTCTACGTACTGCATCGAGATGTTCACTATTAGACATCACATCATGTATAGGATTCTAAAGTAAATCTTACAAATATTTTAATAAAATAATAAAAAATTTAATTTTTTAATAAAATATATTACATGGATCTTAGGTTTATAGAAATGCACTTGGGCATTTAGGTTTACTTAACGCATCAGTGTCAATTTTATTTTTTATTTTTCCTCTTGTTGATTTTTTGGATGTGGTGCAACATGGTATATGGCTTCCCGGTGCGTCTGTGTTGGAAACACATTGGTGATTTGGGATTAAACTAATAACATCGATAAAAAAAGCCTCCGCTAAAACCTATGATCACTTGTTTTTTCTAGTGACCTCCACTATAAACATATATTTGGACTCTTTTTGAGCAGAGAATCCACTATAACCTCCACTACAATCTGAACTTTTCCTTGTAGTGTAAGGTGAAGGTTGTTTGGTCAAAGCCATAATAGAAATCATTTGAGGAACTGAGGAAACACTTATGTTTAGCGCTTTTCCTTACCTTATTAGATGTACAACATGTTAAAGTTTATAACAAATGATCTACATGCAAATGGGAGCAATTGAGTAGAATTATGCAGTGGAATATCAAAGACAATGTACACTAAACAAGGCAAATTTGAGACAAATTTGATTAGAATTGATCAGTTAATTACAACATTAATATTCAATCATTAATCAATAATATAATGATTATACAATAAATAGAATTTTAATCATGTGGATAAGATTCAAATCTACCAGCTTAAGCTGACTGACTATCTAACTAAAGTTGACTGAATAACTAACTAGGTGTGTCTAAATCACTATCAAAGCTCACTAGTCTAACTCCATATGTCTAAATTAGTCTACAATCAGTCAAATGATGAGGTAGGTGGACAAAGGCGCCATTCTCACTGCATGCATGCAAAACTGGTGCTAGTCTAACTAAAAGTGGTCTAACTAATTATAACTAGAGGTTAACTCAACACAAATACTTACCTACCACAACCAACTGATAGAGGCTGATGGTGGCACTTAGAGTGGGATCCTATAATGTAGGGATTGGCACCGGTGGAAATGGCACCAGTGGCACCAGTGGAACTGGTGGCACCAATGTTCATGGTGACACCAAAACTACAGTAAGGTGATAAATTACCTCCTAAGCTAGGCAATATGATAAAATAGACTATACTGGACAAAGGAGGATTATTAATCCCAACACCACCCCCCTCAATCCTAACTTTGAGAAACTTGGGCCTTGGAAACTAGGCCAAAAATTCACCCACACAATTTAAATGACAAAGAATAAACTACTTAATCAAATAAGGAAAATGGGGAAAACCTCACGGGAAGCCCCCCCCCCCTCCCTCAAAATAAGCAGGAATCATGGAACAAGCTACACTACTTAAGAGAAATTTTTTCTCTTTGAGCAAAAACTTGTGAAAAAATTGTTGTAATTTGCAACTCTATGGAGCAGACATGCATACTCATGGTTCTTCTGTGCATCAACATTTTGGGACTGTGCAGGTGAACCTTTCCATCTTCTTTTGATTTGCTGAATGTTTCTTTTGTCTCTTCTTTCTGGATGAGGAATGGAATGATCCGTTTTGTTCATTAGTGGGCCAAATTGTGGATCATTCGCTATCATTAAGTAGCATCTTTGTGGAAGTTTGTTGCACCACTCTGTAGGTAGTGAAGCTATGTGAGAGAGTGCAACATGTTCATTCTGGTACTCAAACCTCATTCTTCTTCTATCATCTATATTCCCAGCTGCTTCAATGAGATTTTGGGCCCATTTAGGATTTCGATTTGGAATTGGTGCTGGATATGGATATAAATCATCTTGAGGTATAATATCAATATCAATATCATGCCGATATTTTTATGGATCTTCTGAAATTGAAATGTTAGACAACATATCATTATCTGGAAGTGGAGATGAAAGAGAGTTTTACCTTCCCTTTCGAATGGTTGCTGAGTATGGAAGAAAGTGTGAGAATTCATATGCCTTGGAGGCATGGTTTGCAAAACCCTTCACTATAATCTTCCTAGTTGAGATATTTGATATCTCCATTGAGTCAGAACCACATAAAACTTGCTTTCAAGATCCAGTATGTGTCATCTAATAAACATATAACAAATTTGTTGCAAGAGAGGGAACATAGAGTACATTCTTGAACTCTCCATGTTGGATTTTACTAGAACCTCTTCCTGTTGTTGGGATTTGAGATTCATCACCCATATGAATGATAGGTCCTCCTAAGAGATTGAGAGTGGTGAAGGATTCCTTGGAGAAAACCATGTGGTTGGATTCTCTAGAATCTATCAAATACGCCTTAGAATGAGTGAGGCCTGCCTTCAAGGCACAGCATATCTCATGATCTTCTATCGATTGTCCAACACCAGACTTATTTTCTCCTTGTGGAAGGGAATTTTTTTTCTTTTCAAGGAGTGTTGACAACTGGTAGATGGTCTTCTTCATGCATTGGCTCTCTGGATGAAAGCCTCTCATACAATAGGCACACCTAGTCTTCTCGAATTTCTTCTTTTTTTTGGAATCTGAGGCTCCATCGGAATATTGTTGATTCTCCTTTGGATTCAAATAACTTTTTTTAGTCTCCTTCCCTTTGTGTTTACCTCTTGCTTACACATTGTTTGAGACTATCAATAAGAGTGCTTGATTCTTGGAGGTTTGAATCACTCCCATTTGAACCAATTTATCTTGCTCTTGTATTAAGGACTCAACAAAAGCATCTAGAGAAGGGATCTTCCAATTAGGGATGGAATCTCTTCCATAATGGAATGTAGAGACAAAGACTGTGTACTCTGAGACAATATTCCTCGGAACTGACAGCACAAGTTTCTCATCTTTCCTCTCTAATCCACATTGTTTGCATTGCAGTACTAGTGACTTGTATTTTGTAAAGAATTGTTGAATAGATTCAAAAGTGTTGGGCTGTAATGTAATGAGCTCATTCTCCAATATATTCCCTCGAAGATAATATTTTTTTCCAAACAAATATCCAAGCTTATCCCAAGCTTCCTTCGGAGTCCTTAGTCCCTCAAGGTGGAACAAAATATTTTGGGAGATGTGAGTGCACATGAAGTCGAAGGCTTCAATAATACGATTCAAAAACTTGTTCTTTTCAACCTACTATTGCGGATCAGTTTCTCTACCCATTTTCATCCTAATCAGGCCAATATTGCACAAGGATACTTGCATATCGGCCCTCTAATCAACATAGTTTAAGGGTGTAAGGATTTGGGGTACGAGACCTGAAGAATCTATCTTTATGTTTCTTGATCAGTTAATTCCTCAAGAAGCTACATAGGTACCTGCAAGTAACACTGCAAAATGAATTCAATTCGCAATAATATGACATTAAATCCTTTCCACCTCAACATTTTTAGTTTCTCAAAGTCTATCACACCTACAGATACTTCTCTAGACAAATCCAGAGTTAGCATGGAAAAATTGCAGGATTTATGTGGAAACTCGGTTGCTTCTGGTGCATAATGGAGATCATAAAATACTTGATGCTAGAATGAACAAGGCTTTGATACCATGTTAAAGTTGTGAACCATTCATCCATAGGAAAGTGAGATCAATTGAGAAGTAGAATTATGTAGTGGAATATCAAAGGAAATGTACACTGAAGAAGACAAATTTGAGACAAATATGATAAGAATATATTAGTTAATTGCAACACTAATCTTCATTCATTAATCAATAATATAATGATTATAAAATAAATATAATTCGAATCATATGGATAGGATTCAAATCTACCTTCTCTAGTTGATTGAATAGATAACTAAATCCAAATAAATAGCTAACTACGTGTGTCTAAATCACTACCGAAGCTCACTAGTCTAACTCCATATGTCTAAATTAGTCTACAATCAATTAACTGATGATGTAGGTGCAAAATGTTAGATTTTTAAGATTTAAGCTATATGATCTTAGGATATTGTATGAGAGAATAACAAGCACAGCAATCAATCACAAGATACAATGAACACAAAGATTTTCCTTGGGGAAACCATAAAGGAGAAAACCTCGCAACTTCCTCAAAGATAGAATTAGCACCAAAATTAAAACCCAAAGACAGTAAGATGATCTCCTGACAACAGTAGTCTCTCTCTTTCTTGTCCCAGCTTCTTCTCTCTCTCTAAGTTATGCACTACAATTGAGTGTGAGTGAATGTGTATGAATGTGTGTTAAATAGAGAGGCTCCCTCTCTATTTATACTAATTCCTGACTTGACAATAACTCACTAGGGCTGAATTCTCTAGGAGAGTCTAATAACCCTAGGGCCCCACAACTGCGGGGACTTCAACCCTTAATCAATAAGGAGGGTTATACTCTATGACTTTACATGACTTATTTACATTATTGAATCTCCTGATTAGAACATCGGGGCATGACATGACTCAATTACATTACAGATACTTCCTGGAATAAGCATCGAGGTACAATACATAAGATATACAAGTGAATACATTCCAAAGTTACAAATACATCAGCATTCCCTCTTAACTAGGAGGTATTCTCTTGAAAAAATTTATCTACACAAGTATTCTTCTATGTATCATCTGGATCATCATCAAGTCATGTTCATCATCAAGTCATCTTCATAAATTCTGGATCATCACTGAATCATCATTGAGTCTGGATCATCACTTGATCTGGAGCACCACTGGATCATCATCAAGTCTGTATCATCACTTGATCTTGAGCATCACTGGATCATCATCAAGTCTGGATCATCACTTGATCTAGATCGTCATTGGATCATCATCAAGTCTGGATCATCACTGGATCATCACTTGATTTGGATTATCATTGCTAGATCATTACTGGTGCTATCTCAATTCTACTCATCACAGGAAGTTCTACAGATCCATCCCTTTTTCATGCTGGTTTTAGGCCTAGCCTTCATGTAGGTCTTCATAGTCTTCAGCACTTATATATGACCATGGATTGAACCATGTCAGAAAGGCCTGCCCAGCACTTACATTTCACCATGGGAGGAACACATCCAAGAACCATGTCAGAAAGGCACGCCAAACACTCACATCTAACCATGGGAGGAACACATCCAAATCCCATGTTAGAAAGGCCCAACACTCACATTCGACCTCATCTTGTCAAAAAGGCTCTACACTTACATCCGACCTCATCATGTCAGAAAGGATCTGCACTTACATCCAACCTCATCATGTCAGAAAGGCTCTACACTTACATCTGACCTCATCATGTCAGAAAGGATCTACACTTACATCTGACCTCAAGATGTCAAAAAGGCACTACACTTACATCCGACCTCATCATGTCAAAAAGGTTCTTCACTTACATCCGACCTCATCATGTCAGCAATGCACTGCACTTACATCTGATCATGTGGGAACACATTCCTCAATCACATCAGAATGGCTATACACTGATCATGTGAGAACACATCCCACAATCACATCAGAATATCTCTGCAGTGATCTTGTGGTAACACAACCCACAATCACATCAGAGCATCTCTGTACTTATATCTAATCATGTGGGAACATATCCCTCAATCACATCATAATGGATCTACATTGATCATGTGGGAACACATCCCAAAATCACATCAGAATATCTTTGCACTGATCATGTGGTAACACAACCCACAATCACATCAGAGCATCTTTGCACTTACATCTGATGATGTGAATCTCAGCCTTCCACCATGTTAGAAAGGCCAGCGGACACATCAATTCCCTTTGGAGGGAACCTCGATCTAGGGAACACCAAGTTTTTCCCTGAAGTACTCAAAATTTACTCTGGCTAATGGTTTGGTCAGTACATCAGCGATCTGCTCATCCGTCGCAACATACTGTAGCTTCACTGCTCCTATCTACACCATATCCCTAATATAGTGATACTTGATATCAATATGATTTGACTTGTCATGGAACACTAGGTTCTCTGATAGTTTCAAACTGCTTTGGTTGTCACAATATATACAAGTAGCATCCATCTGGAGATCAAATAAATCAGACAGTAGCTTTCTTAGCCGCACTACCTCACAACTAACTGAACAAGCTGCAGCATACTTTGCTTCGGCTGTACTCAGTGCCACACATGATTACTTCTTGTTAAACCAGGAGATCACACCTAATCTCGTAATGAAGCTACACCCTAAAGTGCTCTTTCTATCAATGGCACTGCCTGCCCAATCTGAATCCACATAACCTTCCAGGTTAATCTTCTGATTCACCTCACACTTGAGCCCATAATCAATTGTACCATTTAGGTACCTCAGAATATGCTTTGCAACAATCAAGTGAACATGTCTCGGATCCATCAGGAGATGGCTAAATGTGTTCACAGCAAAGCAAATATTTGGTCTCGTATTCGTCAGGTACATGAAGGACCCAATTATCTGATGATACATCGTAGCATCAACTGCTTCTGATAAGGCATCACTCAATAGCTTCAGGTTTGATTCCATAGGTGTGCTCATGGCTTTGCAGTCCATCATCTCGAACCTCTTCAATATCTCTATTGCATACTTACCTTGTCCTAGGGAAATTCCATCTTCATTCTGCCACACCTCCATGCCCAGAAAATAGTGCATCATACCCAAGTCCTTCATTTCGAACTTGGAAGCAAGCTTCCTCTTTATCTTAGCAATCAACCCATCCTCACCTGTTACAAATATATCATCTACCTACATTAGGAGTATCACTGGGTTCCCTTCTTCAACCTTGTAGTAAAGGTTGGAATCCGCTTTACTCTTGGTAAAGCCCAAAATGGATAGGAAGTTGTCAATTCTGTTGTACCATGTCCTGAGTGCCTGTTTCAAACCATACAAGGATTTCTTTAACTTACACACATGAGTCTCTCTGTCATGTGTCTCAAAACCGAGTGGCTGCTCCACATATACTTCCTCTTCTACTACATTCAAGAAAGTTGTCTTGACATCCATCTGGTGTACTTTCCACTTCATTACTGCAACTAAATCAAGCACCAATCTGATGGAAGTATATATGGTTATAGGACCAAAAGTTTCTTCATAATCTATTCCTTCTTTCTGGGAGAAACCACGAGCCACAAATCTTGCTTTATTTTTCTCTATGCTACCATCTGCAGCATGCTTGATCTTATAGATCCTTTTGGAAGTCACAACAGAATTCCCCTCTGGTCTTGGGACAACATCCCAAACATCATTCTTCATGATCGATTGATACTCTTTGATCATAGCATCCTTCCATTCTTTCTTTTCTGTTGCTTCTTCATAGTTGGAAGGTTCTTTATCATTGAAGTCACATAATAGGGCTACATAACCAGAGAAGGACCTGGTTCTTTTCCTTTCTCTGTGTATCTCTTTTGGAGCCCCATATCTTTCTACACCTTGGATAGCTTCTTGTACCCAAGCAGGTTTCCTCTTGTGAGGATTCTTCTCCTGAGGTGGATCTACAGGTTCTTGAGGTTCTTCTATTTCTCGATCTTCTTCTGGAATTGCTTCGTTCATGGTTGTGTCATGAATTCAGGGTACTTCTGTTTCTATAGGTTCTTTAATGGGTCTCTTTCTGGATTTGTTGCAAGCTAAGTCTTCGTCAAATGTTATGCCCCTAGTGATTTTGATCTTCTTGAATCCTAGGAAGTATATTCTGTAAGCCTTCGAGCTTTTAGAGTATCCCACAAATATACCCTTCTTTCCTGAGGATATAACTGTGTGCTCTTTTCTTTTGGAATGTGTATGTACACTGGACAACCTAATATTCTGAGATGACTAAATTTTGGTTTCTTGCCAAAAAATACTTCTTTAGGTGTCTTGTTCTCAATTACTCTATGTGGAGTACGGTTTTGTACATACACAGATGTTGTAGCCTCTTCTACCCATAGATGCATGGGAAGATCTTGATCATGAAGCATTTCCCTTGCAGCTTCCATGATCGTTCTATTCTTTCTTTCTGCAACCCCATTCTATTTTGGATTATATGGAATGGTAAACTCCCTCTTAATATTTGCATAATTCCTTGAATTCATTTGATGTGAATTCTCCACCATTGTCTGATCGAAAAATATTGATCTTCTTCTCTGTGTAGTTTTCGATCAAGGCTTTGAATTCCTTGAACTTGTTGAATACTTCATCTTTTTTCTTCATGAAGTATATCCATGTCTTCCTAGAAAAATCATCAATTAAAGAACCATAGTATACATACCCTCTTAATGAACTTGATGACATCAGACCACATACATCAGAGTGAATGATTTCCAAGATTCCTTTAGCCTTGCTTTCGCTAATTGGAAATGTCTTATTTGTGTTCTTTTCTTTCGCACATCCCTTTCATACTCCTTGATGTTTTGCTTGTATTTTTGGAAGACCTTCAACAACTTTTCTTGCAAGTGGTAGTGACCTATAGTGTACATGTGAAATCCTTCTATGCCAAATTTCATTGGGTTATACTGAGTCATGAACCAAATCTTGTTCTAGTTGGACTTTTAATCTGTATAGTCCTCCCTCTTGTTCTCCAATTACTACTACATCATCAATAGTCTTTCCTTCTGGCCACATGATGACTTGGCCATCTATAAATGAAACTCTTTTACCTTTTGCATCTAATGCAGAGATGGATATAAGGTTCTTCTTTAGTCCTGGTACAAATAGGACATCCTTCATTTTCATAGACTTTCCAGAGTCTAATTTGTAGGAGGATTATCCACTACCTTTTATTGGATATTGGTAGTCATCCCCAAGTTTCACCTTATGGGGTGATTCATGTTCTGATATTTTCAAAAATGATTCTTTGAATCCCTTCATGTGTTTGGAAGCCCCACTATCTATAAGCCAATAATTTCTTCCATGTGTGATGTTTCCCGTGAGAGCAAAAATTAAAACATATTCTTCATCACTTGAAGAATCATCACTTTCTTGTTTGATTCTCTTCTTGGAAGGCTCATCATCTTCTGCATCATGAGCATGATGTCTTTTCTTGTTTCCCTTCCTCTTGTGAGATCTATCTTTGTTTCTAGGACAAAATCTTGCAAGGTGTCCTATTTCATCACATGTAAAGCAAATGTACTTAGACAAATCTTTGTTAGACTTTCTAGTGTTTTTCTCTTGGAGAGAGTGCTTACCTTTGTGATGGTCTATTCTTCTTTTCTTGGACTGTACTATGAGAGCTTGATCTTCACTTCCCATATTTTCTTCTCGAGATGATATTCGAGCTTCTTCTTGTGAGCATTCCTCCCACATTCTGCTAAACTTGACTAGTTTCTTTCTAGCACATATCCCTTGAATTAAAGAGTCCCATGCCCTAGGGATACCATTCAAGGTGGTCATAACAATTTCTGCATTCTCTACTTATTCATCTATTTCTTCCAGTTGTTCCTTGATCTGAGAGACCCTTGTAAAGTAAGACTAGATGGTCTCCGCATTCTAGATCTTTACATTCTTCAATTGGTTTCTCAGGGTCATCTTTTGGTGTATGTTCTTCCCTTCAAATAACTTGGTCAGGGAATCAAACATCTCTTTAGGTGTCTTTAGAGAGGACACCTATGGTATGAGGTGATCCTTGATTGAATCAGCAATAATCCTCTTAGCCATGACCAATGTCTTCTTGTGTAAGGCCTTAGCCTCATCTCCCTCTGGAACTGGAACCTCTTCATTGATATAAGTGTCCAGCTCATTTTCTTCTAGGAACAGGGAGATCCTATACTTCCAAGCTCAGAAGTTATCATCTCCCTCAAGATTTTCATCAAGCTTGGTATGATGAGACATCTTAACAGAGAACCTCAAATGGAAATGTAGAATATTTAGATCTTACCAGGTTAAGATGTCAGAATTGGATCTGGAGCTGAATTTCTGCAGAGCTGGTTTTCTGGTTCAGGAGCATATTAGGGTTTGACTTTCCCAGAGTTCTACCCAACCAAAAACTTTGATATTGATATATAAACTTCAATTTTGGGGAGGAGATCAATCCAGGCCTGGGATCACTCAAAAATTCCACTTCTGTGGAAATCCCTAATTTTCGGTAGTAGTGTCGGGTCAAAAACTGAAAATGCTCAGAATCAGATTCTGCTTTGACAGAATGGTGCACCCTACAGAGGAGAGTCATCCCAACCTCCTTTTGCTGAAAATATGTGGAGAGAGATCCAAAAAGTAGGAAGCCCTTGCTTCAGCAGCTACATAGTGTCTTCTTCTCAAGTTAGCTCTGATACCATGTTGTATTTTTAACATTTAAGCTATATGATCTTAGGATCTTATCTGAGAGAATAAAAAGCACAACAATCAATCAAAAGAGACAATGAACACAAATATTTTCCTCGGGGAAACCATAAAGGAGAAAACCCTGCAACTTCCTCAGAGATAGAATCAACACCAAAATTAAAACCCAAAGACAGTAAGATGATCTCCCGAAGGCAATAATCTCTCTCTTTCTTGTCCCAACTTCTTCTCTCTCTCTCTCAGTTATGCTCTACAATTGAGTGTGAGTGAATGTGTATAAATGTGTGTTAAATAGAGAGGATCCCTCTCTATTTATACAATTTCTTGACTTGACATAACTCACTAGGGTCGACTTCTCTAGGAGAGTCTAATAACCCCAGGGCCCCACAACTGCGGGGACTTTAACCCTTGATCAATAAGGAGGGCTATACTCTATGAATTTACATGACTTGTTTACATTATTGAATGTCCTGATTGGAACATCGAGGCATGACATGACTCAATTACATTACAGATACTTCCCAGAATAAGCATCGGGGTACAATACATAAGATATACAAGTCCGAAGTTACAAATACATCAATAGAAAAATCCACCACTCTCCCTATATGCGTGTAAAGATGGTGCTAGGATAACTAATTGTAACTATAGGTTAACTCAGCATAACTACTTACCTACCACAACCAACTAATGGAGGCTGCTGGTGGAACTCAGAGTGGGAACCTATAATGTAGGGATTGGCACTGGTGGAATCAATGGAACCAATGGCACCAGTGGCATTGGTGGCACCAATGGAACCAGTGGCACCAATGGCACCGATGACACCAAAACTCCAGTAAGGTGATAAATGACCTCCTAAGCTAGGAGATATGACAAAATAGACTATATTAGACAAAGGGGGATTATTAATCCCAACACAACAACCCTTTAAAATTGAGAAAAATAATTTGAATTGTGTTGTTGGCGCAATCCTCACTCAGATTGGCCATCTAGTGGCATATCATAGTGAGACACTTTTAGATGCAGTCCAAAAGTACCCCACCTATGAAAACAAAATGTATTCCATTATCTAATCCTGCTTACAATGGAAGCATTACATCCTGGGAAAATAGATAACAATCCACACTAATCACAAGCCCTTGTACTTCATGCAAACACAAGGAAAGCTACATAATGGCTACTACCAAAATTGGTCCACATACTTGTAGCATTACCACTTGAACATTAAATATATGAAGGGAAGCACCAATCAAGTTGTTCATTAACTTAGTCGACCTCCAATAGCAGCATTGACCATAGTGCTCAAATATTGTGGCCAGGATACCTCTAGGTGGAATAAACTATATTACAATGGTATCGAATTTGCTTCCACCTATCAAGTAATATGTGCAGGAACACTAGTACCAGAATTTCATCTCCAATAAGGATTTATATGCCACCTAGGCCATATTTTTGTTCCTTTAAGTGAGTGTGGGAAGATGATTTTGGAAGCACATTACAATTGGGTGGTATGGAACTTTGCCACCGAAAAGACATTGGATTTATTGCAAAATTATTTTTACTGGCCTAAGATCTAAGTAGATGTTGGAAGATATATTAGATCATGCAATTCCTAGGCCATAGAAAAACCCGCCGTTAATAATCATGGGATGTGCACTCCTCTGCCTATTTCCAATGGGTCGTGGGAATCCATCTCCATGGATTCCATGTTAGGACTACCTTCAACCAGGAAAGGTAATGATTGTATGTTTGTGGTCATGGATCACTTCTCTAAGATGGCCATTCTGGAATCTTGTTAGAAGAGCATATCCACTGAAGTCATTTCTAATCTCTTCTTCGACCATGTTTGGGTTCATTTTGGGATACCATGGACTATCATTTCAAAATGGGATAGCAGGATCCTAAGCACCTTCTATTCCAACCTATGGTCATTGATGGATATGAAGCTCACCAAATCAACTTCGTTCGACGCCTATATCGATGGACAGAAAAAGATAGTCAATCAAATGATTGTGTATATTATGATAATGCATATTATAAAAATCCTCACACATTGGATGATATTATTCCATATGTTCAGCATGGCCATAACGGGTCTCTTCATAGATCTACCCAGCACAACCCTTCTCAAGTGTGCTTGGGGTTCCAGCCATTGGCCCTAATCGATGTAGTTCTGCCCATTTCATCCACACAAGAGGAATTTTTCCATGCTCAGACTGAGGCTAATAAGGCCACCAAATTTGTTGAAATAATACAATACATATACAAACAGATCCATGACATTTTCGAAATAGCCAATACCAAATACAAGCATCGTCATTACCATCATCAGGTTTCACACAAGTTCCAGGTGAGTGATAAGGTTTGGTTGCATTTGTAGAAATATAGGCTCAATGGACTGTCCCTTTGCAAGCTCCATCCACTTTGATATGGGTCATATACCATCACCAAGGTAGTAGGTGATAATTCCTTCAAATTAAACATTCCTCCATTCCTTGACTTTCACCTAATATTTAATGTGGGTCTCCTTCGCCCATATTTTGCACCATTGTTGGACACATCAGAGGTAAAAGAGTAGTTGACACATACAAAGCTTAACCATGAATGCATGGAATAAGAAAACATTGATTATATCATGGAACCATAGTTTAAATCACTCTCCAGTAGAAGATCCAACTATATTGGGTTGTTAAAGCATGGTATCTGCTCCACCAAAGCAACTGGCTCACCAAGAGTAAAGTTCAACAGAAGTTTCCCCATTTGATGGGGGCACTCAATGCAATGGAGAACATTGCTTCCTAAGAGGGGGCTGATCCATATGATACCACCCATCTATTCCATTGAATCAAAATAGTTTTCCATTTTGGCAATTTTCTAGTAGTTTTTCTACTATTTTTTTGGGTCCTGAACTTCCGGGGCCAGTTTGAGGACCTAAATGATGTTTTTTGGGCTTGGAGCAGCCTAAAATATGGTTGTAGGCTATTTTATGGTCCTAATGCACTATTTTACTCCTCATTTATATCTTTCTTATGGTCTACCTAGAGCCCCAAATAGATATCATATGCAAATGTTATGACCCTGGGAAGTTGATTGCTCAACTAACCACCTTGGGGTTGTAAAATTTATGAGGACTCACCTCCTAGGGTTAGGTTTTTGGATGTTTAGGGTTCTTTCCCTCGTGATTATAATAAATAGGAACTTTCAACCTCTTTTTGTATGGAGCTTGTCATGAATGAACTTATTCATCACATATCTTCTAAGAGAAACTTTATTTTACAATTTGTTTTATATATGTTGTTTAATAGATTGTGGGTTTATTGTATCACTATCTTGCTTGCAATATATTGGTGTATGTGGTTCTATATATATTATTTCATTTTGTTCTCACATAAACCTAGATCAATTGTAACTTCCCCGACCCTCCAACCGGCAAAGAGGACGCTACGGTGTCATTAACATCTGGGCAACCGCCCCATGAACATGAATATATATAAAAATTGAAACCAAATGCTTTGAACTAAAACATGTAGAGATAAATAGTTATTTATCATACAACATAAGCAAACATATGTTCATACAAGCATTCAACATGTTCATCAGATTCATTAAACAGTAATTATAAGTACAGAGATGAAATGGGCAAGAATACTTATCTTATAAATAATTCATCCCGCAACTAGCTACATCGCTACAACATTCCACCCAATCATAGGCCAGCATGCTTCTTAATATTTCAGCATCGTTGTGACCCCCTAGATTGGAATGATTTCCCCAAGGAATAAGGAACAAGAAGGCTTACACATAGCTAAGGTACAAAGATTAGCCAAGCCGACACAGTTGGGTTTATCAAGCCATCAACAAGACATCCAAGCCAACATGGTCAGGTTTATCTGGCTATCAAGGAGCTGGGAAAGGCTATACGCTAAGCCGGTGAGATCATTGTAGAACCAGAACTAGTCTAACTTCTAAGACACCCACACACACCCAACACAAGGAATCAGACCCTTCTTTGCTACACAGTCCCTCAGGCCCTGACTTCCCTTCCAGTGCTATTCAGGGGTTGTGGAGAAGAAATCCATCCCTCTAGCTCTATCTGTGTGGTTCCCAAACACACCAGTTTTATCAAGCAAACCAAGCCCTCACCCCTAATCCAACATAATATGAATAACAACCACTGCATACACGCAGTCCAACAAGCGATTCACAACTTGGATAGGGAAAACAATTCCTGATTCATTCCTGGCCCTATCATGGCCAAAATGACTCCATAATAGCCTACATCATCCCAAAACTTAAAAGCAAACATAGCCAACAAATGTGGGGAAACAATAGCCCGTTTTCAACAATGAAGCCATGGGGAAACTTACACAGGCCGAAATGGGGAAGAAACTAGACTCCCAATCTGTACGTGAGGGAAATTTACACACAGACCCCAAAATCCGGATGGAAAACACACCAGATACCTCTCAGTAGAAAACATGAATGACAGCCAAAGACGACTCTCCTCCTCACTGCATGGGAAAACAAATGGGAATCCCAATCAATAAATGATGAGAATGGTCCCCCTCCTATGTCAGGATGAGCAAGCCACAGTACCAAACGGTTCGTGGGTAAATAGAACATCCCTCTGCATAAGGATGAACGAGGAACAGTCGCCCATGGGAGAGTGCCCCTGCAGTTGTGGTGAGAATGGAGTAATGGGCGTAGTGGTTTTTCCTACCCACATGAGGGTCAACCTGCTAGTGGTGGGTGCGTGTGGGCAAGGACTGATAGTCCTGCCACACTCCACTCCCCAGCAATAATTGTCCCAACTAACAGCAGAACATTTAAGGTGGTAGTTGGATAAGACAAGAGAAGGTGAGCAAACCAAAAAGGGTGGTTGACAAGTAAAGGGGTTTAACAGATGACACGTGGCTTTTCCCCACAAGCTCAAGGTTTGATAATTCCCCCCCCCCCTCCCTATCCTTAGGAAAATCATGCCCTTTTCAATATGGTTCTAGTGAACATAGATGGTTTGGTTAATTTAATTAAAATGTACATTTACATGATGATAAAACTTAATATGTTTCATATACCACGATATATACCATCAGCAATGATTCCATTCACCGAAACATAACACAACTAAATCGATGATGGGGCTTTTGCCTTTAGCTCCACACCACGAGTCATTTCAATATATACATCATGTACATTTAATGCAAATGGGGTCAAAACCAGGGTGTTACATTCCCCTCCCCCTTCAATAGCATTGTCCTCAGTGCTTTACAAAATTTGAACAAAATGCTACACTCGTATCGCCTCATTGTTCCGCAGAATTGAACAAAAATGGATGTGCCAATCGCTTGGCATCCTCCAGCTCCCATGTAGCCTCTTCAGGTCTGTAGTACTCCCATTGCACCTTTACCTAACCTATGGCCTGGTTCCAGAGCATTTTGATCTTCCCGTCGAGGATGCGCATTGGCTCGATTCGGAACTCTCCCTTGGGTTCCACCTGAATCACATCGCAATTTATCACATGGTTAGGATCATGTACATATCTCTTAAGCAAAGAAACATGAAAAACATTATGAGCTCTAGTGCTAGCAAGAAATACAAGTCTATATGCAACTGACCCTATTCTTTCAACCACTTTAGACGGCCCACAATATCTTGGTCACAGCTTGGCACAACTTCCAAGCTTCAAGGAACTCTTCTTTACCCTCACTCTAAGGTAAACATGATCACCAACACTGAACTCCCTATTCACCCTATGCTTGTTTGCATAGCTTTTCTGTATGTCCTGTGCTGCTTTTAGATTATACCTGATCTTCACAACCTCTTGCTCCATTTCCTTAAGCAATTATGTTCCAAGCACAACCCTGTTCATTGGATTATCCCAGTCACTAGTGTCCTACACCTTCTTCCATACAAAGCTTCATATGGACTCATCCCCAAGGATTCCTGCTGTCCATTGTTATAAGCAAACTCTACCAAGTGTAAGTAATATTCCCACTTGGTTGGTTTTCCCATCACGTACATGCGAAGCATATCTTCAAGCACCTGATTAACTCTCTCTATCTACCCATCTATCTAAGGATGGTATGCAGTGCTGAAGTTTAGCTTTGTACCCATATCTGCAAATAACCCCTTCCAAAAATTTGAAGTAAACTTGACATCTCGGTCAGAAACTATTGCCTTCGGCAATCCATGCAATTTGAAAATCTCCTTCATGAATATATTTGCAATGTCGTCAATCTTATGCATAGACTTAACTGGTATAAAATGTGTTGCCTTAGTCAACTTGTCTACCACAACCATGATGGAATCATGTTGTCTCCAATTCATTGGTAATCTTGTAATAAAATCCATGGAAATAACTTCCCATTTCCATTCGAGAATTGGCAAAGGCTGCAACAAACTTGTTGGGTGTTGATGCTCAACCTTTACTTGCTGGCATTTCATGCACCTTGAAATGTATTCAGCCATATCCTTTTTCATTCCCGGCCAAAAGTACTGCTTTCTGGCTATAGCAATCGTCTTTTGGTATCTTGGGTGACCAGAATACGAAATTTGATGGATTTCATCCATAACTACTCTCCTCAAATCTGCTACATTTGGAATATAAATTCTAACTTTATAAGTAAGAAGTCCATCTTCTTCCAGCTTATATGCCTCATACCCCTTCTCAATACTTTGCTACTGCAATTTGTCTTTTACCAGCTCATACAATTCATCTCCAGTAGCATGATCAACAATCTGTTGCCTCAAATCTAACTAAAAAATACTAAGAGATGCCGCATGCATTTCCTGCACCTTCCTTCTGATTGCATCAACTACCTTGTTCTCTTTTCCCTTTATGTGCTATATTTCAAAATCGAACTCACATAAAAAATCCAGCCATCTTGCTTTTCTAGCATTCAGAGTAGGCTGATCAAATAGATACTTTAGACCACAATGGTCCATCCTCGGCTCAAATCTTCTGCCCATCAAGTAATGCCTCCACATCTTGAGAGCATGTACTATGGCTGTAAGCTGTAGATCATGAGTGGCATAGTTTTTCTCATGCTCCTTCAGCTTTCTCGACTCATAACATATCATGTGGTTTTCTTGCATAAGGACTCCTCCAAGCCCTTGTCTGCATGCATCGGTACACACCACAAAATATTTCTCTGGATTTGCGACTTTCAATACTGGTGCACTGGTGAGAAGATTCTTTAGCTACTGGAAGCTTTCTTCACACCTTGATGTCCATTCAAAATTTATCCCCTTCCTTTGCAAGGAAGTGATGGCATGTGCAACTTTGGAGAATCCTTCAATGAATCTCTTGTAGTATCCTACAAGTCCCATAAAAGATCTTACATCTGTCACATTTCTTGGAGTAGGCCAATTCATAATGGCTTCAATCTTTTCAGGGTCCACAGATATACCCTCTTCTGAGATAATGTGACCCAAATACTGAATTCTATCTCTATAGAAGTCACACTTGCTCAGCTTTGCATACAACTGATGCTCCCTGAGCAATTGCAATGTTAATCTCAAATGTTCTTCATGCTCCTTCTCATTCGTAGAATAGACAAGAATGTCATCAAGGAAAACAAGAACAAACTTGTCCAAATACTTGCTGAAGACATTGTTCACAAGGCACATAAATGTAGCTGGTGCATTTGTGAGACCAAATGGTACCACTACAAACTCATAATGTCCAAACCTTTTTTTGAAGGATTTCTTGTGAATGTCTTCATCCTTGATTCTCACCTGATGGTAACACGACCTGAAGTCAATCTTGGAGAATACCTTTGCTCCTCTCATTTGATCAAAGAGATCATCAATCCTAGGAAAAGGATATTTATTCTTCACAGTAACCTTGTTCAATTATCTGTAATCAATACACAATCTAAGTGTACCATATTTCTTCTTTACAAATAGAATTGGTGCTCCCCAAGGAGACACACTCGGCCCGATATACTTCTTTTCTGACAACTCTTGCAGTTGCATCTTCAACTCTAGCATCTCTGGTGTACTCATCTTGTAGGGTGTCTTGGACACTGGTGCTACTCCTGGCACAAGTTCAATTGTGAAATCAATGTCCCTCTTTGGAGGAAGCCCTGGAATCTCATTAGGAAACACATCCCTGAATTCCTGTAACACCCGGTAGTCCTCCCACCTAGGAGTTTCATCCTCTGTTGCCTCCAAAATATGATCTGCATACAACTGGAAACCTTTCCTATAGAACTTCTTCAACTGCATTGCTGACACCTGCCGTACTAAAATCACCTTCGGAATACCTTTCACAACTATTGGGTTTCCTTCTTCATTCATGCATTCTAAAGTCTTGTTATAACAGTCAAGCTTCACCCTATGAGCTTCTAACCAATCCATTCCAATGAGAACATCATAGGAACCAAGTGGTAGAACATTCAGATCTACACACGTGACCAACCTGTTCACGACCAAAGGACATTTCTCTACCAATTCACTAACCTTTCTCTTAGTTCCAGTGGCTAGCTAAACTAACCAAGATTTTCTATGCTTCACTTTCTTAAAAGCACAAATCTCCACTAATCTAGGAGTAATGTAACTGTGAGTAGAAATAGGGTCAATCAAAATAGAAACAGATTGCTCAATAATCTTACCTGCAACTTCAACCACAGTTGACTGGTGATATGCCTGGCGGTCCTCCAATGCTGCATAAATCCTAGGGACTGCACTTGCTACTTGACCCACTATTTCTTCTTCTTGAATGTTGTAAGCTAGCCTTGCACTCTCATTCTTGAGTAGAAAAGCTCTGCACATGTGGGGTCCTCCACATCTCCAACATTGAAGTGGTCCTCTCTTCTATTGTGGATCCTTAGGCTTTTCTCCTGTCACTCCAACTGGTTTACTCGCAGCTTGGGATGGCTGCTTCTGCTGATTCCTGAAGTTAGAAGGTTTGAAACCTTTCTTTCTTTGGTTAAACTTCTCATTCTTCTTGTCCTTCCATCCCTTATGGTGATCAGGTTTACTTTTTCTTTGCTCATAGCAATACTTAGCCTTCCTTATTGCTTCTTCAATATTTTTAGGTTCGTAAAAATCAATTCTATCTTTGTAAGACTGAGGCAATCCACTTAGAAACTGCTGGACCTTCACTTTTTCATCATTGATGTACCTGACATACATCAATAGTTCCAAGAACTTATTTGAATACTCTTCCATGCTCTACTATCTGAATCTCAACTCATGGAATTCTTTGATCTTGTCATCATAATACCTGTCAGAGAGGTATTTCTGCTTGAAATACTTCTTGAACTGCTTTTGTCAAAACCCCAAATTTTCACAAAAATTTAAAATTTTGAAATAACATAAAATGCTAAAACTATGGTTTACTAATAGCTAAAGGTTAGAAATAAAAGAAACAGTTAATAGATTAGTATTACATAATCTCAATTATTTTAACTCAACAGTTTCCTTTTTGAAACAATATTAAGTTCAACTTGCGCATTATTTCTACTTTCAGTTTATTGATGAGTTCTATTTGACAAGTAGGTGCAATCTAACTTTGAAATCCAGGGCTTACTTAGCATTTATGCTAATGCAGAAAGATTACTTGTTCTTACAAGTTTACAGGTATGAATGATCGAGTAACGTTTTTAATTTCATAAATTATCCAACAGTATTTCTATTTGCAAGTAATAAGCTTAGTAAATAAGCTGCTATGTTTCAAACAACTTCCGTAAGGTAAAACAATTTGTTTTCTTCAGTTGTCCTTGTAAGTGAAGTTCAGATGATTGAGTTTCTTTCTTTATTGTACGTAATGACAGTAAAATACTTTCTGTATCTCTAAACTTGTAATCTTAGTTGCTTGATTACTTCTACTTTAATAAGCATAACTTGCTACGTTATACCAATTGTACTTTGGGTTATTATATATTATCATTCCACTTGTTTGAGTATTAAGTGGCTCGATATTTAACTTATGTAGTGACACTTATCATATGTAAACATTTGACATTAATGTTGATTGATGTAAAAATGTTAGTGTCTTTTTCCAAGCAAACGCTATTGTATATAACTTTTAAGTCTATGTCGAACCATGAAGTTCTATTGATTATAGACTCGAGTAGGATCAATCCATTTTAATTCTTATTACTCTATAATACTTGTAATAATTTACTGTCTACCAAAAGTTTCTAAGGTTGACGATTCCATGAATATTAGCCTCTTATTCTATGCTAAACGCCAGCTTTTTTTTGTAAGCATAAAATCATTCTATTAAGTATAAAGACATGGTGAATTACCAGCAAAATGCCATGCTGAGATATGACCAACGACTATTAAAGTCTAATCCCAAATAGACTAAGTAAAAGAGTTTTGTATCTAATCTTT
>LPNX010338904.1:86402-137002 GCA_001517045.1 Pseudotsuga menziesii | reverse complement strand
AGTCTAAACAACATTGGTTTGTAAGAATTTATGATTCTAAACTTTAAAGTGCTAATCAACTTGTATCATATTCTCCACTAGAATTGTGGGTTTAGAGGATTCTAGCCCTGCATTGACTATAATATATATAGAAACATAGGAATATACAGTTGTTCTATGATTTACACATTTTAACTTGGACTTTACATTAAACAAATAGTTATTATATTTCATCATGGATAAACATGGCAATCATAATGTTCACAATATAATATTGGCATTTGTAAATGATTTGTTGCATCATTTCCACCCAAACTGATTTGTTTAAGAGGAAAGGGTTTTTGTTTTATAAAACAAATATAAACAATTGTAATAGTTCTAAACTATATGATTACCATATCTTCAAATTGTCAACGATTTGAGGTTTGATGATATCTAACGCCAAAAAACATTATGTTAGACACGTATTATGTGAATGATGGACTTTATAAATTATTGATCAACATAGTTCTTGCATTATTGTTCATGGATTATTATATAAATCATTGTAAATTATTTGCATGCAGGTGACTATATAGTTCGATCCATGCACCGTCTAAATTTTCCAGTGGCACGTGGACTTCTCCTGTCCATGCATTAGTAATATATAAATCCTTGTAACCCTACTATTTTTCATTTCCCTCCGTAGTTCTTGGGCCTCTCTGCAACCATTCTCATGGTGGCCATGTTACCCTACTGGTTGCTAGTTGTGCTCCGAGTCTTGGTTTAAGTCGTTTCAGTCTTCACCATTCGGTCTCAAACTCTTTCTGTGAACTATGAGTCTTATCTCTATAAGGGTTTGTTGAGAATCCTAGCTTAAGGCTTATGGCCTGTATGTGGCTCCTTGTTCATCCGTGGCCTATCATTGCAGAGATAGGTTTAATATTTTCTTGCTGTAGGTTTAAGCACTATCCTCATCATAGGGTTTGAGAGTCTCATTTTCACGCCTTGCATTGTTGGTGATAGCTCTAGCTTCATTGTCTAGTTCTTGCGTGGTCGTTGCCCATGCTTGTTCTTGCTATTGCTATCAGTGGCTTGTACAAGAGTCTCCGTCGTCTCTGTCACTGCCAGTATGAAGATTTGGCTTCTTGTTATGCTGGTGGCAGTGCTACTGTTCCTTCTTGGCTCTATAACCTTCATTTCCAGGTAACGTAATAATTTTAAAGTTTCTAAAACTAAACTTTATTTCACTATATAGTTCTAAAATCATATTTTAATTAAACTTTGGTTTTCCTCTTTGAAGGTGACAATTCGCTCATCCCTTGCCAGAAAATACTTTCAAGAAAAGAACCGGCACTCTGGCTACGAGTAAGCCCTAGTTATCAAATGGCATTCCATGCTTGTGCAATCCTTAAGGGACAGTTTCCAGTTGGAAAGTTATGGCCTGGTTGTTACCCTTCTTGGGTTACTATTCTTTAGATTACTAGTTTGATTTTTGTTAAACCCTTGCTTCCAGCAAGGTACTCCGGCTCAAGCTGTGACTTGTAAATGTTTGTTTTCTTGTTTTTTTACAATATTATGTTTATAGCCTTTGCGGCCTGTCAAGCAAAACACAGTTTTGTTTAAAGCATAGAGATTTTCTCTTTTGAGCTCGATCTCAGTTTAACTTTAAGCTCTTAAGGTGATTTTGTAAACTAGGGTTTTTACCCTTATTCGCCTATGTAAAAGAAATTTTGTTGTATATTGTTTAATTTGCATTATTAATATTGTTAATGGTTTTAAGAATGTTATACCATCATAATATAGTTATTTACTTACAGGCTCAGATATTTAAGCTAGGGTTACCTGTAGGTAACCCTTGTGTAAAATTCTTCAATTTGTTCTTTAAGTTTTAGTTACTTAATTTAATTGATTTATTTATTGTTTACAGGTGAATAGTGTACACTTCCAGTTATATTACTATGGTTGTTTCTTTGCTGTCTTTAAAGGACTATAATAATCTATAACAATTTTGTTGTTTACTAATAAATAATCCAAATGCTTGGATTATCGCTTAAATGTTTGTTGGTTACATATATTGTTTGTTATTAGGGTTTCGACCCTGTACATTCTTTTACAAGTAATTTTTTTATAATAGTTAAAAGAATTAGTTCTTTTATAAATAACATTTATTAAATGTTAGTTACCATTGTATTTGAGTTTTTTTTATTAAATAAAATACAGATAGGGTTAGTAAAGTTCTTTGTTAAGATGTTCTTCATCTCTGTATTTAAATTTCAGTAAATAAACTAAGTATTTCATACTTAAATCTTTACTTAGTAGAATAAAACAAGTGTTTTATTTGAGTTATTTCTACTGCCTCTGTTACAGGTTAATAGTATAATTAAAAAATAAAGTACTGTGTAAGAATAATAACTTATCTACTTGAATAACTTATTAATATAATAAACCTGCTATCTATAAAGTATTATGGCTATTTCTTTTCTAGCGTTCTTACAACAACAAACTGGTCAAACCATAAACCTAACTAAACAGGTTAATGTTATTTTCTGATAACAAGCTACATACGGAAATAGATTACTTTGATATTATGAAATGTATAATACATCTATTCATTTCAGATTTCTATCATATCCTTCATCTATTTTAAAATACATTGTCTGTGCTGGAGTACGGTCTGGTCCATTCCAGATGTGGAAAAACATAGGTTAGGATTATTTTTCATCAATTTCAGGTTCAGTTTTTCAATAAACTAAAAGATTACTAAATATATCAGTTCACCACTAAACATTTAACATTCATTAAGCAGTCAGTCTCACATTTAAACATTTAACACCGTTAAAAAAAAAAAGACTGTATAACCTAATTAAGCTGGACAACAACAGCGATGGGAGGCCATTCCTCCCTACCAACTCCTGGAGAGCGATCAAACAACGTATCCTTAGGACCCTCGAGCCTGTTCTTGGTCTCCTTGGCTGAGAACTGGTGGAGCAAGCAAACAATATACTAGTCCAATTACTCAGTAATCACTCTGCACTCAGCAGTAAGATCCTTCAGCTAAAAAGCTGCACTAGATCACTTTAGCAGTTAACCCCTCAAACACCTTCCACAAATTTCCTTTCCATTGAAATCCTCTGAAGTAAATTCACCTAAATGATCACTTCCCTAGAATGAGTAGCCTCAGCTCTCTTCAATGGGCATTTTTATCAAGATTGCCTAGGTCTTTTGGGTCAGTTTTCATTAATTGAGCCACCTTCTTTGATCCCACTTTCTTGGGGGATCATGACCCCAAATGTAGGGAGGTTTCCACCTGAAAAGGTTGGAAGTGTTTAAGGATGCTACCACTTGTCTATTTGCTCTCCAGCTAGTCTCCTCCACCAACTTGACTAGTAAACACTCTTTTAATAGCTCTCCCAAGCTGTTGTCTCCACTTTTAATTATTTATAATTAAAATATTCATAATTACATTCAATATCCTTGGCTCTGTTGAGTCATTAATTACAACTTAGCATAAAATTTAACATATTGTCTTGAAATAAAATCAAATATGATAATATTATTTTTACAAAATTGGGGCATGTGACGATTTCCATTTCGGTCTCCTTTCACTGATCCATTTTACTTTCTTGAAGTGTTCCCACCAATTGGATAACCTTCCATTCAGGTTGAATATGGCAACTCTTTCCTTCATGTTCCGCAAATAATCCTGAACTTGAAAATACTTCTTTATCCCAAGAAGGCAAGCTTCAGCCTCTTGTCTAGTATTTACTTCACCATCAAATGTAGGAGACTTAGCCTTCTTAAATTCATCCTGAGAGCGATCCCGATGGTGTCTCTTTCTCTTTCTTTTATGAGAAGAAGAGCTTGAATCCCCACTGGATTCTTTATAGTTAGATGATCCACTAGAATTATTTCTCCTTCTCCTAGTACTACTTTTATTGCCTTTCGGTCTTGCTGTACCCTGCCCAAAGTCTATCTTTCTTTGCAAGTCTATTAAACTCTACAGCATAGCAGCATTCAACTGATGCTGTTCTTCCTGGGCTTTAATCAAGCTTCTCATGGTGGCTGCAACATCTGACGGTGTCTCTTGGAACCTCCTTCCATTAGACTCTATGTCATCATTTCCTATTCAGACATTTTCTCCCATGGCATCTCGCGCACGCTCATAGAAGTCCCAAGCATCATATCCGTCATGGGCTCTAATAACTGAACCACAACTTACTTACCAAAATGCACTATCTGGGATACTGCCCTTGAAGGTGTCTATGATTCTGCAAACATGTTAGCAACACAACTGTTAGATGCATAATATTGATATAAATCAAAACTACGTACCTTCTCTTGGAAAAATTAAAAATAACAATTTCGCTTAAACACAAAATCTTTTTCCTTTTCAGCCCTGTAATCCATTGACATTCTGCTAAAATCCCACTTGAAAACCCAAAAATTTCCTTATACAAAATTGGGTCTCATCCCAACAAAATTTCTGACACTTCGGCGGTCAAAATAACAAATTCCTTTGGTGCTCATCGGCGGCCCTCTCAACTAACATCATCCGATGTATCAGTAGCTCCAACAACTAAATTTTTTCATTGTATCAGATCTTTAGTCGTCTAAGCTTTTGGACTACTACCAGCGACGACCTCATCAACTGATTTCCTCTGATATGTCGATGATCAGAAATGTTACCCACTACGACATCGACGAGGAGACTAACTCCATAATGCTGCATCAACGGTCGGAACCATTGTTCATTGGGTGGATAGTTAACTAGGCAGCCGCAACTGTGGGTAGTAATCCCACTGCGGGTTCTGCAGACCATAACTCATTCGCTGTCGAAACAGTTAACCGTTGTGTGTCAATGATTGGAGCATCGACAGTTTAAATTCTAATCGTCGAAGTGCTAGTCCACATGGAGGCCACAACGGTGGACTCACCAATAGCTAAATTCATCCGATGCATCGGCAGACCCAACAACTAATTTCTTCAGTGGCATTGGCAACCCAATCAACTAACTTTCCCTGACATATCGGTGGTCGCATCAACTATTTTCTGTTGACATTTCAATGATACAATATTCTAATATTTTTCAATGTATCGGCGGTCCAAACCACTAAATTTCGCCAATCGTCAATGGTCTCAACACTTAAAAAAAAATTGAAAATTTTCTTCTTCTTTCTCTCCTGTGTTGGAGCCTTCATCCTCTAACTTTCTCCGACGGTGCCAATGTTTCAGCAGTTCCTTCATCTAGTTTTCATCAATCCACTCAACTTTCCTTGCTGACGTTTTGATGATCCTTAGCCATACAGAGCTATCATTTATGTGCTTCCATAATATAATCATCAGAGATCAAATCAACTGATATTCACTGATCACCGATGGCCTGTTTCGGGCAGTTTTTCAACTAAAAAGGGTCGGTGTTTCAGTGGTCTTCAGCTCATCTCCGCTGAAACTACAGCTCCCACAACCACTATTCTTCACCGACAGTTGTCGAACACTTAGAAAATTTTCCGAAATCCTTTCCATCTGCTCATTGTCAGGTGGCCTTCCGCCTATGCTTCCCGATGTATCGATGGACCTTCTCGCTTAGTCCTTCGATGATCCGAAGAGTTTGGTACTCAGAAAAAAATTTCAACGAAATTTTCTATCATTCTCAGATTTCTTCCCGCTGCGCTCTAGCAACTTTCCTCTGTCAATGTTCCTCACGGCCCATTTAGGCCCATGCTGTAACCTTTGCTCTGATACCACTCTGTAATGTCCCCGACCCTCCGACCGGTGAAGAGGATGCTACAGTGTCATTAGCATCCGGCAAACCGCCCCATGAACATGAATATATATAAAAATTGAAACCAAATGCTTTGAACTAGAACATAAATAGATACATAGTTATTTATCATACAACGGAAGTAAACATACGTTCATACAAGCATTCAACATGTTCATCAGATTCATTAAACAATAATTATAAGTGCAAAGACGAAATGGGCAAGAATACTTATCTTATAAAGAATTCATCCCACAACCAACTATGTCGCTGCAACGTTCCACCTAACCATAGGCCAATGTGCTCCTTAATCTTTCACCATTGCTGCCACCCCCGAGCTGACCATGATTTCCACAAGGAATAAGGAACAAGCAGGATTACACATAGCCAAGGTACACAGATAAGCCAAGCTCACACAGTTGGGTTTTTCAGGCCATCAACAAGATATCCAAGCCAACATGGTTAGGTTTATTATGCCATCAAGGAGATGGGAAAGACTATACACTAAGCTGGTAAGTTCATTGCAAGGCTAAGGACACCTACACCAGAACTAGTCTAACTTCTAAGACACCCACACACACCCAACACAAGGAATCAGTCCCTTCTCTGCTACATAGTCCCTTAGGCCCTGACTTCCCTTCTAGTGATATTCAAGGGTTATGGAGAATAAATCCAACCCTCTAGATTTATCTATGTGGTTCCCAAACACACCAGGTTTATCAAGCAAACCAAGCCCTCACCCCTACTCCAACACAGTCTGAAGACCAACCACTGCATACATGCAGTCCAACAAGCGATTCACAACTTGGATAGGGAAAACAATTCCTAAGTCGTTCCTAGCCCTATCGTGGCCAAAACAACTCCATAACAGCCTATAGCGGCCCAAAACGTAAAATCAAACATAGACAACAAATGTGCGGAAAGAACAACCCATTTTCAATAATGAACCCACGGGGAAACTTACACAGGCCACAATGGGGAAGAAAACAGACTCCCAATCTATACGTGAGGGAAATTTACACACAGACCCCAAAATCCAGATGGAAAACACACCAGATACCCCTTGGTAGGAAACATGAATGACAGCCAAAGACGGCTCTCCTCCTCACTGCATGGGCAAAACAATGGGAAGCCCAATCGATGCGTGAGAAGAATGATCCCCCTTTTGCGTGAGGATGAGCGAGCCACAGTGCCAAACAATGCGTGGGTAAATAGAACGTCCCTGCGTGTAAGGATGAACTAGGAACAATCGCCCGTGGGAGAGTGCCCCTGCAGTCGTGGTGAGAATGGAGTGATGGGCGTAGTGGTTTTTCCTACCCGCGTGAGGGTCAACCTGCTAGTGGAGTGTGTGTGTGGGCAAGGATTGGCAGTCCTGCCACACTCAACTCCCCATTAATAACTTCCCCAACTAACAGCAGAACATTTAAGGTGGTAGTTGGATAAGACAAGGGAAGGTGAGCAAACCAAAAAGGGTGGTTGACAAGTAAAGGGTTTTAACAGCTGACACGTGGCTTTTCCCCATAGGCTCAAGGTTTGACAATTGTCTCCCCTCCCTATCCTTAGGAAAATCATGCCCTTTTCAATATGGTTGCAATGAACATAGCTTGTTGGGTTCATTTAATTAAAATGTACATTTACATGATGACAAAACTTAATATGTGTTGTATACTACGATATATACCATCGGCAACTATTCTGTTCATTGAAACATAACACAACCAAATCGATGGTGGGGATTTTTCCTTTAGCTCCACACCACGATTCATTTCAATATATACATCATGTACATTTAATGCAAACGGGGTCAAAACCGGGGTGTTACATCAATTATATCCTTATTGTTAGTATATGTATAAATGTGGTTTAGAGTCAATAAAAAAACATGAGGGCACATAATTAATTACTATTAGATTAATGTCGAATTGGGTGAGAATAAATTAAAATACTGTCGAATAATTATCTTTGGAATTAGGTATCAATATTTAATTTATAATATTAATGTTGGCAGATATTTGACTCGAGATATTATTGTTTGCATAGGATTTAGGATATCTATTGTTTGCAAAGATTTGATTTAGGATATTATTATTCTGAACTGTGTGCCATGATTTTATTCTGTAGTCTTGAATATTTTGAAAAATAGGCCAAGGATGAGCTTTTGGTGGAAGGGAAGGGTTTTTTGAGAGGTAAGAACCCTCCCATTTAATGGGGACGTGGATATATATTTCTAGGGAGGGGGAGATTCAGGAATGGAGGATAAGATAAAAAGGTTGGTGTGAAAGACATAATTGGGATGGTGATTTTGAGGGGAGAGAGGATATGCACATTGTCCTTGGGGTTTTGGCCATGGGATCCAGAGAACCCATAAGGATTTTATGCAATGGAGAGTCAAAGAAATTATTCTCAGTTGGTTGGGAGGTTAACTCAGTTAGGGATGCTATAGGAGTTGATTGTTGAATATTAAAGGACAACAAAAGTGGGATAATCATGTATTTTAAATTTTGAGAATGTAATTTCAATTATGGAAAATTCCTTTCTTAATTAAGTTATGTATGAAAAGTTCATTTTGAAATTTATTTGTACTGTATTATATGTATTCTCTACTAGAGAATATGAGTGTGAGTTCTTACTCAATAGAGAATATGAATGCTAATTCATACGGAAATAAGTGTTTTAATTAGTAATCAAGAAACTTGTGAGATAAGAAACATGTACATAACCATCACACCCAAAAAAATGCATATGATTAACATATGGTTTCTTACCAATCCATACTTCTTGCAGAACTTTTTCAACCAATGTTGATGTGGGTGATCGATTTACCATGTAACATGCAATATCCACTTCTTCTACCCAAGCTTCTTGTCCTATTCATTCTTTCGGCAACTCCATTATGTTGAGGTGTGTATGGATTAGTTTTCTTCCTCGTTATTCCACACTTCTTCATTCCTATAGAATTCCCCCACCATTAGTTTTCATTGTCTGACCTTTATTTTCCTCTGTTTGATTCTCCACAAGGGCCTTAAATTCTTTAAATGTATCAAACACTCTAGATTTTTTTGAAGGAAATATATCCATGTGTTCCTCGAGAAATCATCTATAAATTAAAGATAATACATATATTTACCTAATGATGAAACATGCACAGGTACAAACATATCATTGTGTATTAACTCTAAAATTCCCTTTGCTCTTGTAGCACCAAATGCAAATATTACTTGATTATGTTTTCCATATATGCAATGTTCACAAAAAATTAAATCTAGAGTGCAATAAGATATACCTACAATCATACATTTACCTTGCAATGCTTGATGGTCCTTCTCTCTAATATGTCCCAATATGTGATGCCATAGCATTGTCTTTCCTCCATATATTATAGAGGTTTTGTCTTATTTGTCGTCACCCTTAGGTACAACACAATTGTTACACTCAGTGATGATGGTGCTTCACAATAATTTTTATAGGGTTCCATTATGAATTTCCCTCATCAAGACCATTGATCCTTGAACCATTTTTCATATTTATTTTGCAAACACTATTTGTACTCTTGCATCACCCATCTTGCTTATGGATATCAAGTTACTAGCTAACTCTAGAGTGTGCACAACCCTAAGGATAGTTCTAATCCTTCCATACTTGAGCAACAACTTAACACTTTCATGTCATATGATTCTGGATATTAAGTCATATCCTAAGAAAAAATTGCCTCCATTATACTTGTTGAGCCCAAAAATGGCCTCTTTTGACCACCTTTAATTACCTCTTCTTGTTATATCCTACCCCATTCAGAATACAAATTAAACATGTTATCCCCACTCTACTCTTCAAACCACCAAGGTATGATTGGTCATTGTTTTATTTTATTAATACTTATGATTGTGATAATTAAGGCTTCATATCTCTCAATGCGCTAACATATTATGGTTTATAAAGGTATTTTGAGATAAGTGGACTACAGGAAGATTGGGCTGAACAAGTCACGAAAAGGATGGGCATTCACTGCTCAAGTTGATCCCCATCCATCCTATCATCACCCAAAGAATGCAGTTCCAGTACGATATCCTGGACAAAGCTGTGACAAGGTAGCTACAACAAAATGCGTCAGATTTGGAGATCCATAGTGCATTGTTGCTCATGTGTAGCCGTGATTTGAAGATATTGTCGCTCCTAGGGTGATTAACAGTTTTCCTATGTTTCCTATTTTTCATCCTGCCACGTTTGTAACAGCTGTTGTCATTTAGGGCACCTAAAGATCATATATCTTCATGGCTGCCCCATAATAGGATAGGATGTTACAATCCACATGGTATAAATATGGAGAATTGTTTCGAGCCAGGGGTTGCTGAACATATAATTAATTCATTGTATTAGATGTGAGGAGGAATTGTGTAATTACTCTGTCTTTTAATACAAGGAGTTTCTTCTGATCTAAGGGTTTTACGTCTGTTCAGCCAACATCTCTGTGTGAAGGCTGGGCCCACCTTCCACAGGGATTTCTGAGTTAAATTAGGACTTTTCAATTCCTTTGTCGTGTGATGTTATGTTAATTTTATTCTTTTCATAATAAGTTGTAAAAAGTGTGGATTTACAGTGTGTTGTGATTGCATTCCTTGGAGATATGTAGTGGTATAACGTGATAGTCGACTGAGTAGGTAATTATCTCTTATGCAATTCGTGTGGTAACTGTAACCGCTCTGTTCATCCTTAGATTTTTTAGTTGTCGTTCGATGAATCTTTGCAACTTGTCTTTTATTGTTATGATTACCGAATTTCATTCCTACACTTTAGTTTCCTAGAATAGCCGAACTCAATCTCTGTATTTGAATTCCTAGATCAATATTTAAATTATGCTTGTGGGTTCCTAGAATAATCATAATGGATAGGTGAATTAATCATTCAGTGATGTGAATAGGATTTCCTTTCATCTGCAATTGTAATTTAGATATGACTTTTATCTTTCCATTCTTAGATCAAGGCATAGTAGAAGGTAATTGTGATTGTACTGCCTAGAAGATAATTGGATTAAGTAGATTCTTGGGATGAGCATAGCTGAACAGAAGATAGTATGGTTCAATTACAATGACTTTGTGTTTAAGCATATACTGTGCATGTTATCCATGAAATACAAGACTTTCCTGGGTTGACAATAAATATTGTACACTTTGTATGTTAGTAGTAATCCACTTGCATATTGGGTGCTCAACATTTTGGCGTCGTTGCCAGGGAAGGATAAATATTAAACACCATCATTAGTTACATTCTGTAATTGTTTCTAGTCAGTATTTTCCTTTTTTTTTATGTAATGATTTGGGTTGCATGAATACAAGAAGGGTAAAGCATGATCATCTTTCAACTCCCAAAACCCCACAAAATACTAACACTGCAGGTGGTTTGGGTCGTAGTCGAGGTCCACAATTGGGCAGAAGGACCTTCATTGATGATCTTATTGATAGGACTGATTCATCCACTAGGGATTGCCATCAAGAAACTCCTATCAGAATAAACCCTACCGATCCTGGGGCATCAGCGTCAAGGTCCACAGTGGAGAACACACGAGCAGTTGCGACTTCCTCAAATATCCCTGCAGGAGAGGACAAAGCTAGTACAACTAGACCTGCTGGTAGAGGCCCGATATACCACATTTATGGGAAGGTTGTAACTAAAGAAGAGTGGACATAGTTCCACCAAAATATTATTGATCAGTGGAGGAACGAGGAAAAGAATGAGGAAAAGAAAGAGGAAAATAACGAAGAAGAGAAAACAGAAGAGGAGATGAGTAACAGACATGAATCTAACGAGGAATAGGCAATGGGGGAAAAATATCATCATGAAAATCACTCCCTTCCTAAAGGAACGATGGCTAAAATTCAATTCTCGATTCAGCAGCCAGAAGGGACAGCCCCTATGAAAAATATATCACCATTGGTGTTGACTTGCTTCCATGGAAAAGCGGCAGAGGATCCAGACGAATTTATTTTCGAATTCGATATCCTCTGTCACAGCTACGATTATGTCACTGATGCACAAAAGCTTAAGATCTTCCCTACCACTCTAAAGGACAATGCATTACACTGGTTCATGAGCCTAGGAGGAGGAACTGTCGCTAATTGGGATAGGATGAAACAGATTTTCCTGGAGAAATATCAGGAATATTGCAACACCAAGGACAAAAGAGAAGAATTGTTCAAAATGGTGCAGAAGGAGGATGAGAGTCTGGAAGATTTTGTAGAAAGGATTTTATATAATGTGCAAAGAGATGGACAGACGAACATGGGCTTAGATGTGCTCAAGATAATCCTGCTTCACGGGATTAGGGATGATTGTCTAGATATGTTAAACCTATTAGGAAAGGGGGATATCTCCAAAGAATATTTTGGAAAGATTGTGAAATTATGCAAAAGGTACTCCAGGGGATCTTCCAGGAACAACAAGCGGGACAAACGGGATAAGCTAGAATGTGATGTCTTCGACAGAACTTAGAAGTCATATAATGGTGGAGCCACCCATGCAGAGATAGGTAATCTCCTTCAAAATTTTAAAACATAAATGATGAGCTCTATCTCCTCGGAAATCGACATCCTGAAGGCAAAACAAAAACAGGTAGTAGAGGACCTCACACTAGGTGTGTTCTGCCCTCGATGTAGAAAGAACCATCCTCTGAGGGAGTTCCTGCTTGACAAAGTAGAGGTGTGTTAGCTGTGTGAGATGAACCACGACATGAAAGAATGTCCCTCACTTCCCTAAGTGAAGGCTGTTCTGCAGACATCAACTCCAGAGGTGGAATCAGCCTATTTCATTGCACAGAAGAAACCTTGGCAGCCTAGAAACCAAGGTATGTCCCCAGACTCGTTTCCATTTTTGAATAATATGAGCAATTGGAATAATATGCAAAATGTGAATACACAGTTCCCTTCAAATTATGCTCCATGGAACCCTTCCCAACCTGCAATACAAAATTATAACTCATGGAATCCCTAGATATAGCCACCACACCAACCTACTTCTTGGTCTCCCGGATGGATAAATTTCCATCCAGGGAATCAATTTCCTCAACAACCTCCACCTCAATAGCCACCATACCCTTCTCAATACCCTTAGTATCCTCAATATCCTCAATACCCTCATCAGTAGTCGCAACTGCAGTTGTAGAACAATTATGTCCCTAATGCACCAATACGACCTCAGCTTCCTGCTCAACCTAATCCTAACCCAAATAATAAAAAATTCCATCAATTTGAGACTGTCAACATGCCGGCCTACTCCCTTTCTCCTATGCCTTGCAACGATATTCATTTACGGTCAGGGAAAATAGTAGAGCCTGTAATTATAGAAGATGTTCCACCCTCTGTACATGAGGAAGGGGTGAATACACAGCATCTGTCCGATGCAATTCCCATTATTGAAGATGCTGAACTTCCCATAAATGGGACAGTTGAAACACAAAATGATAAATCCAGCGATGCCCAACCTGCCCAGCTGATTAGGTAACCATCGTATCCCGAGAGATTAATGCTACCAAGGGCAGGGGGGCAACCTTAGTTTAACCTCCTAGGAGAGTTAAGGAATCTTTATGTTAAAATCCCCCTCCTTCAAGCTCTTCAAGACGTACATATTTATGCTAGAACTGTTCGGGACATGTGCACCAAGAAACCAAGAAGGAAGCCCAGAGATCCTCCAACTGTCCACGCCATAGGGAAATTATCTGCATTAATAACAGGAAAAACCCTAGTAACCAAGTATGACGACCCTATTAATCCCACTGTCATTGTGCAGATTGGGCATACACAGATACCCAACGTACTAGTAGATTTAGGAGCAGCGATTAATGTCATGACAATTGAGACTGTAAGGACATTTGGGCTCACTAATCTTAGGCTGACCCCCACTGTTTTAGAACTGGCAGATAGATCCACCATTAAACCTGAAGGAATTCTGGACGATCTTGTCATCTCAGTTGATTCATGGGAGTATCTTGCTGACTTCTTGGTTTTACAACCAAATTTGCAGGTGGGAGGACACCCATTAATCCTGGGAAGGCCTTGGTTGGCCACAGCTGATGCTTGCATCAGCTATCAATCTGGGTCTATGAACATATCTGATGGCACTGAGACTAAGAACCTCACTCTTTATCCTCTGGGCCGGCCGAGTCTAGAAGCTAAAACCTCTTTTTGGATGGAGCAGAGGAAGAGGAGGGTGTTTAGCCATTATTAACCATAGGGAACGCCTTAACTTTTAAGGATGAAACTGAAGACGATGCCATTAATAACTTCATCAGTGAACCCACCTCAGTCAATAAAGAAGTTTATCAAATCCTGAACATTACTCTGGGTAAGGAAGAAAAAGAAAATATCACAAAAGAAACACTAGTCGGTGACACACACATAATCCCAGTATTGAAAAATTCAGAAAGTATTCCTATTGAGGTAGAGTCTAGAAAAACCTTGAATATTAATCCCAACCTCTGCTTAGATGAACAGAAGCGCCTGATCAGTCTCTTGAAAGAACACAAGGGGGAATTCACCTGGGAGTATACAGACATGAGGGGTATTCCCTCTAACCTATGCACCCATCATATTTATATTAAAAGCAACTCCCGACCTGTGTGTCAGCCTAAACGATGAATGAACCCCAATCTTAGGGACATAGTGAAGGAAGAAATTCAAAAACTCTTGGAAGCAGGATTTATATATCCTATTTCAGACAGTGAGTGGGTTTCCCCGCTCGTAATTGTACCAAAGAAAATTGGTAAATGGAGAGTCTATGTCGACTATAGGGAGCTAAACAAATCCACACAAAAGGACCACTTCCATTTGCCCTTTATTGACCAAGTAATCGACACCCTATCAGGGAAGAAGTTCTTCTCCTTCCTGGATGGGTTTAGCAGGTACAATCAAATTCAGATTGCTCCTGAGGACCAGGATAAAACTACCTTCACTTGTCCATGGGGAACGTTTGCCTACAGAGTGGTTCCCTTTGGTTTATGTAATGCACCAGCAACATTTCAAAGAGCTGTAATTGGCATATTTTCTGAATTAGTTAATTATAGTATGGAAATTTTTATGGATGATTTTACTCCTTACGGCAAGGATTTTGAAGAAGCAATGGAAAATTTGAAAAACGTTTTAACTCGTTGTGAACAGACCCAGCTCTCTTTAAGCACTGAAAAGTGCCATATGATGATGAGTGAAGGAGTAGTATTGGGGAACTTCATCTTTGTCGATGGCATTCAGGTGGACCCCTCAAAAATCAAGGTGATAAAAAATATACCTACTCCTGCAACTCAAAAAGAGGTGCGAAGTTTTCTAGGGGATGCTGGATACTACCAAATATTTATAGAAATTTTTTCCAAACTTGCTTCTCCTTTGTTTTCTTTGTTAATGAAGGGTGTGCAGTTTGTTTGGAGTGAAGCATGCCAGATAGCATTTGTTAAGCTTAAGGAGAAGCTGTCCACAGCTCCTATATTAAGAGGACCTAATTGGACCCTACCCTTTCACATTTGTTCAAATGCTTTTGATATCACCATTGGAGCAGTTTTAGGACAGCCCGATGGTTAAGTACCTTATGCAATTTATTATAATAGTAAAAACTTAGCCCCTGCTGAACTTAATTATACTGTCACTGAAAAGGAATTCTTAGCTATTGTTTACTCCATTAATAAATTTCGACATTACATTACTGGGTATCCTACATTTGTGCACACTGACCACTCTACCATTAAATATCTAATGAACAAACCAGTCACTAATGCCAGAGTGACCAGGCGGCTCTTATTATTATAGTAATTTGATACTACCATCATAGAAAAACCTGGAAAATAAAATGTTGTCGCTGACTTTTTATCTCGTTGCACTAATAGTGATGATAATTTGCTTGTTGAGGACTCTTTTCCAGATGAACATTTATTCGCACTTTCAGCTGATTCCCCTTGGTATGCAAGCGTCACTAACTATCTAGTTGTAGGAAATAGTCCCCCACATATGTCTAAAAGAGAAAAGAGAAAAATCATCTAGCAAAGAACCAGGTATTGTTGGGTAAACAGTCATCTCTTTTACACAGGTCCTGATCTTGAGATTAGAAGGTGTGTAAGGAAAGATGAAATCTTTCATATACTAAAGACCTTCCATGATGAACCTTGTGGGGGAAACTTTGCAAACAAAAGGATAGGACACAAAGCACTGAGGATGGGATACTATTGGCCAACTCTTTTCAGGGATGCAAAAAGGTATGTTCAGTTCTGAGATAGCTGCCAAAGGATGGGCCAGCCCAACAAATCAGATCAAATGCCTCTACAACCTCAATCAGTAGTTGAACCATTTGATAGATGGGCTCTAGATTTCATTGGCCCTATCAGTCCTCATTCCAAACTGAAATCCTACATCCTGGTCTATACCGATTATATGACCAAGTGGGTGGAAGTTGTAGCTCTGGAAAAGGCTAATGACCAGGCTGTGATTGACTTTCTATACCGTGAAATCTTTACCCATTTTGGGGTACCGAAGGAAGTAGTTACTGATGGGGGACCGCATTTTATGTCACATCAATTTGAAGCCCTGCTACAGAAGTATCATTTTCAACATAGGGTAGCTTCACCTTACCATCCCCAAGCCAATGGCCAGGTGGAAAGCACTAATAAAGTTATTGAAGCCATCCTTACCAAGACAGTTAAGAGCCATCGAAAATATTGGGCTGACAAGCTTCCGGAATCACTGTGGGCATATCGCACCACTTGGCGTAACACCACAGGTTTCTCTCCTTACGATTTAGTGTATGGAAAAAGTGCCATTTTTCCAATTGAATTTGAAATCAAGACCTTGAAGACAACCACCGAAGTGAACCTGGATGTAACTGAAGCCCAGAAAAGAACATTAAATTAATTGAATGAACTAGACAAGAATCAGTTAGCTGCAGTAGACCAGACAGTGTTAATTCAACAACAGAGATCCAATTGCCATGACCGATTCATTAAAAAGAAGGTATTTTGTGAAGGAGATTGGGAATTATTATACGATTCCATATTCAAAAGAGATTTCAAGGGAAAATTATGCATAAGGTGGTTGGGCCCATACCTAGTAGACAAGGTATTTGATAACGAAACAGTCCGCCTGGTAACCATTGATGAAAACCGTGTACCATTATTTGCTAATGGTCACAGGCTGCAACTGTACTGTAAGCCAATTTCAAAGGATGCATTTATCTCACAAATTGTTGCTGACCCAGATTATCAGCTAGCACAAGGGTAGGAACTTCTCTCTGCCTCTGTCAATCTTTAATTAATCACTGTAAATCACACATGAATCATTGTACATAAATAACTGCTGTTTTTTTTCACTATATTATCTTTTCTTTTTGCACTTGATCTTCTTTGTTTTCTGTTGTTTTTCCAAGATTTGCAGGGAAGCACCCAGGGATGAGCATTAGATTGGGCCTATCGACCGGAAGTCATTCTTCTATGCCTTCCCACACCACAATTTTTTTATTTTTCCTTAAATAAATTTGTTGCAGCTGCGACACCTCTTTTCTGGCAGCCACGAAAACTTCTGTGGAAGTTGTGACATCTTTTCCTGATAGCTGCAACACCTTTTCCGGTAGCTACGAAATTTATTCAACTGCCGCATCATGAAAATCCACCTTATTCCATTCCCATATGCTGTTACCCCATTTCACTTTTGACCATAAAACCCGTTTTCCGTCACTCCGGCGCCTCCACTTTCCGGCAGCCGTGACATTTTTTCCCGGCGGCTGCGACATCTTTCCCAGCGACCGTGACATTTTTCTCGACAACTGCGACATATTTTCTGGTGGTCATGACATATTTCCCGGTGGCTGTGACATCTTTCCCGGCAGCCATGACATTTTTCCCGGCGGTCGTGACATTTTTTTCTCAGCGCCTGTGACATCTTTCCCAATGGCTGCAATATCTTTTTCGGTGGCCGTAACATTTTTCCCAGTGGCTGTGACATATTTTTTGGCGGCCGTGACATCTTTCCTAGTGGCTACGACATATTTTTTGGCAGCTGCAAATCCGCTATATTTAGCTGATGTTTCCAGTATTGAAGGCCGCATCTCTGCTTCAACTTCTTTATGACCTATGGCTATGACTCCTGTGTTATTAGAAAACCGCTTTGTACGCCATCAACTCCTCTAGATATGGCTCTGATTCCTCATCCTCATGCCGGAAATCTGATCCATAAGGTGACATTTCTCATCATTTCGACCATTTTGACACGATGGTTTGTGCTTCAGTGGTGGAAATAATTATTGCAGCATCTCTGTTATAATGATTATAATTAATGACTGCACACCGCACAAGTTCGGCTTCTGCAACGTTAGCAACCACACATTCTATTATTCTCTAAAGGATATCTAGCACGCAGTCTCAAAGGTATGGCTTTGATTAATCACATGATTAAGTATTGATATGATTTAACAATGTCATTTGTACCTCCCTTTTTATGCCCATTATTTCTCGATTAACTCTCTCCCCATGCGACATAAAGACTAATTATGTCACTTGATAATCGCCACCTTCCCCAATTCGGAATGAAATTTCAAATAATACGGTGTGCTAAAACTTTCCAAATTTGCCTAACATCTCCTCTTAGCAGTCCATGCATACTCTATGCCGTAACCTCCATTGTCGGAGTCTGTAATCTGTTGAACAACAAACTAAGTCTGAAGTCATAACCATGGGGATTCCAGCTCATTATGAACCTTTAAATACATGAGCGCTCAAGAGAAACGCTGCGGTCTTCACTATCTTTTAAGATGCCAGTTGGATGAAATTTTTCAAACATCTGGACGGATTTAACCGTGAAGCAGCCTTACAGTTTGCTCTGAACCTCACAGAAACTCACTCAGAGGTTTGGGGATTGCGCATCAAAGTTTCTGAGGCCATTTTAGCTGAGGTCACCGGTATCCCTTAGGTGGGAAGGGCTTGGTTTGGACGTCGAGTCCCCACTACTATAGCATTACAGGACTTTCTAATAGAGTGGGAGCAAGTTCACATGACAAGAAGGGGGATAGCACTGCAGTCATTGCCGCAGATGTTATGTCAGGAACTTGTTTCTTACCTTTTTATGTTTGATTATCTTTTTTCATCAAGTTTGCTTATCTCTTTGACTTTATTTTTTCAGTTACTATAGGAATTTTTGGTATTTACTTTAATTTTTAAGTTTTTTGCCTTTAGATTTATTTTGTTTTTTCCTCCTTTAAGTGTTAAAGGGTTTTTAAAGGTCATATCATTGAATAATGAGGTCACAAGTAGCATCATGGGTATATCTCATCATTCAAACAACTTTTAAACCTCATACAAATTGAGAAAAAGCTGTAAAAAAACACCAAAACAGAGTTAATTTTATTCTTGTAGTGCAAGTGGGAAAAAATAATGAAAGAGCGCTACAAGAATATTGCAACTCTCAATTCCTCTGAGTTTTTAGCAAAAATTTGGCATGTTTTTGAATGATGAGTGACTAATCACGTGTTGTGGAGTGTTTGCTACGTGTGGATTCAGGAATTATCATAAGAACAGGTGGTTCCACGTCGTGAGGGAATCGTGGTCATCATGAGCCCAAATGCAATTCATCTTGACAGGTAGCAGTGTAGATTGGGTTTAATGTGAGATGAGTTGTTATTTGCATGCACATTCAAAGACGGAGGAATTAGTGGAGTAACCATAACCACTGAAAAACTGGACATTGCCGCTGCAGAACAGAGGTGAGGTTTTTATGGCTTCACGGAAAATTAGGGCTTCCTGATTTCGCTGCCTGCAGTCAAATTGGATGTTGAAGGACACTTATACATCTAAGGTGAATAATATGACAACTCAGGCCACGATTTTAAACAACTGCAGTTGAGCAGTTAAAAGGTATTCCACGATAGGCCAATATAACTGATAATTTGGGGCTTTTTTGCTGGGGTCTATTCTATCAAAATTGATCAAGGGAAATGCTAAATTGTGTTGTTTAATGAAATTTCAGCCAAAGAAGTAGCTGTCTGAGATGCTCTGAGATGCCAAGATGGGTGAAGGTTGAAAAATAGCAATTTTTTGAAGAATGGCCCTGTCAAAGCTCAAAGTGTAGTGATGTGATGAATTATACATTTGACAGTGTTTTCAATGTCTTAAAGTGATTCTGTGTTTACAAGCCATACAAAAAAGGAACTGAATATCTGAAGTTACAGGGAGACCTAATTTTGTTAGGTTTTGAAGCTTACTATTTTTGGAAGCAAATAGAAACAACAAAGAGCTAAAGGATTGAGAGTAGATGAAAACTTACTATCATTTTGATACTAAAATTACTGAGGGATGAAAGTGACTAAGTTTGAGATTGTTTCTGCTTCACATATCTTCTCATCCAACATACAAATAGTCTTCATTAAGTCTGAAAGGTTGGCAGCTAAGATCTTTCATGTAAAGCTCTTTTTGTGCAAAGATGGTTCATAAATGATTCTGGCAGGTTATGGGTACTAATACACAAGTTTGTTATGCATGCTGGAGATGGTCATCTATTTGAACAAATAAGTTGATTGGTAATTAGGTTTCATAATCAGTTGCAGTGAAGAGACTGGAATACTCTGAATAACCTAGACCACTTATACCTATGATAAATCTTATGACCTGAATCACTCAGGAACTGTGTTAAATTCCATTTCACCTTAGAAAAGCAAGGAATCAGTCAAGGAAGTTGTGGGGAGTTGCTCATTGAAACTTAAGAGGCTCTAAAGAGAAAAAGAGCGACTAACTTGCAATGCACAGAGTTGAAAAAGACAGTCAAAGACTTACAGCAGGAAAATGAAGAACTCTCAAAAAGGCTAGCAGGCATGGAGGATGAAAAAAAGAGAGCTAAGAGGAAAGCTCAAGTATTAGATGGCATTGCTTTGCTAGCTGAGGCAGCAAAAGACCTATGAGTTAGTTATTGAGTTAGTTGTTTGTTATCTCTTTTTGGAAGACTCATTAGTTAAGTGATTTACTATTTTTGGTAAATTTCATATTTTGTAATATTGTAAATTTTACTTTATCCTATCGAATCAGTTGAGGGCAGTTAGGGTTTTGATACCTAACTGTTTTTGTAAAAGTAGTATTTAGAGAGTTTAGAAGGTCATTAGCAGGGTTCAGTTTTTTGGGAGAAATTCAGGAGGTCTTTAGACTTACTTCTGAGCTAAGTATTATGACTCTTGTATGTATTTGATGGAAAAATTAGGAGATATATGACAGTTTTTACCCTTCAGTTTCTATGTTGGCTTCATTGTTCAGCTTGTTTAGTTGCTTAACTGATATATTCATTACTGGTTTATGTTTATATGCTAGTGATGCTTGTCTTTTATGAATGAAATTCAATACTATGTGTTGTTGTATCTTGTTGAATATATTATGCATCTTTGTCCTCTTTTGTTTATGATTCAGTTCCTGTTTAATTCATGAATGTATTCCCTGATTGCTTACCAAACTTTACAACCACAAAACCTTTCAAAAACCTAAAACCTACTTTATTTTATTGAGTTTTATTTGAGATTGTGTTGGCTTGTTTCTTTAGCCTTGGAAACAATTTCTGGCACAAACATCTTTTGCGCCGTTGCCGGGGAACGAATTTGAAGATATATTTTCCCTGGGATACTTATCAGTTTTACTGGTTTAAGAGGTGGACTTAAACCAGCTCTTTTTAAGGCTATTTTTCACCAAAGTTGTCACAGTGGCTTCTAGATGAATTGGAACCAGGAACAGACCTACTTCTCCATTGCAGTTGGGTGTGACAGACCCTGAGCAGATATTAAAAACAACAAGAAAAATTAGAAGGTCTCAAACTTTACCAGCCTTGTGTGACCCTAACCAGTTGGGTGTTTCATTACATTTAGCTGAAACTTCACCCTGGATCAAGCCTACTATACCTGATAGCTCTTTTCAAGTTTTTACTAACCCTCAAGCTTTCAGAAAAGCCAAAGCTGCCTCTCCTGGTAAAATACCTCTCTTTCAGCTGAAAGTAGGAAAGAACCCTTTTCAAACAAGTTCCAGTCAAGCTTCTTCATCATACAAGCCAGTTAGTCCAAAAATGGCAGCCCAAAACCCTCCCATAGACATGATGGACCGGATGGTTGCAGCCAGGTATGCACCATTAGTCTTACCTCAGCATTTACATGCATTTCCTGGAGGTGATTACCAGAAGTATATGCCTAGGTTCAATGGACAGGGGGAAACCACTGCTGAGGAACATTGGGAGGCTTTCCTAAGTTATGCTGATAATCAAAACATTGAGGTCAAAGATGTATGGATGAGGGTATTCGTTCAGAGCTCCGTGATCTCTTCATGAGGCAATGGGGAGACACAAAAGACCACACCTACTATATAACTAAGTTTGGAGCTCTCAGAAGAAAAAAAGAGGAGACTGTTGCAGATTTTTCCAAAAGGTTTAACAAAATGTATAGTAAGATCCCAGCAGAAATTAAGGCTACTGAAACATCAGCTAAACTCACCTATGCAAATTCCTTTGATCACGAATTTTCTTTATTACTGAGAGAAAGGAGACCTATCACCTTGCTGAACATGCAAGATGCAGCATTGGAGGTAGAGTCCAATTTATTGGCTTCGAATAGACTTAAGAAAGAAACAGCCCAACAACTTTATGATAAAAAAGGAAAGAAGGAAGCAACTTCAGGAAGTTCTGCCCCTCATACTGCTGAAAGCAAGATTGATGAAATGGCCAAGCTGGTGAAGATTCTTACTGCAAAATTGAATAAATTAGAGCTTGAAAATAATTCTGGCAAACCTGCTCCAGAAGCTGAACGAAATCCAAATAACCATAATCAGTTCAGAAGGCAATTTGCTCCCAGATTCATACCAAGAGAGAGCAGGAACAATGATATCCAGCGAGAAAGGAGAGAAAATGAGGATCAAAGAGTGCCCCCACCTCTTCAGAATAATGTAGCTGATGAAGAAGAAGTTGATGAACAGTTGCTCTTTGAAGAGACGGAGACTGATCAGGATATGAACCATTTTGGAGATGGAGTCTCTGGAGGTTTTGTTACTAAAGAAGAATTTCTGAATGCAGAATATTATGATGCTGACATGTTTGAAGCTGAGGAAGACCTAGATTTAGAAAAGACTACTGTAACTGCTGCTGTTTATCAGAATGGACCCAAGAAGACTATAAATCTCAGATCAGGCCCAACGCAGGTGGTGCAAGCCCCAAAGAAGAAAGCAGTTGTTCCTACTGCAATCATCCCTGCTAAACAAAAAGCTGATCCCGTGCCAGAAAAAAGGCAAGTTGCGGAAAAATCAAAGAAGACTCCAGAGGTTGAAGAGGTAAACAAATCTGTTCAGAATTTCAGTTTGGAGAATGAATTAGGAAAATTAAAGATTCCTGTACCTTTAACTAAATTAATAAAGAATCCTTCATATAAACAAACAGTCCTGAAAGTGATGAATTCATCAAGTAATCAACCTATTTTAGACACCGTTAATTTGCAAGAAGAAAACCCAAGGATTTTCATTGGATCAGCCCTGGCTGAAAAAACTGAAAATGAGGCTGGTGCTTCACCTCCTTTCTATGTCACTTTGACTGTCCATGAGCAGATGATACACAATTGTTTGCTAGATTCAGGAGCCTCCCACAATTTGATGCCAAAGGCTGTTATGGAAGCTTTGGGCCTAAGTATTACTAAACCCTACCATGATCTATATGCCTTTGACTCCCGAGCAGTGAAATGTCTAGGTGTAATAAAAGACATGGTAGTTAGCCTGGCTCAGTTACCTATGAAAAGTGTCATAATGGATGTTGTGGTAGTTGATATAACACCGAATTTTGGTTTACTCCTATCTAGGTCACAGGCCAAGAAGGTTGGAGGAACCTTACAAATGGACCTTTCATACGCCACCATTCCTGTGTTTGGTGAAGAAAATAGGAGGCCGTACAGAGAGCTGCAGTTTGCTTACATAGTAACAGATGATAAAAATCCCACTAATCACCCATTGTACTTTGTTGATAAAGATCTTGGTACGTGCATGTTACATTTCAGTGAGGATGATAATTCTGTTGGTCTGTTACAAGTGGAAAAAGAAAATCCAATCAAACACACCAGAGAGGAAGAAGATGTACTGTGGAAATTATATTTTGATGGATCCTCATGCAAAGAGGGTGCTAGAGTTGGAGTTCTTCTCATTTCTCTTGGAGGTGAAATAGTGAAGCTCATGTATAAGTTGGAGTTTGTTACCACTAACAACACTGCTGAGTATGAAGCTTTGTTACTGGGATTGAAAGCTGCTAAAGACTTGGGTATTCAGTAGATTGTTGCATTTGGTGACTCCGAATTGGTTGTTCAGCAGGTGAGGAGCAACTATCAAGTGAAGCAGGATTTGCTGAAATTCTATCAGAATGAGGTATGGGATATGCTTGAAAATTATTTTATAGCATTTAACATCACTCATATTCCAAGGAATCACAATGAGACTACAGATTCTTTGGCCTTAGCTGCCACACATTTCAGAATCCCTAAGACCACTCAGTTAAGGTATCCCATAGAGGTGAGGTACAGACCATGTGTACCTGATAATGTGAAGCAATGGAAGGTGTTTGAAGATGATGTTGAGATTAAAAGGTTCCTTGAGCTTACAGATGAATTTTCAAATTCCTTGATTGATCAAGATGAGGAAGAAGAAGGACAGGTAGATGAGTTTGCTGAAGAGGATATTGCTGGGCATAAAATTATTGAGTTAAAGAGTAACTTCATTCCCAAAGGTTTGGTACCTCTTGAAAGAATATTTACAAAAGATGATACACCTTCAAAGCCTGTTGTTCAGTCTTCAGAAGAGAATGTGATGGACTGCAATATTGGTTCAGCTAAACATCCTAGAATGGTCAAAATTTCTAAATCACTTTCAGTTGAACAAAGAAACAGATATATCAAACTACTAAAAGAACATGTAGATGTTTTTGCATGGTCTTATGAGGAGCTGAAAACCAATGATACAGGAATCATATAGCATAAGGTGCCTTTAAAACCAAATGTTAAACCTTTTCGTCAGAAACTAAGAAGGATTAATCCATCTTTGTTTCATATGATTGAAAAAGAAGTAAAGAAGCTGTTGGATGCAAAGATAATAGTGTCTCTCAGGTATTCTTCATGGGTTGCTAATATGGTTCCTGTCAGAAAAAAGAATGGAGAAATCAGGTTATGTGTTGACTTCAGAAATCTGAATAGATCATCATTAAAAGATAGCTATCCTCTTCCTAAGATTGAGCAGGTATTGCAGCAGGTAGTTGGGGCACAGAGGATCTATATGGTGGATGGTTTCTCTGGGTACAATCAGATTGCTATGCACCCTGATGACAAGGAAAAGACAGCCTTTACAACTCCCTGGGGGACATTCATGTATGACTAGATGCCTTTTGGCTTAATGAATGCTGGAGAAACCTTTCAGAGAGCGATGGACATTGCCTTTGTTGGAGAAAAGGATAAGTTTGTAGTTATCTATTTGGATGATATCACTGTGTTCTCAAAATCTGATGATGAACATTTGAATCATTTGAGGCAGACCTTCCTAAAATGCAGAAAATTTGGCCTATCCCTGAATCCCAAAAAGTCACATTTTGCTGTGCAAGAAGATAAACTACTTGGTCACCTGGTGTCTGCAGATGGCATCAGAATAGATCCTAAAAGAGTGAAATCTATATTGAAGATTAGTTTACCTAGGAGTAAAAAAGATGTACAATCATTCATTGGCAAGATCAATTTTCTGCACTGGTTCATACCCAATTTTGCTGAAACCATTAAACAGATCACAGCCATGCTGAAGAAGGATCAGGAAGTCAGGTGGACTACTGAGGCAAAGGCTGCATTTGAGAAAATCAAAGTAGCTCTTACTGAAGCACCTGTATTGGTAAGTCCTGATTTTACCAAAGAATTCATTACTTTCTCATTTGCATCAGAAGACACTATTGGAGCTGTTTTACTTCAGAAGAATAAAGAAGGATTGGAACAGCCTATTGCCTTGTTCAGTAAAACTCTCGGGGATTCTGAACTGAAGTACAGTATACTGGAAAAACAGGCTTATGCTCTGGTAAAGGCTTTGAAATTCTTCAGAATTTATGTTCTGCATTCAAAGGTTATTTCATTTGTACCTAATGCTGCTGTGAAAGATGTCTTAACACAGCTTGATAGCGAAGGGAAGAGAGGCAAGTGGATTGCAAAGATCATGGAGTATGATGTGGAGATCAGACCTACCAAACTTGTCAAGGGACAAGGTTTAGCCAAGCTGCTCGCTGAATCAAATTGTTAGGCTCTGGGATTGTATGTTATGGTTGAAGAAATTGCTCAAGAAGAAGAGTCAAGCAGCACTGGAAAAAAAGAAGATCATGGATTACTATTCATCATCAAAATGGTATGTAGACATTGTTCATTTTCTATTATTTTTGCAATATCCTGACCATATGGATAGGAAGGCTGCGAGATATTTAAAGTTGAAAGCTACGAAGTACTGTCTAGTGGAGGAACAACTATTCTGGAAAGACCCAGGTGGTATTCTCCTCAAATGTTTGGACAAATCAGAGATCGAAGGAGTGATTTCTGAATCTCATGAGGGTGCTTGTGGGGAGCACAAATATCGGAAGACAATAGCCTATAGAATTTTAAGAGCTGGATACTATTAGCCCTCCTTGTTTGCAGATGTTTATCAGTAGGTGAGAGCCTGTGTTCCTTGTCAAAAATTTGCTGGTAAATAGAAATTGTTGTCTTTACCCCTGAAACCTATTGCAGTGAGTGCCCCTTTCCAGCAATGGGGTCTGGATTTTATTGGAGAAATAAATCCAGCATCTTCAGGGCAGCATCATTGGATTTTAACTGCAACATATTTTTTCACCAAATGGGTGGAAGCCATCCCTACAAGGAATTCCACAGACAAAGTCATCATGGATTTCATTGAAGAAAATATCCTGAGTAGGTTTGGTTGTCCTCAGAAATTAGTGACAGACAATGCTAAGGCCTTCAAGTCTAAGGCAATGATAGCATTCTGTAAAAAGAATGGTATTTTGCTGAAGCACTCAACTCCTTATTACCCCCAGGGTAATGGCTTGGCTGAATCCTCTAATAAGAACATCATTCATAGCATTAAGAAACTGCTAAAGCATAATAAAATATCATGGGATTCAATGCTGAAATATGCATTGTGGGTTGATAGGATCACAGTGAAACAAGCAATTGGGACTTCTCCCTATCAGTTAGTATATGGTACAAAGGCATTTTTCCCTGTTCATTTGGGCATCCCAGTGATGAAATTTCTTCAGAATTCTCAAGAGGATCCAAATGATATGCAAAGAATAATTTTTGAAATGATAGAGTTACAGCAAAACAGGGAAAAGGTGGATGAAAAGGCACAATTGTACAGAGCCAAGATCAAAAGCAGATTTGACAGAACCAGCAAAGAAAATACTTTCTCAGTTGCTGATATGGTCTTAAGGTGGGATGCAAGAAGGGAGCAAAAGGGTAAGCATGGTAAGTTTGACAATCTTTGGTTTGGCCCTTTCTTGGTGTCAAAAGTTTTGGAAAATAATACTTTTATCTTACAGTCATTGGAAGGTGAGGAGTTGTCTAGTCCTGTTAATGGGCGATTTCTCAAGCATTTTTATAGTCTCTAAGCGGATTTTAACTTTTCATTGTACATACCGGTGTGAGTGAAGTATAATAAGGACTCCATAGCCCAATGGAAGTTTTGTAGACAGGTAGATAGAAGACAGAAGGCACTGGTCTACAAGTTCTTGAAGCCTCACAGGGAGGACTTCATCCCGCAGCTGGAGCCAGATGTTATGTCAGGAACCTGTTTCTTACCTTTTTATGCTTGATTATCTTTTTTTATCAAGTTTGCTTATCTCTTTGACTTTATTTTTTCAGTTACTATAGGAATTTTTGGTATTTACTTTAATTTTTAAGTTTTTTGCCTTTAGATTTATTTTGTTTTTTCCTCCTTTAAGTGTTAAAGGGTTTTTAAAGGTCATATCATTGAATAATGAGGTCACAAGTAGCATCATGGGTATATCTCATCGTTCAAACAGCTTTTAAACCTCATACAAATTGAGAAAAAGCTGTAAAAAAGCACCAAAACAGAGTTAATTTTATTCTTGTAGCGCAAGTGGGAAAAAATAACGAAAGAGCACTACAAGAATATCGCGACTCTCAATTCCTCCGATTTTTTAGCAAAAATTTGGCATGTTTTCGAATGATGAGTGACTAATCACGTGTTGTGGAGTGTTTTCTACGTGTGGATTCAGGAATTATCATAAGAACAAGTGGTTCCACGTCGTGAGGGAATCACGGTCATCATGAGCCCAAATGCAATTCATCTTGACAGGTAGCAGCGTAGATTGGGTTTAATGTGAGATGAGTTGTTATTTGCATGCACATTCAAAGACGAAGGACTTAGTGGAGTAACCATAACCACTGAAAAACCGGACATTCCCGCTGTAGAACAGAGGTGAGGTTTTTATGGCTTCACGGGAAATTAGGGCTTCCTGATTTCGCTGCCTGCAGTCAAATTGGACGTTGAAGGACACTTATACATCTAAGGTGAATAATATGACAACTCAGGCCACGATTTTAAACAACTGCAGTTGAGCAATTAAAAGGTATTCCACGATAGGCCAATATAACTGATAATTTGGGGCTTTTTCGCTGGGGTCTATTCTATCAAAATTGATCAAGGGAAATGCTAAATTGTGTTGTTTAATGAAATTTCGGGCAAAGAAGTAGCTGTCTAAGACACTCTGAGATTCCAGGATGGGTGAAGGTTGAAAAATAGCAATTTTTTGAAGAATGACCCTGTCAAAGCTCAAAGTGTAGTGATGTGATGAATTATACATTTGACAGTGTTTTCAATGTCTTAAAGTGATTCTGTGTTTACAAGCCATACAAAAAAGGAACCGAATATCTGAAGTTGCAGGGAGACCTAATTTTGTTAGGTTTTGAAGCTTACTGTTTTTGGAAGCAAATAGAAACAGCGAAGAGCTAAAGGCTTGAGAGTAGATGAAAACTTACTATCATTTTGATACTAAAATTACTGAGGGCTGAAAGTGACTAAGTTTGAGATTGTTTCTGCTTCACATATCTTCTCATCCAACATACAAACAGTCTTCATTAAGTCTGAAAGGTTGGCAGCTAAGATATTTCATGTAATGCTCTTTTTGTGCAAAGATGGTTCATAAATGATTCTGGCGGGTTATGGGTACTAATACACAGGTTTATTATGCATGCTGGAGATGGTCATCTATTTGAACAAATAAGTTGATTGGTAATTAGGTTTCATAATCAGTTGCAGTGAAGAGACTGGAATACTCTGAATGACCTAGACCACTTATACCTATGATAAAGCCTATGACATGAATCATTCAGGCACTGTGGTAAATTCCATTTCACCTTAGAAAAGCAAGGAATCAGTCAAGGAAGTTGTGGGGAGTTGCTCATTGAAACTTAAGAGGCTCTAAAGAGAAAAAGAGCGACTGACTTGCAATGCACAGAGTTGAAAAAGACAGTTAAAGACTTACAGCAGGAAAATGAAGAACTCTCAAAAGGCTAGCAGGCATGGAGGATGAACAAAAGAGAGCTAAGAGGAAAGCTCAAGTATTAGATGGCATTGCTTTGCTAGCTGAGGAAGCAAAAGACCTATGAGTTAGTTATTGAGTTAGTTGTTTGTTATCTCTTTTTGGAAGACTCATTAGTTAAGTGATTTACTATTTTTGGTAAATTTCATATTTTGTAATATTGTAAATTTTACTTTATCCTATCGAATCAGTTGAGGGCAGTTAGGGTTTTGATACCTAACTGTTTTTTTAAAAGTAGTATTTAGAGAGTTTAGAAGGTCATTAGCAGGGTTCAGTTTTTTGGGAGAACTTCAGGAGGTCTTCAGACTTACTTCTGAGCTAAGTATTATGACTCTTGTATGTATTTGATGGCAAAATTATGAGATATATGACACTTTTTACCCTTCAGTTTTTGTGTTGGCTTCATTTTTCAGCTTGTTTAGTTGCTTAACTGATATATTCATTACTGGTTTATGTTTATATGCTGGTGATGCTTGTCTTTTATGAATGAACTTCAATACTACGTACTGTTGGATCTTGTTGAATATATTATGCATCTTTTTCCTCTTTTGTTTATGATTCAGTTCCTGTTTAATTCATGAATGTATTCCTTGATTGCTTACCAAACTTTACAACCACAAAACCTTTAAAAAACCTAAAACCTACTTTATTTTATTGAGTTTTATTTGAGATTTTGTTGGCTTGTTTCTTTAGCCTTGGAAACAATTTCTGGCACAAACAACAGCCATGGAATCAAGTCATTGTTTTCCTCAAGAAATATATCACTTGTGAAGGTAGGTACCAAAGCATTCATAATTTTGAACTCCCTTTACTATCTCATCTATGCCATAGGATTTTGTTAAATATTCCATATTATCTGCTTAATGATTTGCATCATATGGCGGGGTTTGTTCAAGCTGTCAAGCATCCACTCGCCTCACTAACCTACCATGGCCTCATTAAATTAATTATCTTAAGGACCCTTGCTCAACATAATATAACCTGGGAGCAATTTATAGCTCAAGTTCAGGAACCCGCTCCTTTTCCCGGTGTCCCAATAGAAGAAGAGCAGGTCCATCCACAGTTGGGGGGACACGAAGCACAACAGGAGGACCGAAGCCCCTCCAATATAGTTGGGGGGGGGGGAGATGAAATTGGATTAGAGGATCAACCAGGGGCACAAAAAGAACAATTGAGAGAAGATGTACATAAAAACCCTGTGGAAGACCCAAATAACAGGGTAACTCTGACATCAGAGGGTGAAATTGGAGCAGCACTAAATGTTGCAACAATTGAACCCGAAGATGACAGAGCCATAGCAATGGAAGGAAATATTGAGCTGGTGACCATTGAATCCTCACCCGAGTGGGGAGGAACTTTGATTGAGGAAGAATAGCCCAAGGAACAAGAAAATGCTGGAACTGGGAACATTCCTTCTACCTCAGTTGTGAATCCCGACATTCCAGCACTACAAAAGAAAAGGAAGAGATCAATTGACGAAATTAAGATAGCCCCACCAATAAGAAGGAAAAGAACCAGGTCAGTTACAGCAGCAGAAGAAGCAAGAAAAAGATGGGCAACCTTAGAAGCACAAATTGAGTTCCCCACTCTTGAACCCAGGCCAATTGATGCCCCACAAGGGCCAGTCAAAGAAGAACCCCAAATTGAAGGACTTATGTTTGAGAATACACTATTAAAAGAGAAAGTCCAAATACTTAGAAGGGAATTGGAAAATTGGAAAGAAGCGTGCAGAAAACAGGGTGAAAGGAAAATGCACACATTGGTGGAGGCTGTGGACCAGTTGGAGGGACCAAATTCTACTGAGCCTGGCAATGAGGAAGAAAGAGTGGTTTGTCCCACCTGTGGGGAAATATTTAAGGAAGTAGGCCACAAGATTGTAATTTGTGCCTTTACAACACAACAGTCTGCACCTGCAATAGAGGAAGCTGCAAAGAAAGAAGATGATGTCACACAAGAACCGACATCTTTGAATATTCTTGCTGAAGTTTCCACTAACTCTGGTACAGAGGAACCAAGGGATGAAGTTATTCCTAATTTTGGGGACGAAGATTGCACTTTGACCCCGGAGTCCTCCCATGACACATAAATTATAGGAGAGGAACCACCAAAGCAAGACAATGATGAGATTGAACAGGGTACTGCCACACAAGAACCAGCATCCCTGAATGTGCTTGTCCAAGCGGCTGACCAGATGGGAGGAGAATCTGGGATTGAGGGCACTATAGAGTTTAATAAAGAATTATGTACTACAAATCCAGAATGTTCCCGTGACATAGAAATCATAGAAGAGGAGCAACAACAATAGAGAGATGAATAAGTCAACTAGGATGTTGTCACACAAGAACCAGCATCCTTGGAGGTTGCAGTAAGGACTCTTGAAATGCAACAATAAAATAACCTTGAAGTGGATAGCATCCCTAATATGAATTGGAGTGAAGATGAACAAGTCCAAACACAATACTCAGGCGATACTGAGATCCTTGAGGAGCAGTTGCACACTGAAGACGACATCCAATCTTAGCAGCGGAAGGACAAAGAAGAACAGGGCTCTACTCCACAAGAACCAGTAGCCTCACAACCTCTGGCTGAGACAGCAGCTGACAATCAAATAGAACATGGAATTAAAATTTGGGAGGAAGTTTCTCCACAAGAACCAACATCCTCACAGTCAATTGCCAAATTTTCCATAAAAGAACCTCAGAAAGAATATGTTGTTACACAAGAACCAGTGTCTCCAGGAGTGGTGGATGTTGTTGCCGAAGAAAGTTCAAAAAATGTTGCTACCACACGAGAACCAACAACTCTCAAGATAGCTTTAGATGTGCAGGGTGCCCAATGTGGCACATCAAGCGATAAGGTGGGGATTGAGCCCCTTAGAAATTTTATCAACCTAGATTCAGACAAGGAGGAACATCATAAAGAAGAAATCCTGGACCTTACAGCAGAAGTCTCAATTCTGAGAATGGAGGTAATAAAATGGAAGAGCTGAGTGGAGGAATACCAAGGAGGGATAATTTCTCTTACTGAGCATAAAAATATTATCAGGGGATTGGAGGAGAAATGGGCAGAAGAATGGATGACCCAGAGAATTCAAGACGAAGAGATATAGAAAAATTTAAGGGAGCTGAAAAAGTTCCAATTTATGCAGAAGGAAAAAGAGCAGATGTATGCTCTCTCTCAAGAACTCTTGGGCACCAGGGTGCCTTCTTCCTCTTACCCCGTCTTCCTGTTTGAACAGTTTGTTTGGTTTAAGTTGAGAGCTGTGAAAGAAGGGAGGTCATTTGAGATAACAACCTCAGCAAAATTTTTGGAAACATTTTTTAGAAGTAGTTTTGAAGATCAAAATTTGCTATGTGAATTATATTTGCATGAGATGGCTTTCCCTTTGGACCGCCATTCAAATCCTATCCCTTTTTCAGGGGATGTTCAGTTGAGGGCTTTTGCTTCTTTTGTGAGCAATCATGCTCAGTGGAAAAGGTATTTTCAAACATTTTCTCACAATGAAGCTCACTCCAACCTGTGGGTTCGAAGTGAGCCTCAAAATCATGGTACTCTTCTTGCTCGATACAAGATTTTGCTTTCATGTCCCATCCAGACTCGGCACATAATGGGGCTTCAGGAGGAAGTGATTTCTACTTGCACCAACCATATTTCCATACACCAACAAGCAACATTGGAAGGAAGTAAGCACAGATGGCAGGTTGCCTCTCCTATACTCAGAAGCGGAGACCCCTATTTTTTCAGGAATTTTGAACAGGCACTTTCCAGGGTCAAGGGCTATGTTGGATGTATCAGGGAATGTGGGGCTAATTGGTTGGGTCTGAAATTTAAATTCCCCCTCATCTGGTGGATGAAAAAACCATATAGGGTGGACTTGTCACTAACTAAGGTAGAGGAGTAGTGATTTTGGATATATTGGATTGCTCACAGAGGGTTTGTAGAAAAAGAAGGGGTGCCTGAGTTCCCCTACAGCTTCTCCTCTCTTCACAAACAGAGCTCAGTACAATATTCAGATTCAGAGTAATGGAGGTTGTTGCATGAGGACATGCAATAGGACAGTTGGTGGGAGATGTTGAGCCCAGAAATGGCCTCTTTTTACCACCTTTAATTACCTCTTCTTGTTCTATCCTACCCCATTCAGCATATCAATTAAACATGTTATCCCCACTCTACTCTTCAAACCACCAAGGTATGATTGGTCATTGTTTTATTTTATTAATACTTATGATTGTGATAATTAAGGCTTCGTATCTCTCAATGCGCTAACATATTATGTTTTATAAAGGTATTTTAAGATAAATGGACTGCAGGAAGATTGGGCTGAACAAGTCATGAAAAGGATGGGCATTCATTGCTCAAGCTGATCCCCATCCATCCTATCATCACCCAAAGAATGTGGTTCCAGTGCAATATCCCGTACAAAGCTGTGACAAGGTAGCTACAATAGAATGCGTCAGATTTGGAGATCCATAGTGCATTGTTGCTCGTGTGTAGCCGTGATCTAAAGATATCATCACTCCTGGGGCGATTAACAGTTTTCCTATGTTTCCTATTTTTCATCCTGCCACGTTTGTAACAGCTATTGTCATTTAGGGCGCCTGAAGATCAGAGATCTTCATGGCTACCCCATAATAGGATAGGATGTTATGATCAACATGGTATAAATATGGAGAATTGTTTCGAGCCAGGGGTTGTTGAACATATAATCAATTCATTGTATTAGATGTGAGGAGGAATTGTGTAGTTACTCTGTCTTTTAATAAAAGGAGTTACTTCTGATCTAAGGGTTTTACGTCTATTCAGCTAGCATCTCTGTGTGAAGGATGGGCCCGCCTTCCACAGGGATTGCTAACTTAAATTAGGAATTTTCAATTCCTTTTTCGTGTGATGTTATGTTAATTTTATTCTTTTCATAAGAAGCTGTAACAAGTGTGGATTTACAGTGTGTTGTGATTGCATTCCTTGGAGATCTGTAGTGGTATAAGGTGACAATTGATTGAGTAGGTAATTATCTCTTATGCAATTCGTGTGGTAACTGTAACGGATCTATTCATCCTTAGATATTTTAGTTGTCATTCCATGAATGTTTGCAACTTGTCTTTTATTTTTATGATTACCGAATTTCATTCCTGCACTTCAGTTTCCTAGAATAGTCAAACTCAATCTCTGTATTTGAATTCCTAGATCAATATTTAAATTATGCTTGTGGGTTCCTAGAATAATCAAATTGGATAGGTGAATTAATCATTTAGTGATGTGAATAGGATTTCCTTTCATCTGCAATTGTAATTTAGATATGACTTGTATCTTTCCATTCATAGATCAAGGCATAGCAGAAGGTAATTGTGATTGTATTGCCGAGAAGATAATTGGATTAAGTAGATTCTTGGGATGAGCATAGCTAAACAAAGGATAGTATGGTTCAATTACAGTGAATTTGTGTTTAAGCATATACTGTGCATGTTATCCTTGAAATACAATACTTTCTAGGTTGACAATAAATATTGTACACTCTGTATGTTAGTAGTAATCCACTTGCATATTGGGTGCTCAGCAATACTTCTCATATTCACAAAGTCACTCCATGTGAGGGGTCATATGTAAAGAAACACTTGAATCAATCAACCATACATCACGATGTGAATGGTTTCCTGTAGAGTCCAGGTACACATCCCCTCATTCTAAGGAGCTATTCACCTTTGTGGAACGGGTATCATCATATCCCTTCTATTTATCAACATATTTATATCTACAATCCTTTTTATATTGTCCAATTTTACCGCATTTCTAACATTTTCTCAAAGAATTTCTAGGATATTTATATCTACCCTTAGATTTAGACCTCCCCCCCCTCCTAAATCCTTCTTTTTGTTTCTATCTTGGGGACGGACTCTCATGAAAAAGGAATCCATGCTATGACTATCCATGATTTTCTGCCTCGTTTCCTCTAATATTAAGTATCCCAATATTTCCTCAAACTTTAAAGTGGCTTTATAAGCACTACCTAATCCTATAATCAAATTACCCTAGAATCTTGCAAAGAACATAATAATGTAATGCATTTATCTTGTTCCTCCATCTTAATAACAACAAAGATAATTTGTCTTACCATATAATTATAGACATTTAGATGATACATCACTGAGACAATATTATGCATCCTGAGGTGAAACAACTTGTTTACAAGGGACTTTTATTGCTACATTAACTACCGTGAACAACTCTTGTGGACGTGATACCTCCAGGTGGACCCAATTACACAAAAACAACCTCAACTTTGATGTTATCTATCTTACATTACATGTAGGAATATTGATCTCAACTTTCATCTCCAGGATGAAATTTTATGCCATGATCTTGGCCACCTCTATGTTCCTCCAGAAGAACGTGAGAGGATAATTTGGGAGGTGCATTACTATCGAGTGGCAGGGAAATTTGGTGTAGAGAAGAGAATGGAAGTATTACAAAAAGTGACTCTACTAGGTAAATCTCTTACAATATGTTGGAAAGTACATCGAATCATGCACCACATATGTAACTTCAAATCTACCATGAAGAAATAGGGTTTGTAAACTCCATTTCCTACCCCAAATAGAACCTGGGAATTTGTCTCCATGAACTACATGTCTGTACTTCCTTTAACTAAGCATGGAAACGACTGGGTGTTTGTAGTTTTTGACCGATTCTGTAAGATGGAAATTTTTTACACCCTGTAATAAAAGAATCACAACAAAGGCCATTGCTAAGATATTCTTTGAGCATGTTTGGATTCTCTTTGGTCTCCCACGGACCATTATTTAGGATCGAGAAAGTATATCTATGATTAATTTATAGTCCAATCTACGATTGATAATGACCAAATCGAGTTAATTACACCCCCAAATTAATGGACAAACATAGGTGTTTAACAAGATGATTGTGAATATCCAAAGAATGTACAATTCCAAAAATACATGCACTTGGGAAGAGATCCTTCTTTATTTTAAACATAGATACAACCGATCCCTTAATGAAACTACTGGACACATCCCCTTTCAAGTGTTCTTGGGGTTCCAACCATTAGCCCCAACTGATGTAGCACTATCGATTTCTTCTACGCTGGATGAATCATCCAATGCACAAGCTGAATTTGATCAGGAAAACAAATTTGTTTAATGGATCCATCACATCCAACAAAAATTTCATGATATTTTATAAAATCCAATGATAAGTATAATCAACGCCATAATCAACATTGAGATCCACACAAGTCCCATGTCAGAGATAAGGTCTGATTGCATTTGCAAAAAGAGCGCCACACAAGAGTTCATCGAGAATTATGGACACCTTGATATGGACCTTACACTGTCACCAAGGTTTTGGGTGAGAATTATTTTGACTTAAGTATACCACCTTTCCTCAATTTTCACTTTGTATTTTAATATGGAGCTACATCGACCATATTTTCCACCTCTGTTGGACACCTCAGAGGTAGTCTAGCATTTAGCCCCTACAAAACGCAATCCTAACTAGAATGAGATGGAGAAAATTGACCATATCATGGCCACTGAGATGAAGAGCACTCTCTAATGGAACATCCAAGTGTATTAAGTTTCCAATGCATGGCAACTTCTTCACTGAGGAAAGTGGCTCATCTGGAGTAAGATTCAATAGAAGTTTCCCCATATGATGGAATACATACACAATCAGGACCATTAATTCTTAAGGTGGGAGAACTGATCGAGGTGGATATCGGTGGCCACCCACCTCTTCCACTGAGTTACAACAGTTCTTCATCTTATTGGAGAATTTCTACACTTTTTAGGCTCTGAAGTTCTAGGGTCATTTTCATACCCTAAATGGTGTTTTTAGGTCATCCAAGGGACTAGGGGTTGCCATGCAATTCCCTAGACCCAACCAAAATTTGTACTTCTCAGTTATTTCTTTCCAATGATCCATCGTGCACCCTAAACGGAGATTGTATGTAAAAGTTGTTCCCCTAGGAAGTTAGGTAGCCACCTTAGGCCCCACAAATCCTTTTGTTGTTTCATCTTCTAGGGTTAAGTTTTTGGATGTTTAGTGTTTTTGTATCTATGATTATGATGAAAGGTCCTTTCTAGTCTCTTTGTAGTTAACTCCTATGAATGAGTGTAGTCGCCACATCTCTCTTAAGATAAAATATACCACCATCCAAGCTAGTTTGTATTGCTTTACAATTTACAATGTTTTTCCATTCCACTCATTAATAGAATTTGGGTTTTAATATACTACTATTCTGTGTGTTTCCATTTTATATTGATTCCTTTATTTCGTTCTCGAAATAATACATATCATTAGTTTCAATGCACTATATTCTCTAGATACATTTAGCAACATTGAATCTGATAGGAAAATTCAAATTGTATTCCTTATCGTTCTTTCAATCTTAGCTCATCCTTCTTTCATCGATCCAGTAGGTTGTGTACCTGGATATATAGTAATCCACTGTTTTGAATCTACAAGAATATATTATATCTTGAACTTACATAACTCAAAGTTCTGATCACTAAATTTCTCAATCTTGATTCTAGGACTACTATACATTCTCTTTCAACACATGAATCACCACTACAAATTTCCCATTGGACCTACTTTTATCAAAAATCCAATATCAGCTTGATCTATCAAAGGAGCCAAATCCTCAACAGCAAATGTTTCCCCTTGAAGCCAATAATTAAACTCTGATACCATATGTAAGTTTTAAACCTGTGAAGTAAAATAATGCATACATATTCTTAATAAAAACAAACATTAAATAATGGAACACATAGAGTACACTGAGATTTACCTTTGAAACCCTTAACAAGAAAAAACAACAAAACTTAAAGCCACACTTCTATATTTCTCATTGTGTTTATTAAATATTAATGGTACAATATTTAGGTATTTCACAATGTCCAAATCCCTAATATGTTAACTCAGATTATAGACCCCAATGTCTTAACCAAGATTAATTGCATATTTTCAAATAAAATAGGGACAAAAAAATCGGGCACCACTACCCTGAATCCCATGGTTCACGGATATCGGCCCTCACTAAAGTTTGATTCGCAGAGCAAAGGGGAGGCATGAATGCACCCCTCCCCCCTACGACCCACCCCCTGCCCCAATCCAACATCATACACATATGGAAGGGAACTAGATGGACAGGGATTGTAAAGTGATGCAACCCGCATGTAAAAAATATAACACATACCCAACATATTGGAGATATTGAGATTGGAAGAAGGGAAACTCCATCCAAAAGGTGGTATTTCAACCTTCATAATCCTGTAGTTTATATTAGCATTTCATGGTAATGAAAAATCATGGCAAGTTCTTAAGGGAAACATGCCATTCCAAGTGGAATAATACATTAATGTGCACATGTATGAAACTAACAACCTCGAGTACCAAAGGACACTCGCACATACACAAGGTGAGGGAAGTGATGCATCATATGTACCCAAGAGTAAATATGTCAAAAGTAGGTGGAAATTTGTATTTGAATGGGGGGGATTACAAAGGTAAAATATCGATTCTATTGAGTAAATTGAGAGGTAAGAATCTCGGTTTGGTTTTCCATGGTCAATTAGGCTTATGTGTTTGAAAACTTTGGAGAGTTGATAACCAAATTTGGGGTTGTCTTCACCGTCAACTCCTAGTCTCTAGGATTTCGATGTAAATATGAAGGGTGACCCCAAATAAGCTTTTACAAAATAACAAGATATAAGAATAGATGTGGAATTTAGTGCAAGAAAAGGTATACTAGGTTTGGACTCTTGCATTGAGTAAAAACTTTAAAGATAATTCGATTCAAGCAAAAGGAACAACATAGACACCCTAAAATTTGTGCTAACTATGGTGTAATGGACATAAGGAGGATTTGAGAAGGAATGAAGGCTACATAGTAGAAAATAAGATTTCCCATGTTGAGCTTTTTGAATTTCTGAACCAACAAAGGTTGGGAATTTGACATGTAGAGGAAGTATGCACCAAATTAAAACAATTGGTGACATAATTAACAAGAAACACACAACTTGAAAATGCCTTCAGAACATCAATAGGATTGGTGATGGAGAAATTAAAAGACAAACAATTTGTTCAACAAGAAAATGAATATGTGGAGATGGAACAAGTAACGCATGATGTTAGGCATCACTAAGAGAACTAGGGAGAATCCCACAATCATATTTAATTTCAAGTTTAACAATGTTACATAAGTCCATTTTGCTAAGGGCGATTTATCAACATATATACTTGTAAGTATCAATGTAACTACTTAAAAAATAGTAGCCTAGTAGCGTAATCTTGTTCTAGAGATATTTAAATATATATATTGGAAAAAAAATATTTTAAAGTGTAATTAAAATAATTAAATATTTATGGCGAAGTGTGGAAATAAGGCTAAAATAAAACTTAAATAAGATAATGAATAAATAAAAATAATGTCATATATAAATATGATAAAACTTATCCTTGAGGGTTAACTCAAGTGGGTATGAGTTAAACTTGATATCTCTCCCCTCAAAGTCGGGGAGGTTACATGTTCAACTCTGTTAATCCTCTTGGGGTTAGAAGGGTTACCATTTACCCTATTTACTATCCATGAATCATGTACAAGTACTTAAAGAGTTTTCCACACAATTATTTCTTATATATATATATATATGAATATATATATGCTTATATTTATATATGAATATATATATGCTTATATTTATATATGAATTTTTTTATATTATTTAATTTATTTATGTAGATTATTAGTTTTATTTCCAAACTTTAACTACAAATATATAATTATAATTTATTGCATCTTGTTATTAAAATTATTTCAATATCTTAAATTTCAATCATATCTTATGTTGATTATATATCTTTTCAATTTACTTGTTATGTGGTTGATTTTTTTTAAGTTAAACTAACATTATATTAATCAATATAAAATATACAAATCATTAGTTTACTTGTCTGCTACATGGGAAACTAACCGGGTACAAAATATAAAAAAATTTATTGAAACTTAACATGGTTTTACTTTCTTGGTCTTTGATATGGCTTAAACTATTAATAAATCATGGCAATCTAATAGATCTAAGATAAAAATTAGGATAACTTGAGATCAAAATGGAAACAACAACAAAGAAAAACATATTGATTATGTTCATTATCAGAAATAGATACGATAGGAGCATCCTAAACCTGGGCAAATGAATGCTCCTTACTTACAAACTCCTTTGTTGTGAATTTGAAATAGGTTATGGCCTTCACAATAAGATTGATCTTGGTATCAAGTTGTCTAACATAAACTTGAATCTCATTCATTTATACTAGAAGATCCTTGTGCTCCTCCCGATTATCCATGAGAACCTTTCTTAGCAATGATTTCATTTGGCAATAGAGGATAATGGTTTTGAAATATTTCACATCATGGGTGTGAGAAGTTCTGTAGAACCCATGGGTGCATCTCTTGTGCCATGTCCTCATTGTCAACCAAATCTTGTTCCGATTTCACTCATTCTATCTTTTTAGAGATCTCTTGATGGATATGGTTGGGGATTCTTCTCTTATAAATCAAGATTGAGGTCTTGACCTCAGGAATTACACAGGGGTAGTCTTGGTGTCTATAGTCCCTTCACCCACTCCCCATCTTGGCTAGTCGCTTTGAAGAGGTGGATTCATTTTCCTTTATGAAGAACGAGTAGAAAAACTCAAGATTTTTATTTTGTGAACCATTAGCAATCCCATAGACAGATAATGGAGAATGAGTAGAAGAACCCAGGCTTGGTCCAGTATAAACCATCTCTCCATGAAAGCACCAATGTTCAACCAAAACAAATAACCCATAAGAGAGAAGATCCACTAACTACCCTAATACTTAGACTTACCATACAAAAACTAAAGCTTGTATCTTTTGCAAATTGGAGATGGGGTTGTGCACTATAACATCATATGACAATTTCCCACTAGACAAACAATTTAGTACGGTCAATCCTAAAACCATCATATAAATCATTTCAATAATCAAAATTAAGGGACCATCATATCACCGATGGGATTCATCATGGAATCGATCATGTTCACGTACAAACTAGACCCCTCTTTCATTCCATCCAGGACCAAGATTGAATGCTCGAGAATGTGGCTTGAAATAGCTAAAGATGTGTTGTCATTTGCATTGCCATGGGAACGATGCAATGCAGAGTTTTTTCCACTTACTATAAACTCGTCGATGCATAAGCCATGCAGTCTTGCCTCCTTGCCACCTGATTTGACGATTCAAATTATTATTTTTAATATCTAATATTTTTTGGAATTTATTTATTTGTTTTATAATTTCATTTTTTATTTTTCATAAAATTTTAATTAGAGAATCTTCATTGCACAGAGAGTAGTAGCCTTCTCAAAACTTAATATAGGGGAGATGTTCTTCATCTTTGTATTTAATTTGTCTTTTAGAAATTAATTATGTTAATACACCCTACTTGAGGTTCAAATATTTGCAGATATAGTCAGTTATTATTATCAATAAATAAACTAAGTATTTCATACTTAAATCTTTACTTAGCAGAATAGAATAAGTGTTTTATCTGAGTTATTTCTACTTCCTCTGTTAGAGGTTAATAGTATAATTACAAAATAAAGTACTGTGTAAGAATAATAACTTATCTAAATTTTATGCTAAGTTCACAACTAAACATTTAACATTCATTAAGTAGTCAGTCTCACATTCAAACATTTAACACCGTAAAAAAAATAAAGAACTGTAGAACCTGATTAAGCTGGACAACAACAGCATTGGGAGGCCATTCCTCCCTACCAACTCCTGGAGAGCGCTCAAACAACGTCTCCTCAGGACCCCCGAGCTTGTTCTTGGTCTCCTTGGCTCAGAACTGGTGGAGCAAGCAAACAATATACTATTCCAATGACTCAGTAATCACTCTTCACTTAGCATTAAGATCCTTCAGCTGAAAAGCTGCACTAGATCACTTTAGCAGTTAACCCCTCAAACACCTTCCACAAATTCCCTTACCATTGAAATCCTCTAAAGTACATTCACCTAAATGATTGCTTCCCTGGAATGAGCAGCCTTAGCTCTGTAGAAGGAGCAAGTTGATAATTCGACTTGAAGGATAGTCGACTTAGTCGATCAGCCGACTAATTTGATGAGCCGACTAAGTTGGTTGGCTGACTAAACTAGAGATTAGGTTGGCCACCTAAGGTTGTGTCGGTTCACCGAACCGACAGGTAGTTATTTTGTAACCATTCTATAATCATATATATTAGGCTGTTGAGCCAGATGAGAATGCAATTCAGTTCTCTATGTTGGATGGACTCATTCATGTAATATAATCTGTTAATTCACCTGTTTTGTTCTTATCTCTTATCTATGTTTTATATGTATATTTTAGTGTGTATTATTGGTAACCTTATGTGATCTATGATATTACAACATTGGTTCTGTTGCTGGTAGTACATGTCTGGAATGTATGCAAATAGATGATACCAGAGCAAGAGATTAAGGACTGGTGGGAACATAAAATTGCACACTATTTGCAGAATTATGCACGAAGGAACAGATTAACAATCGCACAAGCAAAAGAAAGATTCTTCACCGAAACACATGAAAAGTTTGTAGAATCAGTGCCCCAACTTTTGAAGAAACTCCTGGATGAGAAAGCCGGAAGGGATTAAAGAACAACAGTTGCTATAAAAAATAATCCAAGGAGGTAGACCAAACTTGTCAGAGTGGTTCGATAAAATCATCGACGACTTCTATGAGGAGCAAGCAGTCGAAGGCAGAACTTCAGTGGAAACAGTCAAGGAGAAATTTTACACCGATCTCACTGAGCAATTTCTGTGTTCCTTACTGACCTTGCTGTTCAAATTCCTGATCGAGAAGGGAGTAGGACATATTGTCAAACCTCGTCCATCACTTCACGAACTGCCATCAAACTCTAACTGGGCGGAGAAGCAAAGGAAGTGGGAAAAATTTATTACAGAAAGGGAGTGGGAATACTTCCTGAGCAAATAGACTGGACTATCTGGGATTTCTAAAAAGCGTTGGGTAGGCTATGGGGGGGTAGACGGTCATATGTCAAGATAGATTAGAGTGGATTCTAGTCGACTAGAAATAGATATCATTCACCAGTAATGAGCAGTCGACCAAAAGGGAACTCCAGAAAATAGAGAGGGAAGAGAGACAACAGAGGAGGGAAGCAAGAAGAGAAAGATCCTTAGAGCTACATAGCAAAAGGAGTCCTAGGGCGACTGACCAGGAAGAGAATCTGCCAGAGTCGGGTCATGGATGACATAAATAAGGCATGGAACAAGAGGCGTCCCCTATGGAGAAAGAATTGTGGATAGAGAAGCCAGAAGCTCTCCATTTAAGAGCTCCCCATGAAGGAACAACCCTCTCTTCATTGAATCCACATACTTGAATACAAACTATTGTCGAAAAGGACCTCCGACTATGAGCTAGTGACTTTAGTATATGGAGTCGACTAGATGACGAAACATACACTAGATGACACCTCATTATACATCGACCAGAGGAAGGGAATTGGGTGACCTTTCAAGCGGTACCCTCCCACCGAATTATCCACTTACTCTTACTGACACATGAAGGAGCACCCCCGCCCCCCACTAAATACATCTTTAGAGGTCACAGAACATTCAGAACTACATACAAATAGTTGCAGTGGACCATCGACAGCAGAAGTCGACATCAATTGACTGCCAGTCGACGAAGAATCGACAACCGATGGAAATGGAAGTTTCGTCAACCATAGTCCCGCAAAGATGAATAAACCAATAACCCCACCATGCTCACCTCCACCTCCACCCCCACCACCTCCTGAGATCAGTGATAGTGATTCAGACATGGGTCACAGATCAACTCACATTCCTCTATATGAGGGGGATGAGGACCCTAGACGACACTGGTTCATCTGTGAGTCGACTTGGGAGGCCAACCAAGTTATAGACGAAGATAGACAAATGGCACAGTTTGCCTGTGCCTTGAGGAAAAGGGCATTGACGTGGTATATGAACTTTTCGGAAAGACAACCTAGCACACCCAAAGCCGAGATCAAGGTGCAATTTCTATCATTTTTCAAAACTCTAGATGCCAAACACCTGGTAGTGAAAAAACTAAAAACTACATCACAAAAGCCAGGGGAAACTGTCCGTGACTATGATAAGTGCTGGAAAGACCTTCTGATCCAGTTGGACTATGTTATAGATGAACAGTTACCAATCCATTGGTTTCTTGCAGGTTTATCTCAGAAAGTGCACCTACACATCAGTCTGGAAACGTTCAAATCTTACAAAGATGTGCTAACAAAATCTCTTCAAGTGGAGATGGACGAGGACATACCCGCTTACCCCACAGACCACAGATTGGAAGAATAGATTGAGAGTGTACATAAGTATTTAAATGAGTTAAACCTCAAGAATCAGGAGATACCAAATGCTCGACGGCCTGCCACTCCAAAGACAACTGTCGACAGGAATACAGCCGACATGACGTTTGATTCGTGCAGACGAAATATTTTTGTGACATCTGCCAAGAGAACGGGGATCACTCGACAAAATACTGCCTGTTCAACATGAAGAATGGCAAGGCATCCTGGTGTGTAATCTATGAAACCAAAAATCACAATACAATCGACTACCATTTAAACCTGAAGAACTGACAAAATTATCATGCAGTCCGCCAAACCAACGAAGTTGCACAAACTAACAAGAAAAACAATTTAGCAAATGATCAGAATGGTCATAGATATGACAGTCAATGATACAAGTGCTGGTATGACAATCGATGTGCAAGCTATGGAGGAAGAGTTCAATTCCCTGGGAATCACAACAACCGACCGCGTCAACCCATCCAGTGCTTTACATGTTATAAAGAGGGACATCAATATGCAGACTGTCCATATAAAGACAAAACTGACCTCAAATTTTGTACTCACTGTGGAGTAGGGGATCACTCACTAGAGGATTTCCCTACCATGTTGGAAAAAATAAATACAAAGAAAAATGTTAATGTCTTGTCCTGTGTGCAAAAATATGATGTAATAAACACAAAAAATTTGCATATTGTAACTCGACAAGAACCAAAAACAAGAGCTGATAACCCAAGAATCAGTAAAATAAACGAGAAACATGTCTATCCTGATCCACTGAAAGAAAAACAAGCATACAAAGAAGAAACCAATGTATTCAAAGAAATTACGCAATAAGAACAACTTCACGACACTCAACATAACACAATAAACGAATTAATCTAGCTCGTACAAAAAGATAACTCAGTATCTCAGTTCATAGATTTGTTGTATGAAATAAAATGTACCAACTCTGAAAAGCAAACAAAGAACATCTACAGCTTAAATAAAAAAGACAAAGGTGATGTTGACCCACTTGTCGACCTAGAAATCGAAGGATACCACGTCCGACAAGTAGTGCTCGAATTCGGATCACAAGTAAACATCATGAATCATGACACTTGGGAACAAATGGGTAGACTTCGACTCTATGAGTCAGGTATATACCTGAAACTAGTCGACCAAGGCCTAATTGAGCCTATTGGAGTCTGGAAAAAATTTGACACGACTATAAAAGGAATCTCGACCAAGGTAGACTTTGAAATCATTGACCCGAAGGAAGGATCCAGTTCCTTCCCAGCATTAGTCAGTTGACCGTGGGGTAGAAAGATGAAAGCATCAATATCCCTGGACAAGGAGCGAATCAAATTAAAAGGAAATGGACAAAAGGACATTGTACCCATTCATCCATCTCAAGGGGAACCTTGGATTGAACCTATAGATGAAGAACTCGATGTCCGACAACTCTACCAGATTCAAAACAATGCAGATTACACATAACCAAATATCCATGGAGAACTTCATTTAGGCAACCAAGACTCAGTTGGTTATAATTCAGATGCCGAATTATATGATTGGGATATCGAGAACTATGAAACACAAGAAAGAGGGTGCTGGACTATACAAAAAGTGCAGAAAAATCCCACCCAATAGTGCTTCATAGTGTCCATTGTCCCAAAAATCTTTGAGAAGAAAATTAGGGAATACCTTACCTTACAACCTACCAATGTAAATACTACACAACTACCAAGATACAAGGAAAGGGAATCACCAATCATACATGTCGAACAAGTTTCCAAAAATATTGGTGAACATGGCTGACTTCAAAGCCTAGTAGAAACTTTTACAGGACAAGCTATTAGATGGTGGGATACCCATCAGACAAAACTGCAGACCTGGACAATAGCTTCAACTTACTTTGTGGAAAGGTTTGGAGGAAAGAAGTTAACCCTACAAGCTCAGATACTTGTATTCACTCAAGGACAGAACCCAGAAGATCATATTAAAACCTATGAAAAAGAATGGAGAAGACTTGGATACAAGGATGAACGAGCATGGCCACACTTGTTCCCATAAACCCTCACTGACTTACCAAAAAAATGGTATAAGATGGAAGAAGCTGGAGGTGAAACATTCTTATGGCATGAACTCAAGGAAAATTTCATTAAAGATTTCAACTTTATACCTCAAAATGAAAACTTGGTTGAAACAGCAAAACAGATTAAAGAATTTATCTAGCCAACTGAAAACAAACCCTTAAAGGATAACCAACAGACAATGAAATGTAACAATATCCAAACAAGGACAAAACCACAGTCAACAAGACTATAGTTAGAAAATGAAAACACAGAAGGAAAAAGCTTTAGATGGAAATCTAACCATGTCGAAACAACCAAACCTATTTGTACAATCCTGAAAGTAGAAACAACCGACAAACAAGATACCGATAGAATGAATGCAACTGACTTCCCTGCCACATTCTCATGGTTTAAGGAAGGAATTCAACCGATCAATGAAGCCAAAGCACCAGAATGGCTAGATTCTAAAATCAAAACTAAAGAATTCGACATCTCCAATGATGATCGACCAAAAATGGCAAAGATTGGTGACTACTGGAGCGAAGAATAGACCACAGAGATAGTGAACTTATTCATTAGAGGAATTTTGGGGTCTAAAATGGGCCTCCTAAGGAAAATAATAAAATAATAGTTAAAATAATAAAATAATAGTTAAAATAATAAAATAATATTGATTAATTTTGGAGGAAGAAAGAAAAAAATTACTTTTTGTGTTCGCATTTTCGACATATCTCTCTGTGTTTTTACTCAAATTTTGATCGGGAGAGCTCGTTGGATGCAGAATTTGATTCCACGTCCAACGAGTACCAAACTGCATACTTTTGACGAACCCCGCTACCCCAAAAACAAGAAATACCTGAAAAACGTGATGATGATGTCATCATCATGTTTTTTCAGGTATTTCTTGTTTTTGGGGTAGTGGGGTCCATCAAAAGTATGCAGTGTTGGTAATAATTGGATGCGGAATCAAATTCCTCATCCGATGAGCTCTCCCAATCAAAATTTGAGTAAAAACATAATGAGATATGTCGAAAATACGAACAAAAAAAGTAGTTTTTTTTTAATGACAAATATGTCAATTCAACCATTATGGTTGACTTATTTTATTGAAATTCTATTGGTTCTTGAATTCCAACTCACAAAAACTTATTTTGGCACGTTTTCTTATCAGGCCCATTTTAGACCCCAAATTTCCTCTAATGAAAGGAATTCCAAGATGTATTTGCTCAAGATTATAAAGACCTCAAAGGCTTAGTCCACGAAATGGGAGAAATGAAGATTGATACTAAACCTGATGTTCTACCTGTGAAGAAAAGGCCTTATAAACTAGCTCACAAATACAAAGAGATAGTCAAAAAGCAAATTGATAACATGCTGGCAGCAGGCATCATCTATCCTATCGACCAATTAGAATGGGCAAGTCCAATGGTTGTACAACCTAAGAAACATGATCCGACTAGACTAAGAATTTGTGTCGACTTCAGGGAACTAAACAAAGTAACACTGACAGACCCATTTCCAACCCCTTATGCAAATGAAATCTTGAATGAGGTCATAGGACATGAATTCTACTCATTTACAGATGGATTCTCAGGTTATAACCAAGTGCCAATAGCTAAAGAATACCAGAAGAAGACAGCCTTTGTGTGTGAATTTGGTTCATTTGCTTACAATGTTATGCCTTTTGGATTAAAAAATGCACCTACAGTATTTTCTAGAATTGTTGTCAAAACATTTCAGGAATATATTTACAATACCATGGCGATATGCTTCGATGATTGGACAATACACTCCATGTTAAAGGATCATTGCAAACGGCTCAGACTTATGTTGGAAAGATGTCGACAAATTCAACTCTCCCTAAACATCAAGAAATGCATATTTGTGACCCCCATAGGGATATTATTAGGGAACATTGTCTGTAAGGAAGGTATTAAAGTTGACTTTGCAAATATCAAAATCATCCTTAACCTAAAACCACCAGTAAACCCAAAACAAGTCAGGGTGTTACTTGGCCACACAGGCTATTACAGAAAATTCATAAGATATTATCCAAATATGACCTATCCACTTGAAGAACTATTTAAGGGAAGATCAAGAGTTCAACTGGATAGAGGAGTGCCACGTATCATTTGAAAAATTAAAAAGAAAACTAGTCGAAGCACCAATCCTAAAGTTTCCAAACTAGTCGATCAAATTCCATGTTCATATTGATGCATTAGGCCTAGTAATAGGTGCAATATTAACTCAACCAGGAGATGATGGAATGGATTGTCCTATAGTTTACAGTAGCAAAAAATTAAACAAGGATGAAATAAACTACTTGAAAACAGAAAGAGAAGCGCTAGGAATGGTCTTTGCACTACAAAAATGTCAACATCATCTCTTAGCTAACCCATTTATATTCTATATAGACCATCAGGCCCTGAAGTACCTCGTCAATAAACCACTACATCATGGAAGGATCTATCGATGGCTACTTCTCTTCCAAGAATTCGAGTTCGAAGTCATTTTCCAACCAATCAAGTTAAATGTCAATCCCAACCATTTATCCCGAATCAACACAGGAAAAGAATCGACAGGAGTCGAAGATGACTTACTTGATGCATAGTTATTTCGGATAGAAGCAGTCCCAGCAGAACTAGAAGAAATAGCTCAGTTCTTGGAATATGGACATGCACCAAACGGAATGAATACAAAGAAAAAGTAGATCTTAGCTATGAAGGGTGCACCCTACAGTCTTATAAATGGATTTTTATACAAAATGGGATTAGATGACATCCTCAGAAGGTGTGTACTAGAACACAACTGAGACAACATTATGCATGAAGCACACTATGGACTTGCAGGAGGACATTTTCAAGCAAACACAAGTGTAAAGAAAATCCAACAGTTAGGGTTATGGTGGCCGACACTCCACAGAGATTGCAAAAATTTTGTCAGTCGATGTGATAGATGTCAATGACTAGGTCAACCCCTGCGTAGCACAAAAATGCCTTTGATATCAGTGAACCCAAGTCTGACATTTGAAATCTGGGCCATAGACTTCATAGGACCATTTCCTATACCAGCAAAAAGAATAGGTGCAAGGTATATCATAACTGCAGTCGAATATGTAACTAAATGGGCAGAAGCTGAACCAGCCGAGACATGTTCTAGTGAGATAGATGCTAATTTTATCTATGAGAATATCATTACTAGATTTGGATGTCCACTAACTCTGATTAGTGACCAGGGAACACACTTCATCAACAGAACTATCAAAACCGTAACCGACCAGTTTCGAATTGACCATTGTTAGAGCACAGCATACCATCCTCAATCGAATGGAGCAATTGAAGCATTTAATAAAACATTAACAAGAGGACTAACCAAAATATGTAATGCTGATAACGATGACTGGGATGAGAAAATACCTGTAATATTATGGGCATACAGAACAGCATATAAATGATTGACCGACCAAACCCCTTTTTGACTAGTCTATGGACAAGAAGCAGTAGTTCCACTACACTTCCGACAACAAACACCTATCATCGCAGAAATACTACATATTGATGTTGAACAAGGAGGAAAGAACAAACTATTGCAACTAAGCAAACTTGAAGAGCACCGACTAATGGCAATACAACATCAAGAAATCCAGAAACAACACAAGAAATCATGGCACAACTGAAACATCGAAAACAAAAACTTGTCAGTCGGAGACCTTGCTTTACTATACAATAGTCGGGTAAAAGGAAAACCTAAAAAGCTCCACACATAATGGATGGGATTTTACATTGTCGAAGAGATACATTTCAACAGATCAGTCTAATTAAGGATGTTACAGGGC